>JANIIA010000006.1:28147627-28168609 GCA_027478495.1 Erythroxylum alaternifolium | reverse complement strand
ACGCCACCCTCGCGGGGCACGGATCCGAGTATCACTGTCGATATCGGGTTCGGGTTTTGCGGGAGTGGGGTGTTACATAGATGTTCTATTCTGATCAAACATAGATTATGATTTGTTTATGGATGATATTGAGCTGAAATGGAGGTGAGAATGAATAGAAAATGATAAGAAACTAAGCTAGAAATGATAGACTAAGCATAAAAGGTTTTGGATGTAACTTATAAGAGTTGGAAAAAGCTGGAAAATGGGAAGAACTTGGCCAGGATTTTCATAAGTAAGCAACCTATGATCGTGGGAATATGTCCACGATCATGGGAATGCCAAAAAGGGATGAAACTTTCTGTTTTCATAACCTACGATTGTGGGAAGTCATCCATGATCGTGTGAATGGTTGTTATATGAAATATGCTTCTTTTATGTGAGGTTTGAAACAAAAAATGGTTGGTTACTTTCCTACGATGCATTTAGTCTTGAATGAAGCTTGAAATGAAATTAGTTTGATGATGAATTTAGTGATTAAATATGTGATATGTTTAGGGTGATGATTGAGGATATAACTTAAGAAGGAATTATTATACACCAAGTGCTCAAATATGGAAACTAGGAGATTTTATAAGAATGAAAGTGAACCTATGAAGGCTAATGCGATTTAAAGGGAATGAATGATGTGTATTAAGGAAAAGTGAATGATAAATTGGATATTTTGTGATACTTTAATGTTATAATAACCTTAGTGAATGATTGAATGATGAAATTAGAATAGGATTGTCATTGAGCATGCATTATAAATAACACACATATATATATGTGTATGATTGAGTATTATTGTGATTGTGCTAATTAGTAATATGTAAATGTGTATGTGTTGCATGATATAGAAGAGCAAATAGAACGATCAGATCCAGACATTATTGGGACATCGAGACAATAGTTATGTGGAGCATACTGTGAGTAACCTAGATGGTCTCACACTGGCTAATTGCTTGTTTAAAATTTCCGTATTGAATTATTATGTGATGTGAATGTGTTGATTCCGAACATCGAATGTCCGAGGCGTTTGATGCATGAAAATCATATTGGAAGTGCTCATTTTATGTAAACTTAACAGAAATAAGTGTACTCAACAGTATTGTTGAATGCCGAACTTAGGTCCGATGAACAATGTGAATGAGAATGAGAATGTAATGTGAATGTGAATGATCAAACACAAGTGATTGATTGAATACATAAGATGCATTTCATTACATTAATGCATGATAAGATAAAGGCAGTTGTGATCGGAGTCGCCAGCAAAGAAGAGCTTAAAGCTCATAATGTGGTAAGGGCCTCTGACTCACTATGTATAATGAGCCCCGTATCCTTAACAGATACGGGATAGTTATTAATGAGCCCGGTATCCACAATAGATACATAATAGTGAAAAAGGCACTCAGTCACAACAACATAATAATTGAAAGTGAGTCTTATAAGAATTTCACATGCAATTTGATATGCATTATATGAATGATTGAACTAGTTGTATGAATTGTTCTGAATGTGAATATTAAATAGATGAACAAAATTGTCTTTGATTGAAGATGATGATTAATGAAGTGATGCGAATTATGTGGTTATATGAATTGTATATGAATTGTTGTGTTATGTGATATAAGTGAGCACATCGATGATGGCTTGCTGACTAAGTTTGCTAAACTCACTAAAATTGCAACGTTGAGTTTTAGGTACAAGAGAGGTGACTTAGTTGCTAAGACGCTCTAGAGGAAGAATAGTCCTTGTGTTTTTAGATAGAAGAAATGGCTCAAAGGTCGGTCAGTTGAGATTGAAGTGATAAATAGAATTTTTGTCTAGTTCCTCATTTATGTAGCATATCTTGTATATAGAGCTATAGATTCTGATAAGTCTTTGATTTTGTATATAACAATGATGTATTTGATGCCACAATGTACATTTTGTTTTATGAAATGAAAATGACAAATTGAGTTTTAGATATTAAGTATTGTGTTTTAATTACGATGCCATGTTAAGAGATATGAGTGCTCTAGCGCACTTCTTCCATCAGGCATGTACTCGAATGTTAGAAGGACGTACATGCACATGTTAGATAAGAGTGGGGTGCTACAGGTTTTTAGTATCAGAGTATGGTTTGGCATCCATAGGGATATATTGGAACATTAGATATGAAATATCGTGAGAAATAGGATAGTAATCTAAGTTATTGTCTATTATAGGTCATCCACCTTTGGTGATCAAGTAGGACAATCAGTTGACCTAGAATTAGTAGGAGCTAGTAGAGAGTCTTCTATATCTCGGCCTAAGAGAATGCCTCCGAGAATTCCTAAGAGAAGGGAAAGAAGGTACGATCAACTTAGAAAGAAAGGGGCTGTGGACTTCTACAAAAGTACAAACCCTGTAAAGGCTGAAGAATGGAGAGAGTCTTCGATCAGATGGACTGCAATTCGGATGAGAAGTTCGACTATGCAGTTTCCTTGCTATAAGGTCTAGTATACCCATGGTGGAAGACTGTGCCAGGCAATACCACTAGGCCTTGTAGCTTGAAGTGGGAAGACTTTCTGAAGGTCTTCAAGGAGAATTATATGCCCAAGATTTACTTAGACAAAAAGATGAAAGAGTTTTTGGGTCTGAAGCAGGGCAATCTATTTGTGGTAGAGTACGAGATAAAGTTTAATGAACTGATGGGGTATGCTACTGCCTTGATTCCTACAGAGGAAGACAAGTGTAGGAGGTTCAAAGACGGGTTGAATACGGGAATTCAGATGAGGCTAGTTATTACAAACTTGAGCAGTTTTTCTGAGTTGAGAGCATCCTCGATCTGAATAGAGTAACTATTAAGAGATGATCAAGGGGAATACAGATAAGAGTCTAGAATGAAAAGACCTAGTGAATCTCAGGATGGTTCTGGGAGAAGGTTTAGTAAGTGCCAAAATAGATCTTTTCGACCACTGGCTAGATCAAGAAAGTCGAAGCTTAGAAATAGGGGTAGTTTTGTGCAGTCTGGCAATGGAAGAGGTGTAGTATCGGGACAACTACCTAATTGTCAGCATTGTGGGAAGAAACACAGTAGGGAATGCTGGAAATTTTCTGGAGCTTACCTTCGATGCGGCTCTTTTGATTATCATATCAAAAACTGTCCCGCTGTTTATAGAGCACAGTATAGTAGAAGAAAAATAGTGGTAATAGAGACAACGGTTTAGCATAGCCAAGCTAGTGGGTCTGGACAGAGCAGCTATGGTAGAGACAGAATGAGTTATAGGAGTCCTACTGTCAAGACTGAGGTGCGGAGCAACCAACCGCAGTCTTAGGCTAGAGTTTATGCAATGACTAGAAAGGAGGCTCAGAATTCTCCAAATGATGTTGCAAGTGTGTTGCATATCTTTTCTTATGAAGCTTTTGCATTGCTAGATCCTGGATCTACAAATTCTTTTATCACACCGCATCCAACATCTAGGTTGTATTATGATAGAGAACTATTGAAGCATGGTTTAGAGGTGAGTACGCCTATAGGTAGTACTACAGTAATAGGAGTAGTTTGTAAGAGATTGTAAGAGATGTATAATTTAGGTTGATCGGGGAGAATTGGAAGCAGATTTGATTCTATTACAGTTAAGGGAGATAGATATTATTCTAGGTATGAATTAGCTCACTGCTAATAAGGCCATCATGAACTGTTATACCAAGGAGGTGATATTAGAATCTCCTCATCAATGGAGAGCAGTATGCTGAGGTGTTAGTCAAGCAGTACTAGCTAGACTGATTTCATTTATGAATGCACTGAGATTGATCAGAGGTGGATGTGAGGCTTATTTGGCCCACGTAGTGGATACTTGCACTGAGCTAACAGCGCATGATATTCCTATTGTTAGGGAATTCCTGGATGTATTTCTCGCAGAATTATCTAGTTTACCTCCAGATAAGGAAATGGAGTTTACAATCGACTTAGTTCCAGGTGCTGCTCCTACTTCTATTTAATGGCACTTATGGGATTGAAGGAATTGAAGGCTCAGTTACAGGAGTCATTGGAAAAGGGTTTCATTAGACCTATTGTATCACCATGGGGGGCTCCAATCTTATTTGTGAAGAAGAAAGATGAAACACTGAGACGGTACATTGATTATAGGCAACTAAATCGGGTAACAGTGAAGAACACGTACCCGTTGCCTAGAATTGATGATTTACTTGATCAATTGTAGGGAGCTCAGATGTTTACTAAGTTGGACTTAAGATCTGCATACTATCAGTTGAAGATAGCAGAGGCTGATGTACCAAAAAGTACATTCAAGAGTAGGTATAGGCATTTTGAGTTTTTAATGATGCCGTTTGGGTTAATTAATGCCCCAGTTGCATTTATGGCTTTGATGAATAAGGTGTTTTAACCCTACCTAGATTGTTTTGTGATAGTGTTTATCGATGAGATTTTAGAATATTCGAAGAGTAGAGAAGAGCATGTTGAGCACTTAAGAGTAATCCTCCAGATTATGAGGGAGAAATAGTTGTACGACAAATTTAGTAAGTGTGAATTTTGGCTCGATCAAGTAGTGTTACTGGGTCATATAGTAACTGGACAAGGCATAAAAGTGGATCCAGAGAAGATAAAGGCAGTAATGAAGTGGGAAGCTCCAAAGAATGTATCAGAGATTTGGAGTTCCCTTGGATTAACTGGATATTACCAGATGTTTGTCGGGGGGTTCTTATTGATTATAACCCCTTTGAAAAAACTTTTGAGGAAGAATATGCCTTTCAGATGGAATGATGAATGTTAGAAAATTTTTTAGGAACTAAAAAATCAGTTAACTATAACATTGTTGTTGACTATTCCATCTGGAACTGGAGGTTATATGGTTTACAGTGATGCTTCGCATCAAGGATTGGGGTGTGTATTGATACAGTATAGAAAGTGATAACATATGCATCGAGACAATTAAGGTCTCACGAGATTAATTATCTGGTACATGATTTAGAGCTTACTGTAGTGGTTTTTGCTCTAAAGATATGAAGACATTATTTTTATGGAGAGACTTTCCAGATATATATTGATCATAAGAGTTTGAAGTATCTGTTAAGTCAGAAGGAGTTAAATATGAGACAGAGAAGATGGATAGAGCTGTTGAAAGACTATGGCTGCACGATTGAGTATCATCCGGGAAAAGCTAATATGGTAGCTGATGCATTGAGTAGAAAATCATATAGCAGTGTAGCTCAAATTCATACATTAAGGTTACCGAGCTTAGTTCAACTGAGAGTATTAAATGTTGAGTTGAATCTAGAGCAGAATGAGGCATTGATAGCTACATTGAAGCTTGAGATCGATGTTACATAATAGAATCAGAAAATTTTAGAGTAAAGATCGTAAATGTTGATGCTTATTGAGCAGTTGAAGGTGAACCTAGATTCTGAATTTGAATTAAGAGATGAGACACTGTGGTTGAAGCAGAGGCTGTGTGTACTCAATGTGGATGAATTGAGAAAAGAGATTTTAGAGGAAGCTCATGTAGTCACTTATGTTATGCATCCTGGTACTACCAAGATGTATAACACGCTGAAGCAACATTTCTGGTGGCCAGGGATCAAGAAACAAATGGCTAACTATGTGGCTAAGTGTTTAACTTGCCAACAAATTAAGGCTGAGCATCAGGCTCCAATTGGGAAGCTACATTCGTTACCTATTCCAGAGTAGAAATGGGAGCGAATCATGATGGATTTTATTATAGGATTGCCAAGAACTCCGAGGCAATATGATGCAATATGGGTTGTGGTGGACCAATTGACAAAGTCAACCCATTTCTTACCAATGAGAGAGAATAACTCACTCGACTAGTTATCCTGGAGGTATGTGAATGAAGTAGTGAGGTTGTATGGGGTTCTAGTCCATTATATCAAACAGGGATCCCATATTTACTTTAAGATTATGGAAAAGTTTACATTCAACTCTAGGTATGAAGTTGAACTTCAGTACTGCATTTCATCCTCAACCAGATGGACAGAGTGAAAGGATAATTAAGACTATTGAGGATATGCTTTGGAGTTTCAAGGAGCATAGGGTCAGCATATAGCCTTGATTGAATTTGCTTACAACAACCACTATCACAATAATATCGAAATGGCACCTTATGAGGCGTTGTATGACAGAAGTGTTGTTCGCCTCTGTATTAGGATGAAAGGGGTCTAAGAATGGTAGACGGCCCAGAACTGATACAAAAAACTACGGATAAAGTGAAACTAGTCTGTAGTCGAATTAAAGCAACTCAAGATAGACAAAAGAGTTATGTAGATTAACACCGAAGGGATATGGAATACAGAGTAGGAGACAAAGTGTTTCTTAGAGTGTTGCCTTTGCGAGGAGTGCTGAGGTTCAGTAAAAAGGGTAAGTTGAGCCCTAGATAGATTGATCCTTATGAGATCATAGAGAGGATTGGACCGTTGGCATACAAATGAGCCATATCAAGTGAGATGGATCAGATATACAATGTATTTCATGTGAGTATGCTTAGGAGGTATTGGTCGGATCCGATGCATCTATTACCAACTCTAGAGATTGAAGTTGCAAACAATCTGAGTTATATTGAGGAGCCAGTGAAGATAATGGGACAAAACAATTGAGAAACCGGGTGATTCCATTGGTGAAAGTACTTTGGAAGAATCACTCAAGTGAAGAGGCTACATAGGAAACGGAGGAGCATATGAGGAAACAATATCCCCACCTATTCGATGAATCAGGTAAGAATCTTGAGGACGAAATTTCTTAAGGAGGGGAGAATTGCAATATCCTGTTTTCCCATGCTAAGGGTTAGAACCCTATAATAACTGTACATAAGAGACATGATTTGGGAAGTTAGGAAATGCATTTCATGTTCATGCATAATATAGCATACATACACATGAATTTGACTTTTGCACAAATTACAATGACTATTCATGCACTCATTTGACACTTTCCGGGTATAATTGATTTTTTATGTGATTATGATGTGAATTGTGGATTATATGTCTTGAAAATTAATTTGGTGATAATAATTATTGATTTAAAATTTTTTGTGAAGATTTAGAAAATTTCTGAAATTTTGGGTATTTTGGGACTAGGAAAAATGCCAAGTGGCAAGACAATTATTAAATGGTAGTAGAAATAAGTGATGAATGACAATAGAAATAATTGACACATGGCTTTAGGATTTAATGAAAAATTTCATAGAAAATTAGGAGACAATTGGATTAGAAATTGGAGATAAATAAACTAGTTATTAATAAGGGCTAAATGGAACCTTGGGGAGATGACAAGTGCCAGTGACAAGTGTCACTACCACTCACCACTCATCCCACACAATTCTTTTAAGTGAAAAACTAACATTTTACTTGTCTTTCACTTATTAATTGCTATCATCTCTTTGTTAATCTCTCTTATTCATCTTCTTCATCTACGACACTCACTTCTCACCCTATCGACATTGGATTTTGCTCTCACCCTTTGCTTGCTACTTTCATATTGTTGTCTTCTTCATTGTCACTAAAAGAACTAACCCTACCACCTTCATGTTGATGATCGTGTGATATATGGAAAGCTAGGGTTCACATGATTTTGAAGAGCTTGGAGTTTTATCAAGTAAGTTATGCTTTGATCTTCATGGGTAATTGCAAATGAATCAAATAGGATGAATGATTTGAGATTTGATGATCATGATCATGGAGCTTCATGTATGCTTTAACTTGAGTAAAGAAATGAGCATATAAATGTCTTATTTTTGCATATATGATTATCCTCATAAGTTATTATATAGATGTTTTAAAGATGGAATGGTCCCTAAAATGATGTAGAAATTATACAGAAAATTGAATTAGTAAATGGATGTTTTCATGTTCTGTTTTCCTTATATAATAATGTGGATTTCCTTGGTTATAGAGATGAACTAAAATGAGTTTAAAGCTAAAAAGAAGGAGTAATGTAGTGTCTTTAAATGAAAAGAAATTAGGGTGATAGTTTAGAAATGAAATGAAGGTGTTAATGGAGTTAAAAATGTGTTGAAAACGTTGATGATGAGTTTGTATATGTGGATGTTCTGTTCTTGGTGCTTATGATCAAACATACATTATAATTTTTTTTAGATGATATTGAGCTGAAATGGAGGTGAAAATGAAGAGGAAATGATGAGAAATTAAACTAGAAATGATAGACTAAGCATAAGAGGTTTTGGATGTAACTTATAAGAGTTGGAAAAAGCTGGACAATGGGAAGAACTTAGCTGGGACTTTCGGATGTAAGCAACCCACGTCATGGGAATGCCAAAAAAGGCTTAAACTTTCTGTTTTCATAACCCACAATCGTGGGAATGGTTGTTACGTGAAATATGCTTCTTTTATATGAGGTTTGAAATGGCAAATGGTTGGGTACTTTCCTATAATGCATTTAGGCTTAAATAAGGCTTGAAATGAACTTAGTTTGATGATGAATTAAGTGATTAATTATGTGATATGTTTACGGTGATGATTTAGGATATAACTTAAGAAGGAATTTTTATACACCAAGTGTTCAAATCTGGAAATTTGGAGACGTTATGAGAATAAAAGTGAACCTATGAAGGCTAATGTGATTCAAAGGAGATGAATGATGTGTATTAAGTAAAGGTGAATGATAAATTGGATATTTTGTGATCTTATAATGTTAGAATAAATATAGTGAATGATTGAATGATGAACTTAGAACAATCTTGTACGAATGAGGTGTAAAACTACGTTCAAATTAGACATATATGAGTTATTAAGTATGAATGATCTTGAGATATGAATTAAGGAAATATAATCAGGATTGTCAATGAGCATACATTATACATAACATACACACAAACATATATATGTGTGTGTGTGTGTGTGTGTATGATTGAGTATTAATGTGATTGTGGAAATTAGTAATGTGTAAATGTGTACGTGTTACATGATATGGAAGAGCAAATATAATGACCGTATCTAGACATTACCGGGACATCGAGACAATAGCTATCTGGAGTGTACTGTGAGTAACCTAGATGGTCTCACATTGACTAATTGTTTGTTTAAATTTTTTGTATTGAATTGTTATGTGAAGTGAATGTGTTGATTCTAAACATTGAATATCCGAGGCATTTGATGTATGAGAATCATATTGCAAGTGCTCATTGTATGCGAACTTGATAGAAATAAGTGTACTTAACAGTTTTGTTGAATGCCGGACATAGGTCCGAAGAAAAATGAGAATGAGAAGGAGAAGGAGAATGTGAATGTGAATGTGAATGATCGAACAAAAGTGATTGATTGAATACATATGATGCATTTCATTACATGAATTGCATGACAAGATAAAGGCAGTTGTGACCAGAGTCGCTACGGAAAAAGAACTTAAAGCTCATAATGTGGTAAAAGCCTCTGGCTCACTATGTATAATGAGCTCGATATCTTTAACAGGTATGAGACAATTATTAATGAGCCCGATATCCATAATAGATACGGGACAGTGAAAAAGGCACTTAGTCACAACAACGTAATAATTAAAAGTGAGTCTTATAAGCATTGCACATGTAATTTGATATGCATTATATGAATGATTTAATTGAGTTGTATGAATTGTTTTGAATGTGAATGTGAAATAGATGACAAAATTGTCTTTGATTGAACATGATGATTAATGAAGTGATGTGAATTATGTGGTTATATGAATTGTATATGAATTGTTATGTTATGTGATATAAGTGAGCACATCGATGATGGCTTACTCACTGAGTTTGCAAAACTCACCGAGTTCACAAAACTCACCAAAATTGCAACTTTAACTTTTAGGCACGAGAGAGGTGACTTAGTTGCTAAAACGCTCTAGAGGAAGAATAGTCCTTGTGTTTTTGGATAAAAGAAATGGCTCAATGGTCAGTTAGCTGAGATTAAAATGATACATAAAATTTTATTATAGTTCCTCATTTATATAGCATATCTTGTATACAGAGCTGTAAACTCTGATAAGTCTTTGATATTGTATATAAAAATGATGTATGTAATGCTACAATATACATTTTGTTTTATAAAATGAAAATGAGGAATTGAGTTTTAGATGTTGAGTATTGTGTTTTAATTACGATGCCATGTTAAGTGATGTGAGTGCTCTAGCGCACTGCTTCCATCGGGCATGTACTTGAATGACAGATGGGCGTACGGACATATGTCACATAGGAGTGGGACGCTACACTTTTAATGTTAAAAAAAGGAAAATAAAGAAAGAAAAGAGAAAAGCACAAGAAAAGAAAAGAAAAGAAAAGAAAAAGAAAAATAATGAAAAAAAAGTTTGCATAAATGTTTCGAGGAGCAAATGCATATGTGGTTTGCAAAGTTATTCATTGTTAATGCATCTTCCTAGAGTTGTAATGAATGTGTTATTTGAGTAAGTTGAATATGAGGTAGATGTTGGCTTGGAAGGTTCACTCTTATGGTTTCAATGAATTGTTGGCATACATTGTATGAGTGATTCTTTCGGATTGGTATATGCTTCATATGGTTTATGTTTGAGAGCTGAATGGGGTTGTGAAATATTAGTGTTGCATTCGTCATAGCTAATGGTACTTAATTTTTGATGAGTGTTGCTTTGTTTCACTAGCTTAATGGCTTTCATGCTACTTGACCCAAATACATCTCACCTTACCTTTGCCTATGTTACAACCTTGAAAAGTCCGTTGATCAATAATTTTGTGTGAACATTAGTGGTGGAGAAATGAAATGATATGCAAAGTTATGGAATAACATGATCATAAATGGTGTTGAGTGTACCTATGGATATATTTTAGTTAAACACATTTTTCGAGTATACCATTAGATTGCTTAGTTTTTGACGGTGATGAATGTTGATTGATCATGAGTAAAAGCTTAGAATGTTGACATCTTGCTATGATTTTTGAAAGTCACTCATCTTTGCTTGTGATTACATATTCTAGGAACATATGAGAAATAAGTCAATGTTTTTGGGTCTTTGAGCTTAATTTTAATATTTTGCCCAAGGATGGCTAAAAGCTAAATGTGGGGGAAATTTATAGGTGCTTAATTGATTATTAAATTATTCCATAACACTTAGCAATTATTGACATGAAATTGCTTAAGATACTCACTATGACTCATATGTGATTTTAGGTATAATTCATAATCAAAGAAGTTAAAGTAAGTCGAAGCTCTATATTTTGGCCATTTTTTGAAGATTAATTTTTACTTGTCTTCATAGAGCAAGAAGAAGAAAATTAAAAGACAAGAAAGATGGAAACACAAAGAAGAAGAATGTGGGCTACATAGATTTTGCATAGTATTTTAATTAATGGACAATTATGCTCACGGCTGCAGTAGGTGGATAAAGTACTAAAACGCAGACGCAGAAGTAAGAAACGACAGCAGAAGCAAGGAGCAACTATGAAGCAAAATGATGTTGCGATGTTTAGGAGACATGTACGGTAAGTTGGGCCAATCAAGTTTATTGTCACATCATTCAGAAGGCACTAGCGAGGGCTAAAAGGAGACTTATACAGTAAGTTGGGCCAACTAAGTTTGTTTGTCACATCAGTGAACAGTATCGACACTATCGAGAGAAGAGACTAGTAGCGTGGAATAAAGGGGTCTTCGGTAGGGGTTATTTGAGTGGGGCTGATGCATTTTCTTTGGAGAGACTCATGGAAGGCTAAGCTCCCGATACCAATTTGGAGGTGACATCAACGCTGACAACCCGAGTTAAGTGTATTTCACTATTTTTGTTGTTTTCCTCTCATTAAAAATTGATTATGTTATCCTATGTTATGGATAATCAGATTTTCATTATTGTTCGATTATTTGTGTATGAATATATTGGGTATTGTGAAAAGATGATTTTAATGCATTCATTGAGTTGTTTATTTACAGATCCATTGCTAGAATTTCGATGTAATCTGTAATTGTTATATTGAAATTCATGTGTAGTGACTAATGATTCGTAATCATTAGGGATAACATGACCCAGGTTAAATGACGCATCGTATGTAGTTGTTGCCTTGATTAATCGGTTTTCCTAATTCGTAATTCTACTACCTAATTAAATCTAGAGATCGTATCCTATGTTATTTGGTGATTATCTTTAATTAACGATCGTATCTTGATTAAACACTACTTAAGAGAAAACTCAGGTTAATTGTTAACCTAATATTAATAGTTTCTAGGAGAGATTTAAGAACAACAAATCAAGGAAATATGTTTAATTAGGGTGTAGGCTAAGATTGAACTAAAGAACTGGGTCCTTACTGAATTCCCCACTTTTATCATTTTTCACATGTTTTCTTTAATTTTTTTTATTAGGTTAGTTTTATTTTATTTTCTTATTCCAAAATCCAAACCCTCTTTTTCCTAAACACTGATTAATTTCATTTCAATAACTTTTCATATACTCTCTATAGGATCGAACTACACTCTCCATTACTACAGTAGTAATCTAGTTATTTTATTTTGACTAGAGTTACGATGCGCTGTCAGTCTTCCTCTCCTGAGTTTTTCTGATTTCATTACTCTAGTGCATACTTCCCATGTAAAATCTTTCCTTTCCTTTTTATTCATCACTCTTTCCTCTAACTACTTCAATATATCTGTTTAACTGGCTCTATTTTCTTTATTTGCCAGTCATTATCCTCCCTCTATGGCTATGGAAATTTTCTCACCTTTAAACTCCACTCCATCACCCTTATAATTAGATCCATCATCATCTAATCTTCAAACCACACCTCCGTCAGGTTCCCCTTAACATTCTGATCATATTAAGCACCCAATTTGAAAGTACTATGTTCAGATGTTAAGCAACTTCAGACCTAAGATAAAGTTGAGTTTTTGCCGCCATCCCTAAAACGAGACCTTTTTTTTTGTAGAATTGTATCTCCACCTATAGATCTCCTTAGCAGGTGCTAAGAAATGGAATTCCACTTTACTTCGATTCTTATTAGAAAAAAGAGCTACATTTTCTATCACAAAATAATGGGCTTCAAACAACTAGAAACAACATAGATTACAGGATGTGCTAGTCAATAATAATGATGTTTTTCTCTTCAAGTTCTCCTGTTCTGAAGCTACAAAGAATATTCTACAGGAAATTCCATGGCATGTTCAAAACAAACTACTCCTGCTCTAAGTTTGGTGCCCCAGTTTAAAGATAGAAGAGATGAAGTAAAAGCATATACTAATCTGGATTTGTGTATATGATGTTCCACTAGAGTATTGGACAATAAGTGGCCTCAATCACTTAGCAAGCTTCATTGGAAAGCCAATTTGCATGGACCAACACTTTACATAAATAAAAAAAGTCAACTTTGTAAGAATATGCAACTTAGTAACCTTAATGGCTAATTTATTTAAGGTAATTCCAATCATTAGACTTGATGAGAACATGGAACTAGTAGAAGATTAACTAAAGGTATCTTATGCTTAGAAGCCCCAAATGGAAAGCCAAAAGGTATGATAACTTACAAGAAAAGTCTTTAAAATTGGTGAATATTAGGAAATCATAGAACTAAACACCATAGTTGATATCAACATCTATTAATCTTATTGAAGATAACAATCTCACTTCAGATGGTAAAGAGAACAATTCTAAATAGGGAAATGATACAAATGGCAACAAACTTACAAGCTTACTAGGAAATATAGAGTCCTATAAGGTTTATCAACATAATGAAACTATCAAAACTCTGGAGAAAATAAGTAACATATCTTATAATAACATCCCAATCAAAACATTAAATAAGGAAACATAAGATATGGAGAGCAAAAAATAAGGCCCTAAACCTGTTGCTAGGAGAAAATTAAACAAGAAAAAGAAGTCTCCTTTGGTGAAGTTAACTACATGAAGATTCTAGCATGGAATATAAGAGGAGCTAATCGTCCCCATACGAAACTTTTGATTAAAGGCAGATTGGTCATAATAAAGTTGAGATTGTTGGAATTTTGGGATCTCACATGAAACAAGGGAATTACAGCCTAATCAAGTTACTACCTCAATAGAGGAGAGAAATCAAAAATTATTGCCACCACCCTAATGGTAGCATTTTGGTGTACTATGATTCTTCCTTATTTCAGGTTTTCATAAGCAGCATAACCAAATTATTCATCTAAAAGTGCTAATTAAGATCTCAGTTAAACAGGTTCATATCTTTTTTATTTATGCTCATAACAATTCTTATTAAAGGGCTTTCTTATGGAGCCTACTTAAAGATGTAGATCACATCATTTTAATCCCTTGGCTCTTAGCTGGTGACTTTAACTCCATCATCAATTTTAATGAAGCTAAAGGAAATAGATCTATAGGAAATCCATGTCCTTATATGAGAAAATTTTTAGTTGAAGCTTAACTAGATGATATCCCCTTTTATATGGAACAATAATCAATTTAGGGATAACTTCATTAAGAAGAAACTAGATTGTAGCTAAGTTAATCAATATTTGTTTTAAGCCTTTCTAGCCTACTATACAATTTTCACTAACATCAATCTATTTAATCACCCTACTATTATCACCCACATTTCTTTAGTAAGTCCCAAAATCCTTTTAAAATTCAACAGTTTCTTATCTAACTTAGCAGTTTTTGATGAAGTTATCTAGAATGGTTTAATGGCTAAAATCAAGGGGTCTAACTAGTTCATCTATGCTAGGAAAATTCAAATCATTAAGAATAAGATGTAACTTCTATTTCTGAAGATTGTGGGGACACCAATTATATGCTGAACACAATATGGAATGATCTTGAAAAAGTCCAACAGAAACTCTATAACAATCCCTCTTCACTATACCTACTAGGGATGGAAAAATAACAAAAGAATAATGATTTAACTATGAAAATCAACAACAAAGTAATCTCTTTAGACAATGAAGTGCATAGGATGAATCTCAACACCAACTACTAGATAAGGCTTTAATCAGATCTCTAACATTTTGAATATGTCAACTAATGCTCACTCATCCATTCGCAAAGAAATCACTAAAGGGTGTTTGAATGCTGAGTGAAGTAAAAATCTTGAGAAAATTATTTTCTATAGAGGAGATTAAGGATGTCTTAAAATCCATGAACCCTCATGCTCCTAAACATGATGGCTTCAACCTTAAATTTTTTATCAAATCATAAACTCTGACCAAACAAATGGTATTGGATGATGTTCTATAATTCTTCAACAAAGGATCCCTTCTCACTAAGCTCAACAAAACCTTTATCATTCTTATCCCCAAAGGTGGCAAATAGAAATATTTCTCTGATTTTTGACCTATAGCTTACTGTAACTTCATCTACAAGCTCATTACAAAAATCTTTGCAATCATATTAAAGAATATGCTTTAGAACCATATTGATCCAACATAAGGTGCCTATATCCCTGAAAGAATTATTGGAGACAACATCTTGTTGCTAAAAGAATTAGTTAAAACCCATTCTAAAAGAAGAGATAGTAGGAATTGTATCCTTAAGATTGATATAGAGAAAGCATATGATATTGTGGATTTTGAATTCATCATTAATATCATTAAGGCAATTGAATTTCCATACTCTTTTAGTTAATGGATCAAACAATACATTATCAGTCTATCTTTTAACATTCTGGTTAATGGACAACCCACCAAAACTTCAAAAGTTGCAAGGGAATTCATTAGGGTGACCCAATATCACCCTACTTATTTTTTTAGTGATGGAAGTATTCAAAATACTTCTTAAAGAGTAGTTGAAAGAACTCAGAACTTTAAATTCCATTCTAGATGCAAGAGAATCCAAATCACAAATCTAAGTTTTGCTGATGATCCGATGCTCCTCTCTAAAGATGATCCAAAATTAGTCTCAAACCTCATAAAAGCTCTAAAGGTGTTCAACAAATTATTTAGTCTAGAGGTAGATTATACTAAGAGTGGTATTTATTTGTCTAGCAGTTCTATGTGCTAGGAACATATCATAAAGGATATTACTGGTTTCAATCTTCATCATTTTCCTATGCTTGACCTTGGCATTCAAATGGTTGCAACTAAATTGACCATGAAAGACTACAACATACTGATTGATAGGAAAAACAATAGAATATCTATTTGGGGAACTAAGAAACTATCCATTATAGGAAGATCTCAACTTATTGCCTCAGTTTTGAACTCCATCTATATATACTAGGCAAATTATATTGCATTCCCTGGTGCTATTATTAAAATCATTGATAGGATCTTCAATAATTTCCTCCGGTCAGGTGGCAAGGAGACTTTAAATAAAGATAAAATGAAATGGAATAATGTATGTATTCCAAGAGATAATAGAAAGCTGAGCATAATCCTTCTTAGGACTCTAATCACAATCATGCCTACCAACAGAATTTGGAGATTGCTGATGGATAAGCAAGCCTTATGGTGCAAATGGATTCATGATATCTATGTCAATAGTAAGAGCATGTGGAAAATTCATCTCACATCATTTGCCTCATCTATAGTGAAAGCTATCTTGAAAATTAGGGGAAAATCTGGTTAGAAATTATTTACCTGATTGGAAATCGAAGAACAACAAAATTTTGGCATAAACTAAGTTCTGTGAATACTCTCAAACCTCTGATTCAATAAGAAATGATAATAGCTACAGCTCTATCCAATAAGGATATTTTTATACAGGCACCTATCCTTAATACAATCAGTTTAGAGATCATTTAAGCATACGCCAATAATAAGGAAGACATCATTATATGGAAGCATGCCAGCAATGGCAACTTCACCAACCAATGCTACAGAAATTTCCTTTAAAGCAACTTGGCCAAAATCCTATGAACTAAGATAGTGTGGTTTAAACATCAACTGCCTTGTGCTTCCATTACATTATAGTTGGTTATGAAGCACAAATTGCCAACAGTTGATAGGATGGAAAAATTCTTGAACCTCACCAACTTGTGTATATTATGTAAAAAAGTAGAATAAAATATGAACCACTTATTCTTTCAATATGAGATTGCTAAAGATGCTTGGAGGATGTTGTTGCATAAATGATACATTTATAATGATCCAAAGGAATATAATGCAATAATTAACTAGTGTTTAACCATCAAGCATCCAAATGTCAAAGTAAAATGGTGCTTTTGTTGATAACTTTCCTACCTTATCACAACTATATGGGATGAGAGGAGCACACAAATTTTTCTTAATACTAGTCTTAACAAAGAGCAATTTGAGATGAACCTTATAAAGAGGATTAGACTCCATATAAACATCTTTAAGCACAAATTCCACTATCTTAATTATCTTAGTAATATATGGAGAGTGTAATTTTTTTATTGGTGGATAGTGGTTAAAGGCCTTAGTTATGTAATGATATATTTGTTTATATATATTAAGTGAGCTGCCTTAATGGAGTCACTTGAATTATAAGTTGACACTTCCCTTGTATACCTTTTGCATGCCTTTTAAGCCTTAATTCATTACTTATTTCTCAAAAAAGAGAATGTAACCTATTTGAGTTACTGGGGGGCATTCATGATAAGGTGTTTGCCTTTGTGTCAAAAGACTAAGTGATTGTTAAATAAAATATAAAAATACGATGTTTTAAAATAAAAGTGAAACCTGTTGATCTTTTTGTGAAGTGTCAAGAAATTTCCATGAGTGGATACTTAGTGATGACCTACCTTTCAAATTGGTAAATAAGAATTAATGCATGCTTACATCCTTTAAAACTTGACGTTTTCTCTTGTTTACGCGTCTGCGTGACGCAAACCACAATCATAGCCCTGCATGCCACGATCGTGGCCTGTATCCAACCCTTTTTATCACGATCAGGCCACGATCGTGGGCTATGTTATATTCTTCTGTCATGATCATGGCTGGCTCCCATGTTTCTGTCACGATTGTGGCCTACAGTTGTTTTGGCCCGAAAGTCTCTAAAACTTCTTCGTTCTTCAATGTTGACCCTGAAATACTAACAAACACATCAAGGTACCTTAAAAACATAATATTTAAGCTCAAAGACTTATACTAACCCATAAAAACACTTAAACACACAAACTAACATAATTCTAATTTAAACACATATTAAACACTCAAATTAACACTTAATACATAATAAACTAAGCCCTAAAACATGATGTAATTCACACCTATCAAAGTTGCAAAGGTCCATTTATGGACTTAAGCAAGCGTCACGGGGTTGGAGCGTCCATTTTGATTAGACAATCAAAGAGTTTGAGTTTATAAAAAATGTGGATGAACTATATGTATATAAAAAGATTAGTAAGATTGTAGTTGTTTTATTAGTACTATATGTGGATGACATATTGCTAATTGGAAATGACATACCTATGCTACAGCCTGTAAAGATCTAGTTATCTAAGAACTTCTCTATGAAGGATATGGGAAAAGCAACTTATATTTTGGGAATAAAGATATATAGAGATAGATAAAAAAGGTTGCTTGGATTATCTCAATCCATGTATATAGATAAAGTGCTAAAGAGGATTAGCATGGAGAATTCCAAGAGGAAGTTCTTACCCATATCGCAGGGGATTTCTCTCTCACAGAGTATGTGTCCAAAGACACAAGAGGACAGAGATAAAATGGATTGAATTCTATATACTTTGGCAATTGGATCAATCATTTATACGATGCTATATACTAGACTAGATGTTTCTTATGCTCTAAGCATAATGAGCAGGTTTTAGTCTAATCCTAATGAGGGTCACTGGACCGCTGTGAAAAATATCTTAAAGTACTTGAGAAGAACTAAAGATGTTTTCTTGGTCTATAGAGGAGATGAACTGAGAGTTTAAGGATATTTAGATTCTAGTTTCTAGTCAAATCACAATGATAATAGATCACAGTCAAGGTACATCTTCATTCTAAATGGTGGTGTAGTAAGTTAGAAGAGTCCAAATAACCAACCATTACAGATTCAACGATCGAATCAGAGTACATTTCAGTGTCAGAGACGACAAAGGAAGCAGTTTGGATCAAGAAGTTCATCACTAAACTTGGAGTGATTCCTAGAATTGTTGAGCCCATAGTATTGTATTATGACAACAACAGTGCTATTGCGCAAGCAAAGGAACCCATGGCTCATCAACAGTCCAAACATGTACTAAGGAAGTTTCACTCGATCAGGGAGATAATGGAACGGAAAGACATAGCATTGGAGTGAGTTTCCACTGAAGAGAATCTAGCAGATTCTCTTACTAAGCCATTGTCTCAAAAAAGACATGATCGATATATAGATGGATATGGTATTAGATTTATAGGGAATTGGCTTTAGTGTAAGTGAGAGATTGTTAATTTATGCCCTTGCAGCCAATCAATTGGATGCAAATTCATGTATGAAATTATTTTGAATTAATCAAAAGGCTTTTTTTATCTTTATGTGTTAATTTAATTAATATTGTATGTTTTAATACTAAAGGTAAAATCCTTGGAATAGTTACTATGTAATTAAAATTATGATGAGATCATAATTATGAGATTCAATTTACACTTATGTATTATTCTTAAATGTTCCTAGTTATAGTTCCTCAAGACAAGATATTGTTAAAAAGGTAAAACTAGCACATATTATGTTTCTTTCTTATGAAGAAAGTAATTGATATCATACATTAAAGTATAGAGATTTTTAAACTAATGTGTGGGTGATTATTAGAGAATAAGTCACTGAACTAACTCGATTAAGAATTTCAGATGGAATATTACTTATGTGTCTATGGATTATCTCATAATAATGGTAATATAATTGATCCTCAGACTTGAGATTACCAAGGTATCTCGTGTAGGAATTAATATGTTTTGATGCTATTTATGAATCGTCCTAGGATAATTCAATCGGTAGTAATTGGATACAATATGAACCATATGTAGATAGTTAAGTAAGTCAATATAGGATTTGTCACTCTAAAGTAATTAGAAAGAATATTCTACTATTCTTGATTAGTAATGATTTATAGAATTCTTTGGCCAAAGTGAATTGACATTTGAAAAAGTGTTTTCAAATTTCAATTATAAATCAATTATTAATTAGCAAGAACGAACAAGATTGGATTTTGAGTAGACACTGTATCTATACTTTGTCCAATTAGAATTTTGAATGACGAAAGGATTAAATTATACTTCATAGTCATGTATGGACAGGTTAAGTCAATCACTTTAACATTCCTAATATTTGGGTAACTATGACATGTTGTTAGACGTCAATCCTGATTTATGATTATGAATTGTTTAATTGAAGAATTAAAGATAAATTAAAAGAAGTTTTAATTTGTCTAATTCTAATTCTAATTCTAATTGTGAATTAGAATTGTAATTTATAATCATTGCCAATTTATTAAGAACCTAATGGGTCACACATCAAAGAGCAATTTGTGGAAGAAAATTTTTTTAATTAAGTTGTACTTAATTATAAAGTTTGAAAAACTTTAAGGATCAAATGTGAGATATTTGATTTTATTAAAATTAAATTAATTAGAATTAGAATTTGATTTTAATTATAATTAAAGAGAATTGATTTTAATTATAATTAAAGAGATTTATTTTTAATAAAAGACACTTATGATTTTTTCTACTTAAACGGGAAAAGCTTTTAGAAGCTAACACTTTTGTCTTTTTCCTCTCAAAGCAGTTTGAGAATTGCTCTGTGGATACTATGAGAGGCTGGATGCTTAAACAACTTGTGATTGATCGATTGAAAAAGTTTCGAAGATTTTTCAATAGGATAGCGAACAAGGTACGATTTCTAAATCATTTATGATTTATTCAAGTTTATACAATTATCGAGATCCGCTAGAAATTTGTAAAAAAAATTTTCCGCTGAACCCGTGATTCAATCACGTTTGGATTCCAACGAACATAAGATTAGACATCTCATTAGTATATGCTGCCAATTATGGATTCCAAAGAACACCCCTATGGGAGGAAATTATCAATATCCATAAAATTACAATGGCACCCTAGGTTGTGGTGGATGATTTTAAGTGTACTTTGCATGCAAATGAA
>JANIIA010000006.1:28102285-28119195 GCA_027478495.1 Erythroxylum alaternifolium | reverse complement strand
AATAAAAGTTTCTGTTCATTTCATTGTCTGTATCAAATGGTTATTAATTAAAGAGAAATATTTTGGTTATTGATTTTTAGTAATTTATGTTTGTGGTTTTAAAAAAAAATTTATACCGACTTTGACTGTTTAGTGATGTGGCACGCCACCCTCGCAGAGCACGGACTCAGATATCACCATCGATATCGGGTTCGGGTTCAGCGGGAGTGGGGTGTTACAATTGGTGTATATTATGTAAAAAAGTAGAAGAAAGCATAAGCCACTAATTCTTTCAATGTGAGTTTGTTGAAGAGACTTGAAGTATGATGCTGCACAAATGCTACATTTATGATGCTCCAAAGGAATGGAATGAGATAATTGATTGGTGCTCAACCATCAGGCATCCAAATGTCATAGTGAAATGGTGTTTCTGCTTTTCACTTTCCTACCTTATCATAACTATATGGGATAAGAGGAGCACACAAATTTTTTTTGACACTAATGTAAATAAAGAGCAATTTGAGAGGACCTTTATATAGACGATTAGACTCCACGTAAACATCTTTAAGCACAAATTTAACATCTTTAAGCTCAAATTTCACTATCTTGATTATCTTAGTAGTACATGGAGAATGTAATTTATGAATCTATGGATAGTGGTTAGAGAGGAAAAGATCGTCTATTCCCAATATCCTAATCTAACTCTGTTTAAAGCCCTTACATCCATCCATTGCAATAAATAAATTAGAATTGAATGGATGAGATGGTTTGGGCATATATTAGAATAGAATAGAGGAACAGAAGATCTATTCCTTGGTTAGAGGCTTTGGTTATGTACCAATGTGCTTGTTAATATGTATTATGTGAACTCTCCTGATGGAATCACTTAGAATTGTAAGTTTCCTTTGTCTACTTTTTACCTGCCTTTATGGATTTAAGCACTCGTTTGGTTCAACTTTTGGAGGGTGAAAAAGTACTTTTTTTCACCGCAAAAGCTATTTTAACCAAAAATGAGTGTTTGGCTGGAAAATTCAAAAGTACTTTTTAAATAAAAATGGCTTTTTTAGAGGCTACAATAAAGTTTTTTAAGCAACTCAAATTTGGAGCTTTTTGAAAAAGCCCCTTATTTGAACTTTTTCGGGTAGACTTTACGTGCCCCTCATTTCTGATGTTGTTTACGTTTATAACAGTCAAAAACAAAAAGCTTTTCTCTCTGCCTATGCTCTTTCTTCTCTCTGCCTCTACTCTTCTATCTGGAAAGCTAACCAATTCCTACGTTTATCTCTCTCTTCTCTCTACCTCTTCTCTATGATCTGGTCCATTCCTTTTATGGTTAGGGTTTTTGTTTAATCTCGATTTCCTCCTTTATGTTGCAATTTATTTTCTCCTTTTTTGTTATATTAATTATTGCTTTGTTTCACCCACCCAGGAGGAGCTCATCTGATGCAATTTTGAGCTTCAAGATCGGTATTTTGAGGAATCGCTCACGTGCCTTAACAAACAGGTTCCACTTTATTCTTTGATGTTACTACGAGTTATTGCTTTTGGGTGTTTGTAATTAACGAGTTCTTTGCTTATGCTTCGATTTTGTGATGGTACTTTATGTCTTAGTATACGCATGACTGGGTATGCATGTTTTCTATGTTAATGAAAAGTATCAGATGACTATGTATGTATGTTTATGTCTTTGGTATTGATTAGAGCGTTTACGATTTTATTATGTTAATGAAAAGTAGGAAACTTTTATGATTTCTCTTTTGGTAGCGTCTATGTAAGTTTATGTGCTGATTTCACAAAAAGATTTATAAGTGAGTTGTAGAAACTGACTTATGGAAAAATGGGAGACAAGGGATGGGGTTAGGTTGGGAGCTCCTAGATTTTACTGATAAATAAGCTATAAATATTGACCAATAGATGTTGCCAGAGAGTGTTCTTAGTAGCATTAATGGAGATAAAGAAATATTTTCGAGGTGGCGAATAGACGGCAGTGTGTGAGAGAGATGTATTGAATTTCTTTGAACTCTTCTTACCTAGATCTGCACTTTTGAAATCTTGTTCTGGTTCTCGTTGTCTTCTTGACTTCTATTATAAAACTTGCTTAATGTTTTCTTTTCAAGAAAGCAACTTTAGTGAATCCGAGGAGGTTTTAATATACTATACCACTTATTAACAAGTTAGGTGCAACAGTAAGTTATTAACAGTGATACCAAAAAATGCTAGCAATCTGTTGTTAGTTTATGCGGCTTAGATGTTAACGGTAAAGTCTCATTCTAGGTGAACCGAATCATAGACATCTTATTATCATTTGATCCAAGCTTGATCTTTTCTTATCTGGTCCAAATTTGCAATTGTTTTGGCCAACAGTTTTGTTTGCACTTTGAGGCGTTCTAGCTGGGAATTTCCCCTATTTACATGGCCTTTCTGAGATTCATGGGAAATGAGGATGAGGCAAGACAATTTAGCTACAGTCTGGAAGTCGGTGGCAATGGCAGAAAGCTTACATGGCAAGGGATTCCGCGAAACATTTGAGATAGTCATAAGAAGGTTTAAGACAACCAAGATGGGCTAATCATTCCACGAAACTTTGCACTTTTCTTTTCGAGTGGTGACAGACAGAAGTTAAAGCTGAAAGTTGCTGGGAGCATATGGAAAGAACAATGTTGAGAACATCAGGAACATTGAAGCTAAGCAATAAAAGAGTGACATCAATCACAATCCTGTAAATAAGCAGAATAAATTATTCACGTGTTTACATACACACAGGAGCTTGTCTGGTAGAAGTAATAACCTGTGTGTCTGGTGGAAGTAATGAGATCATTCAAATAGACGACGCAGGTTAATGACATGCAGATTGGAGATGTCTAAAAACTAGAAAGAGTCACAAAACTTAAGCCTGAGGAGGAAATTCAGCCTGTGAAAGTTGTTGATAAAAGCAGAAAAAATGGAACCATAGAGCAAGTTCAATGCCTTTCTTCAATTGTTGGGCAATTGTTATGCTCTTTTCTAATGTCTCCTACTATTGAAGTAAAATAATGTAAGAGGTTTCATATACATGAAAATTTCTGTCATAACTTTCAAATTCAATTTATAGGGACTTTTCCACTTTTGTTATACGACAAAGCTTTGAAGAATCATAACTTCCTTAATGTTAACCCATGACTTTCCTTAAAGGTTTCAAAGTAAAAGAGGAAATATTTGAATCTTTGATGGCATAACTTTTCTTCTCCACCAATTACCAAGGATGAACCTCTGGGCACAATTTGAAAGTACCCTTCGTGAGTGTGTCTAGTCAACATTCATAACAAAGCCTTTGCTAATTTAAAATTTAATCTTGAGGAGATGACCGAGTGAATTTGTATCGTGGACTCTTTTGTAGTTGAATTATTTCAAATCACACGTAAACATAGTATATATTCTGTTTTGCATATTGTGTAATATACTTTAAATATTATTTATAAGCATAAATAATTTTATTACGAAATAAAGTATAGTTAAAATTTATAAAAGTGTTTTTTATTTTTATGTTGCTAAACAGTCTGTATAAAACTATTTCAAAAAAGTTGTTTTAATTGACAACTAAACAGTCAACTGACTTCTTAGAAAAGCTCTTTTAATAAAAACCCTATTAATAAAAGCTCTACTGATATAACCCCATCCACTAATTCCTTACTTATTTCTCAACAAAAAATCTAACAACATTTTAATAAAATATTAAAATTAATTTTTTTTATTTAACGAATGACCTATTCTATCGTTCTTCATTATGGGTCCCTGTGAGGCCGAGGATAAGATACAGAAGGTCAACTTTCTTTTTTATCTCTTCATTTTCTCCGACCTTGCTCGATCGCCTTTGCTTTATATTTTCTCCTCTCTACATTAGTATGCTGTCGAATCTCCACCGAAACAACGTAACGAACCATACTCGAAAATCCGTTTGTTAGAGATGCCAATATCTTCAATTTCGTTCGTGAACAGTTGCTGTTACTGTCCTTTACTGGTTAAACCCACCACCATCACTTTCCTCACTGCAACTGGTGTCTCATTAAACTCCAACTTCGTTTCGCCGCCCACCATCAAAAGCCCATTTCATTCATTTTCCCAAACCCCCCTTTCCACCCCAAGAAACAAAAGATTTGGGCTTGGTGTAGTGGCAATGAGCTTTGAGGCTGGAGTTGGTATGATGGGTACCAAGCTTGGAATGATGAGTTATTTTGAAGCTGATGGGAAGGTTGTACCTGTAACTGTAGTTGGTTTTAGAGAGGGGAACATTGTGACGCAAGTTAAGAATGAGGCTACTGATGGCTATGATTCTGTTCAGGTGGGTTATAGGAGAGTTCGGGATAAGAAGCTGACGAAGCCTGAGTTGGGTCATTTGGAGAAGGCTGGTGTTATACCCATGAGGCATTTACAGGAATTTAGGCTTCAGAGTATTGATGGTTTTGAGGTTGGTCAGAAGTTGGCTTTTGAGGAGCTTTTCAAGGAGGGTGACCTTGTTGATGTCTCTGGAACTACCATTGGCAAGGGCTTTCAAGGTTAGAGCACCTTCTTGCTTTTTTGTGCATTTTTTGTCTAGTTCATTTGAGATCCTGCTCATTTAATCAGGTTCATTTTGCTTTCTTTCTTTGTGGTTTGCTATTGTTACATTTCAATTTCATCGTGGAGTCTGAATACAAGAGCGAAATTTCAGTTTGATTGTTGTCCGGCAACGTCAATCGAACCAATCCCAATAAGGATAGCACCTGTTAATTTTTGCTCTGTTTATGTTTGTCAGTTTTTGAAATTTATATTTGATTTGAAGGTTTTGTTTATACCCTCAGAGAGAGATCTACCCTTATAAATTGCTAGAAAGCTGCAGTTTAGCTGTTGCTAATTAATACTTCATGAAAGCAATATAATGGAATTGTGATATGCTTTTATTCTTGAGATTTACGTGAAAGAAGTCCACATTGCACCAATTGATTTAGATATGAATATTTGATGATAATATGACTATCTAATGAATGGCAGGAATTTGAGGACATAGAAAAGACTGTTGTTGTACTTGTACTTCAAGTAAAGAGCTTCCTCTCTATCTGGGGATCATAATTTTTCAATCCAAAAGTTTGTTAATGAACCATCATTTACTTGAAGGATTTCGACCAATCTTGAGCTGCATTTTTTAATATTATTTGCTAATCTATGAATTCCTTTAAGATGGTTCATGGGCTCCAGCTTGTTTTAATCCTTGGCATGGTGGTTTTAAACCTATCTTATAATATATTCTATAAATCAAAAGAAAACACTTGTTAACTTGATGATAAATGTATGGAAGGAAAGCTGATAAAAGCCTCTCCCATTTGTTGAAAGTTTAACTAAAATAGAGTCATTGCTTTCACTTAAAAACTGTTAAAGTTCAGCATTATGAATTATCCAAAGAAGATACATGTGATGTGAAATGACATGCATCTTGATTTGAGGGATGTTTATTTTCTTCAATCTATCATTTGCTTCACATGATTCAATCTCATTTTTATTTACAGCTAATACCAGATGAATCAATGTGTAGAAAGTAAGTATGGGAGTGGACCGGGCAGGGCCCTTAGCGAAGCCCGATTGGGCTTTAGTTTTTTCCTCATCTTTGCTATGCTGGTTTTTGCTGCTCCTTTGTTTCCTCTGTATTTGCTCTCAACTTTGATCTGCTCTTATTATCTGTTATGTTTTCTTTTCAGTATAGATGTCAATGGGCTGGGTTGGGCTCGGGCCGCCTTTGGCCCGGCCCGGCCTAAAAAATGGCGGGCCGCGGGCTGGGATGGTCCGGCCGCTGGCCTGGCCCGCTGATGGCCTGCGGGCCAAGGGCCAAGGGCGGGCCGGGCCAAACCTGGTCCGTCTATATTTTTTTAATTAAAAAACACAAAACGGCGTCGTTTTGGATAAAACGACACCGTTTTGTTGGGTGGTCGGCCTGTGGCCCGCCCAGGGCCCGCCAAATCCGGGCCAAAATCGGGCCGGGCCGGAATTGACATGTCTACTTTTCAGTGCTCATTTTGCTTTTTATTTTACTTCTTTATATTTTTTTCGCTCTAGTGACCACTTTTTCAGCGCGAAGGAGAATGAGAATTTTCCTCCGTCACCAATGGGTACTGGGCATCCTCTCTCTATCTACTTCCCCATTGGGTTCTAGCGAGAGGACCCTTGATTTATAAAGAAAAAAAAGAAGAAGTCCCTTGTCCTCTTCTTGTTTTTTTCCATCTTCATTTTTTTACCATCCCCAAAATAATGCCAAGCTATAAAGCCTTCCTAATGTAGTAAACACAAGATTGTAGAAAATCCAGTATGATGAGAACGTCTGAAACTGTATCTAACGGACCTAAGAAAGATGTAGCAAATGCACAGATAAAAAAGTGAAGCTTGTGTCGGTCAGAACTCGTGGGAAGGAGCAATGCGACACAGAAACTGTAGATTAATTACACATAATCTGCATTGTCTCTGGGAGAAACCTAAGAGAAGCAGCCAACCAGAGGATTGAATGATGTCGTTTTACCTGGTGTTTGCCAAGCCTAGCAGTTTATCTACGTTAATCTTCTTGCTGGCTGAGGCCTGGCCCAGAGCTCAAAATTACAAAAAAGGAAAAGCTTGGGTCTGGCCTGGAACTTTGTCAAATTGGGTCGACTTTGAGCCGGGCATGGCCTGAGCTAGTGGAAAGATATATGATAAGGCATAAGTATAGATAGCTCTCCCATAAGCTTGAAATGAGACCCAAACATCTTGAGTTGGAATGCTATGTCATTTACAGTTTTGCATTAACTAATTGCCTCATTTTGAAGTTCTGTTGTTGCGCTCCTAATTACATGCACACCCAAAGACATTCCTATTAGATGCTGTTGCATGTTAGATTTAAGCCGCGTTAACTGATTTTCAATCTACAGTTACTTCCTTTAGATTTAAGCCGCGTTAACTGACTTTCAATCTACAGTTAACTTCATTGATATTCTGCACTGTCCTCGATTTATGCTTGTGTATTGTGTTTCTTGTGCACTAGTAGTTCATTAAGCTGGATTCTGATTCTGATTTTCTCTCTTTGTCCCACAGGTGGAATAAAGCGACACAATTTCAGAAGGGGACAAATGACCCATGGCTCTAAAAGTCACAGAGCTTTGGGGTCTATAGGTGCTGGAACAACACCTGGTCGTGTATACAAGGGGAAGAAGATGCCAGGTAGAATGGGTGGAACCAAAACAAAGATCCGAAAGCTCAAGATTGTAAAAATCGATAACGATCTTCGTGTTGTGATGATTAAAGGTGCCCTTCCTGGTAAGCCTGGAAATCTCCTACGCATAGCACCAGCTAAGACCGTGGGGAAAAACATACCCAAGAACTAGCAGCATCGTCATTGCTATGTTATGTAGCCTGTATCGCCCATGACTTGAAGCTATGAAATAGTTCCATTTAGTAGGAGTTCTTTTGGCTTTATTCTACACGTGTTATAATTCAAATGCATCGATTTAGTGTCTACAGTGTGAAGATTATGGGTTTTGTCTCATGCCTATCATGATCGTAACCCTTGAAAATGAGTTTCTGTTACAATCGAGACCTTTAAAAATAGCTTCAATCACGATCGTCACTCTTGGCTGGATCATTTCTATCACGACTATGACGGAGATGTCACGATCATAGCTTGGCTCTTCCTCCAAACTTTCTTTAACTTTACTCGACCTTTATCTGATTTTAAACACTAACAAACACATCAAATACTTCGAGCGCACAAAATTAAAGTCCAATAATATGTTTTAAGTCACATAATACTAAAAAATATAAACACGTCATCACATTTTATTTAATCAACACCTAAAAATACACACCAAAACATAATATAAGTTACAACTATCAATAATCTAGCACTTAAACTTTGGCTTATTCTCAAGCAAAACACAAACTCAAATTCAAATTCAAATTTAAACTCAAACTTAAACAAATCAAACAATCACACATATATGCACGCATATGCAGTAATGATATAATGATATCGAACTTCAAGAAACTAATTTAACTTTAAATATAATCCTTCAAGTTATTCTAACTTATTAACTTATGAAATTTATGGCTAAGCACTTCGAACTAAATATGAATATTAATCAAGACCTTAACTTCATATTTACTTACCCTTAACACTTGCACACATACATTGATAATTAGTTAGTCAATCGAAATTATAACTATCCCTAAGTAGCTTTTTATGAAAAATCATGCTATTCACATATATCGGTAGGATTTATTTATAAAAAATACTATTTTTGTTAATTTTCTTTGACAATGACCTAATCTTTTGATGCGAAGGAAAACATTTGTGATAAATATCCCCTAGTTATTTAACTAGGTCATGTTTTATTAAATTGGCTTAGTTGGAATGTCATTATAGCCTTTTGATGCGAAGGTAAACATTTGCGATGAATGTCCTCCGGATACTCAGCTAGATCACATATTCAACTGACTATTAGTTATATTCATAAGCGGAAGGCCAACGAAATAGTTATTTGTTAACGATACACATTTTTTTATTGCCTACCTCGTTTTTTAGCTAATCATCATTATGAAAAGATATTAACGATGCTACTTATTCAATTAACTTAAATTTATAAATGTATATAGCAAATTTCCTAAGGTGAATGAACTAACGTCATATCCTAATTAACATGCATATTTAACCAAAGATACCTAGAATACGAATTTCACAAGCTAATAAATCTTTACATCCTACAAGACTATGTTCAAAGCTAAATTGATTCGATTATGTTCTAGCCATTGGCACATTGATACGATTCACTCCATGAAAATCTAAGCAAAAACTAACATACAATATGCAAAATTCACACTCAACATAAAAATAACAATGCAAACCTCCCCATATTTAGATAACACATTGTCTTTAATGTGAGAAAAACAAATAACAAGTATGGTGGGAATTAAACAAAATGACAAGAAAGACATAAGAACCAAAGGAAAAGAATAGAACCCATCATGGCGATTGAGGTGGTAATAGTGATGGTGTCGAAGGTGGGATCTCCACGTTTTGAGAAGGGAATTATTTGTAAATTCCTTGGATGTCTCAGCATTGTCGTCTTTGCTCATTTGCTATCTCCTCCAACACTTTGGCATTATATGAAATTGCTTTGTTAGTGTTTGAAATTGCGTTAAGCACCTTCTCCCATTCAACTATTTCTTCTTCTCCTGATTCTTCACTGGTTGACTCCTTAATTTGTTGTTATAATGGTGTTGAGTTGGAACTAGCCTATTCTCCCCTATTCTTAACATATGGTTTTGCACTGATATCTCGAAGTTCCATATTGTGGGACTTCAAGATCTCAGCTCTCTTCAAATGACGACTGTTAAGAAACTTAGGAAAACGTACAGTTAATCCATCACAGTTAACATCATAATAACCTGTAATAGTAATAACCTGTAATAATGGTAACCAAGTATCTCATGCCAAGATTATTGCTTCTTTTTTTCATAATAGCTATTATAGTATTAAAAATATAGGTGGATGTACAAACTTGAACGCTATTATCCATGTACCATAAGATAAATAGCTCCTTCACCGAACACTTGTTGCTTTCACTTTTGTCAAACAGGGTTTGACGCATGAATATATGTAGCAGCAAGTGTTCAAAACTACAAATTATGTTATTATGTATATGTTTAACGTCAAAGTTATCCAACCTAGTCAGTTGAGCCCAATAACGTGTGGTACAAAAGTCATTATGCTGGTCCACTATGATTGATTATGAGAATCCACCGATTTCACACAAATTTTCATAATTTAACTTATGCGGTCAACCCCACAATCGAAACCATAATTCCTTAGGGTTATCTTGCTTAAATTGAAGGGATGTCAAAAATTCAAGGGTGAGTTCTTCATAGACGACAAAGTTAAAATGCGTAAATTTCTCCCATTGAATTCTTCTTTCTAAGTTTTCAACCTTTTCTCTCAATCAAATTCTTTCCAATATCTCAAAGTCTAAATATTGAGACATAACAACTTTTTTAAAACTAAGAGTTTGGAAATGATTACCTTCCTTGTAACACCCCATTACCCTCGAGTACGTACCGGGATGCCCATAGGTCATTCCGATATATATCCTAAGATAAGGGAGCTCTACGTGCGATCTAATTTATTCCAAAATGACCAAAATACCCTTCCCATAAGTGAGGGGATGTTACATTCCTCTTCTGAGTAAATCAGAAAGAGTTCTCCATAATCCGCCACTCGATTCCTTTATCCACACCCCGACACTTGCACTTTGCCCTTTGGTTGATCATGTTTGGCCGTTTGCTTAATTTGCAAACCCATTTGGGATGAGAGATATGTGAAGAATTAAAAGAGATAAAGAACTTTGAGGAGGGTTGTAGAGAGAAGTGAGAGGATTTGAGATTCCTGATTCTAAAGAGAGAGTGGAGAGAGTGTTGTAAGAAAAATGAGATTAAGGGTGAATATATAGGTTAGAGGGAAGAAAGGAGGGGTAAAATTGGGAAAAAAACTCAAAAATTGTGTGCTCTTGTTCTATCCCGCTGCAGGTCACGTTCGTGACTAAGTGGGTTACGATCGTGATAAAGAGGAATTTCTCAGGGTCATAACCATGACGAAAGGATCAAAACAGGGTCACGATCATGACCAAGGGTGTTATGATCATGACAGAGACTTCAAAATTGGGTCACGCACTGGGAATTTTTACATACTTTTCTTATTTTTGATTCTTTTCTCCGTGTCACTTTCAAATTACTTCCCTAACTTACATTTTTATCAACACCTTGTTGTCTTGCCATCCTCGTCCTTCCAATCCATTGTGAAAGAAGAGAGACAAAGAAAACTTAAGTTATACTTATGCTTAATTTCTCCAAGATGTTGACCTAATCTAAAACAAAAGATAAAACAATGAAAATTTAAAATCATGGAGTGCCTTCCATGAAGAGCTTCATTTATTGTCGCTAGCTCGACGTACTTTTTTTGCTCATGATGATTTAAACAAATCATGTAATTGTAGCGCTACTATAAGTTGCATAACTTATAAGTGAGCTACTTGACTGTGCTTTCTACCACCTTCCTTCCTCGTTTTCTTTTTTTATTATTCTTTTGAATTTGTGGCTTTTTTGGTGGGTCCTTATGAATATATCTCTGCTTAATTTTTTCACAATATTAGTTTCTCTTGATAGCGTCCACATAATTGAGAGGATTTCCTTTACCATTAAACACTTTGAATGAAACCCTCTCGTCCCCCACTTTTAGAGTTAACTCGCCTCCAATAACGTCTATAAGAGACCGAGTGGTAGCTAAAGGATAATGGATATCTCCAAATCTTCCTCTATGCCTAAGATGGTGAAGTCCGTGGGAAAGGTGAATTTGTCAACCTTCACAGGAACGTCCCTAACTATGCCCTTAGGGTGGTGGATCGATCTATCAGCCATTTGCACACACATCTCCATTGGTGTTATTTCACCTAACTCCATCTTTTTGCATGAAGTGTAAGGCATCATCCCTATGTCAGCTCCTAAATTCACAAAAGCTTTATCCACTTCGACATTACCAATAGTACAGAGAACATAAAAATTTCCTAGATCATCTTACTTCTATGGTAGTGCTACCATTTCATTGAATTTCTCTTTGCTTAATACTTCACTTTCCTACTTCTTTGGTTCCTATCTGTTTACTAACTTCTCTTTTATAGATTCCATAAAGGCAAGTCACATTTTTAGTTGCTCTATTATATTAAGAATCTCGTTCAACTTTGCTTCTTTTGACTTTCTTTAAATTAGGTGGGGTATGGAATTTCTGGTTGATACTCTTATATTCTCTTCAATTTATATTTACTCTGCAGGAAACATTCGTTAGCCCTTTTCTTTTCTTTTTCAACTTGGTCGAGCTTCTCTTAAATGGCCTGAGTGATTGCCATTATCCTTTCCTTCAGATTTGTTTTGGTGTCGCTTGGAAGGCTCCCCGCACTTTATGTAGACAATGTATCTGCCAATTGGCTCATTTGAACTTCTAATTGTGGATGGAAAGTGCATGATTCTTTGTTACTTATTTGAATCTTCCTTCTAACCTCTTGTAAACTTCATCTATGCTTTCAAGCTTGTCCAAGATTTTGTCTAACTTAACGTCCGTAGAGTTTAGTTTCTCCCGTTGAAATCTTAGTGGCACTTGAGGTCGAAATTGACCTCCTGCATTGTTTGACCAAGAAAAATTTGAGTGATTTTTACACCCAGGATTATACTTGTTGGATTATGGATTGTTCCCCCCTCTATAACCGAATTAGGTTCCCATGTAGTTGAGTTACTCCAGTTTGCTTGTTTGCATGAAGAAGCAGTCGATGGTGTCATGGTTGTCTTGGCCATATAATTCCCATCGTTGCTGAATTGCTTTAACAGGAGTCCAAGAGGAGGATTTTATGTTGATGAGTTATTGGGTTAAGCTGTCAATTTTGGCTTGCATTTTTGTTATCAAGTCGACAATAATGGCTCCCTTCTGCTCTTAAAAGGTTGTTTGTTGTCCACTTCTATCAAGCGCCCACAGACAACTATGACTCGCCATATCTTCCAACAATTCCTCCACTTTTTAAACTATCTTTCTCATCTGAGATCCTCCATATGCTACATCTATGATGCCTCACGTGAGTGGGTTTACTCCATCGTAAAGGGTTTGTAAAATAAATTCTTTAGGTAGGCTATGATGTGGGCACCTCCTTTGCAAATCCTTATACCATTTCCATGCTTCATAAGGTGACTCCCTATCACTTTGTTGGAAATTTGTGATTTTCTTTATCAATTTCGTTGTCTTTATGAGAGGGAAGTATTTATCTAGAAACGTATACACCAATTGCTCCCAAGTGGTAATGTTTGCAAGGGTTAAAGAGTGATACTATGCTTTGACTCTATCCTTTAGTGTGAAGGGAAAGAGCCTCATCCTAGCAGCATCTTTCAAAATCCCATGATATCGGAAAGTATCGCATGCCTCCAAAAAATTCACTAAGTGAGCATTGAGATCCTCATTCGTTAACCTATAGAATTGCAAGTTAGTTTACAACATGTTTAGCAACACTGGTTTAATCTCAAATGACGCTGCTTGTACCGGTGGTCGAGTGATGCCTTAGGTTGTGGCGTTGAATCCCAGTCTCATGAAATCCATCAACGTCTGCTGTTGGTTTCCTCAATTTACTCCTTAATTGAATTCTTGACGAAGCTCTTCTACCATTGTTTCTTCGATTACTTCTTCTTGACGTTTTGCTCTTCGAATTGCTTGTTCCAATCAGGTGATATCAAGTGCTAACGTTTCAACGATCCTGTTTAAACTCTGAGTAACTTTTGTGTTTGTAACACCCCAATTTTTCAATGGCTCAATTGCAAAAATTTTTAATTTCATATGCCTAAGTTTCCAGTGCCATTGGACAGTAAATTTCACTACCGGTAGACCCCTATTCTGTCTCTTGATAATTTTCCGGGTCCGAAAATAATTTCTAAAAATTCCTGAAAAATTGAAAAACCCTATAACCCTCTCCAAATCAAGTTCTCATTCACACAAAGCACATTTTCTATAAAACACATTTATTCACACTTAAACCGGGATATGTCATGAATGTATGTACAATCATTTACATGTGCAAAAATTCACTATTTGCTACTTATGTGCATATATGAATGCATGAATATGTCAACGCAATATTATACACTCCTAACCCATGCCAAATTACCAAATTACCCTTCCCATAGGTGAGGGGATGTTACAGTGTTCATGCAATCGCAACGACATAAGAAAGGCAAAAAAAATCCTTAGAACAAAGGAATCCAACTAATCCTAACTAACTCCTCGGCAATAACGCCAAAAACTTGTTTAGTAAGTTTTACTTCTTATAAAACCCTAAATAATTCGTAAATCCACGAGTTAAAAAATGTAGTAATTGAGGTATCGATTCCTCGAGGAATTAGTGAACAAATTGAATCATAATGTTATCTATGGTCATAGTAAGTGTGATAAAAATGAAAATAAAAACTAAAAAAACAAATTGAACAATTGATTATGAATTGATTAATAATGAAATTTCGAAATTAACATAAGGTAATCAAAATAGAGCACAACCACTTAACAACTAAGAAATCATACAACACAACCACTTAACAATAAGAAATCACACAAGACACATCTCATTATATTATCAATTGCAAACTTAGTTACTTTTAAGTTAATTGGTATCTGTCCTCGAATTTCAAAAGGTTGATTATTCTCTCTCGAGACCTAATCATTTAACCTGAATCATAATCCCTAATTGAATCCAAATTTTTGATTTAGCAATTTCTCAATTAACAAAACAGATCAAATTCTAATTTGTTCTTAAGCAATCTAATAGATAATCAGGACCTCACACAAGATCTTTCTTCATGTAATTACTGATTTGATGTTTATATGATCTATTAGGTTGCTAATTCTCATTACCTAACTTAATCATGTTACTATCGGTTCAATCTCTCAATATGTTACCGAAGTTTGCAAAAACAATAAACAATCACAATACCCAACACATTAACATCAAAAGCAATCAAATCACAATTAATCCAAGAATAAATCCCAAATGAAGTTTAGAAAATGCTTAAAAAATTATTCATCATCCTCATATTCATCTTAAACATCAAATGAAATAAACTCAAAGAAGCATCGACAAAATTAACTTGGAAGGATTGCTGGAGTGGCTGACAGTTCTTCTTCTTCTTCTTCTCTCCTCTTCTCTCGTCCTTGGCTTCTTTCTCTAATTGGTAAGATGGAGGCTTAACTCATTAGGGTCATATTATTTCCTTTTATAGTTTTTTTCCTTTTAGAGTAAAAACTAGATTTTCCCTAGGCCAAAAAGTCTGAGACAACCCTTCATAAATGAAAAGTGAAGTAGATCTCTGCCTCTATCTCATGCCTATCATGATTGTGACCGTTGAAAATGAGCTTCTGTTCAATCATGGCACACCGAGTCATAATCATGACCCTTGAAACAAACTTCTATCATGATCGTGGCTTATTCAGTCATGATCGTGACCCTTAACTGGATTACTTATGTTATGAGCATGACAGGGATGTCATGATCGTGGCCTAACTCTTCCTCCAAACTTTATCCAACTTCATTTGATCTTCTTCATCTGATTTCAAACACTAACAAACACATCAAAATATCTCAAGCGCATAAAATTAAACTCCAATAACATGTTTTAAACCACATAATACTAAAAAACATAAACACACCATCACATTACACAATTCTAATCCTAAACATTCACAATTCATCTAATCCACACCTAAAAACACATTAAAACATAATATAAATTACAACTATCAATTCTTCTCCATTAACTTTATGAAAAAAATGAAAAAAAAAGAAAATTTTTGATATTTGTTGAAGAGTAAGAAGAATTAGTGTTGTTTTAATGAATTTATTTTTTGAAGGACCTATACTATAAAGAAACAAGTTCTACTCAATCTTATTTATATGAATTTCCTTCAATGTCATTACCTTTTTATTTATCCCAACCATATCTTCATCTAATCGTCATTATATCCTATTTAAAAGAATTTTTATTTTTGTTTCTAGTTTACTTAGTTGGAGTGTGATTTGCTTGAGGATAAGCAAAAGCTAAAGTGTATAGATGTTTGATAAATGATTATTATACTATGCTTTTATAGCTATATTGAGCATGTTTCGCTTTTTATTAAGAGTTTTATGTTATTTTTTGTTCTTATTTTACTTCAAATGTGTTTTTAGGTCTTTGCCTTTATGGATCAAAAAGAGGAGAATTCGGGAGAAGTCATGGCATAAAATAGAAGAACTGGTGTTGTTTTAGAGATACAAGCCCATGTGAGGATGTACATACCGTGTGAATAACACACACGGCAATGTAAAGGGACCATGTAAGAGGCTATAAAAGTGTCAAGCTTTCAATACTTTATTTGTTCCTGTGTGGGGATACACGCCTATATAAGTAACATACACAATCATGTCCCTTACTTGTGTAAGTAATTAAAAACTTATAAAGTCACTGTTTTTGAGTAACATACACAATCATGTCCCTTGCACGACCGTATAATTGATCGTATATAATCTAGAAACCCTAATTTCATAATATAAAAGGAAATTATTAAAAGGAGATGGAGGAGAAGTGACTAAAGTCAAAAGTTAATAACCAGTGTTAGAGTTGGAGACATGATTATGAATCTAAGGCTAGGAAAACACAAAGATTATTTTAAGAGATATAATAGAGAGCAATCTTACATTAAGGATTCAAACGGATTTCATTAAAGAAAAATAGGATATACTTATCTATGGATTCTTGTCTTTCTAATTATTTTTTAAAACTTTTAATGATTGTTTTATTTTCTATGTTTAGGAACTAAATTTGTTTAATGCCTAGGTAGGATAAACCTAAGTTGTGATGGATGTTATGATTTGATCCTTTGTTTAACGTAATTTGTTTGATTGATTCATTAAGGATTCAATTATGTGTTTCTATTCTTGAATTAATGTCTAAGATATTAGTTCAGTATTTGATTTCATATGATTGAGATTAAAAAATCCTCTATATGAATAGATCTACCATAATTGGAAAGATTGGCATTCAATCCTAAAGAGATGTCAACATAAATCCTCTAGATTAGGGTTAAAAAATAAAGAAAATCATGAATCGAATAATTTAATCTTAGGTGTTTTAACTAAAAAGGGGTTTTAGTTAATCAATTGAGGACTAGTTATTAATAGTATTAAGAAAGATATTAACATAAGATAGGAGTTTTCATAGTCTAATTGTAACATCCCGTTTCCAGATAACGGGTTGAATTATGGAAACGGGTACACGTGAGAGCAATCGGAGAAATTTGGAAAACACATCTCAAGCTCATGCATTTGTGAACAGTGATTTTTGCACATGAAAAA
>JANIIA010000006.1:28062252-28096241 GCA_027478495.1 Erythroxylum alaternifolium | reverse complement strand
CCGGAAATAATCCAATAAGAATGGCGGACTTTGTAGAAGTGTCATATACACAAGGTAGCAGCGCCAACACTCCTAGCCCATAGCGACGAGCAGAGCCGACCTGGTGGAGCCTATCAGGTATTTAGTAGAACTGGGCTCCATCTCAGGTCTGTCCTTCGTTCCTATTCCTTTTCCTATTTTTTCGTTATCTATTTATTATTATTTATTATCAGTATTTTATTATTAGTATTTTGTTTTTGTATCTTTATTATTTGTATTTCTTGTTATCTGCATTTCAGTTTTGTTATCTGCATCACTTTTTATTGTCACATCTGCATGTGGGTCTACCGGAAACAGTCTATCTACTATGTAGGGGTAAGGTTGCGTACTATCAGACCTCCTCAGACCTCGCTTCATTGCGCGATTTCAAACTGGGTGATGATGATGATGATGATAATGATTTAAACTCTTCTTCGTTAACAATAAATGTTGGCTTTATTGATAACAAATCTAAAGTCAAAATTTTCAAGCCAAACATTTAATACTCCAATCAATGCAATGTTTTTTTGGTGGACAACTCAACCATTTCTTGTCGACTTTGAAGACAAATTGGCTTATGGTGCAAGGTGAAGGTGGTGAGAGGTTAAACATTATAAATACATCTTGAGCCCCTACATTTTTCATACATGCAACACCAAGAAACTTGCAAAATTTTAAGAGTTTATCTTTACCATATTAGCTCAATTTTGTATTCACTTTTAATTTAGGGGAGAGTTTTATTTCGTGAGATTATACACAAATTCATATCGCTGTTGTGCTTAGAAAATTTAGTTTGTACTCCTCTCCATTATAATAAAATTTTCAATCATCGCCATCCGTGGAAGTAGTCCAACTTGGGTGAACCACGTAAATCCTTGTATCTCATATTTACTAATATTCGTGCCCAAATTTATTTTACTTCTTACTCATCTTTATTTTGATCCTGCTTTCGCTATCGCCTCATATCGTAATATTATCTAAACAGATTTGGATGTAAAGACCAGACTCCAGATATTACATAGAGACTAAACACGAATCGTTGTACAATTCAATAACAACTAAGCTTTATAATTAAACGTGATGAAAAATCTTCAATAATATGAAAATCTCGTGATGCATAAAACTTTGATAGATTTATGCAAATAATTAACAATGAAGTTTAGTTATTAGAAAAATCGCATTATAATAATTTTCAATAATAATAAAATTACTCTTCCCTTGCTTCTGTATTTTTTTACTGGAATCATTAATAACAAATAATCACAAAACTCTTACACTTATTTAAAAAATATGTACTTATTGATTTTATACTAAAAGAATAGTCGTAAAGTCATCCTATTCGGCGTTCATGATGTGAAATGAGTGAAAATGAAATGTCATTGACAATAGTTGGTTTAAATATCATTTCAAGGCAAGCGCAACCACCATTGAACATCAAGTAACCAAAGGGGACGCTTTAGTGACAGTGTGAGTTTAGAGTTTCATCATTTATTTTAATATTTTTCTAAATGAATACCAGAAAATTTGGTATAAGTTAAATTAATCAAACACATATATCGTTAAAGTATAGTTGAAAACATCGCTTATTTTGCTTTTACATATCTAAAACTTGAGTACAAATTTATAATAACCTATAGAGTTATATTTTCATCAACCAAATGCTCTTCGCTGTAACGGTTCATTTCCAATTCTTGTTTCTGTTATCTTCTCACCATGCGATTTAGCTTTATATATACATGTAAAGAAAAATAACACTAATACTCAGTATAAATTTCACCTACACGTAAAATTTTAGAGAGGTCCAGTAATACGCAATTTTAACTCAATTAATAAAGAGGTTGTTTCTAAATAAATGTAAAGAAAATGTGGACAAAATTTAATATTAATAAAATTTTATTATTATAATAAAATTTATAATTAATTACATCATACTTGTATGGATTGATATTTTACATTTTTAATCTTTCTATTAAAATTAGGGTTAACTACCAAAAAGTGCTCAAACTTTTGTCAAATTTTTAATTATAACAAAAACTTTAAAATGTAGCAATAAAATGCCCAATCTTTTAAATTTTTTCAATTATAGCCCAAACTTCAAAAAGTAACAATAAAATATCAAACTTTTAATTTTTTTCAATTCTAGCCCAACATTAGTATTTCCATTAAGTTTGTTGATGTGACTTGCTACGTGTTTCAAAAACCTTAATTGTTAATACACTTTAACCAAAATTAACACAACAAGTGAAGATTAATGAAATGTCGTAATTGTTTAAAAATGATCGAAATCATATTACGCAGTCTCGATGACCTTATGTTTTGATTTCAATTTTTTCCTTCTTTTTTAGTTTGTTCTTTCGATGCTTTCACCTTTCGATTTTCAAATTACGCAGCCTCGATTCCCTCATTCTAAGGGCATCAGGATAACGAATTAAAAACAAAGAGCTTACTGGCGCAGTACACTGTAATGCAATAGTAGTTTGAGACGTTAGAAGAATAAACAGAAAATAAATGGCCTAGGGCATTGAGAAAACAGCAGATAACGTCAAGCTATAATTGAAAATTTTTAAAGTTTGAGCATTTGATTGTCACTTTTTGAAGTTTGAGCTATAATTGAAAAAAATTAAAAGTTTGCGATTGTTGTTTTTTAAAGTTCGGGCTATAATTGAAAAAAATTAAAAGTTTGCGATTGCTGTTTTTCAATGTGTCGCCCCTTAGGAATGGTCGACTTGGTGGAGTAAACATGAGGTTAAAAGGCCCTGTGTTCGAATCCTCCTACTTACACTCTCTCGATCGAGCTTGTCGTACAGGACTTGCCTATTGCGGAGCATCCGATTGACGTAATATGTAGGCTATTGCGTCAATTCGAAAATTTATGCAGTGCGCAACCAAAGGATAGCGATTCTGGGTTCTTCCGTTTCAAAAAAAAAGTGTTTAATGTGTCATATACATAATAAATAATTATATCAAACCATAGGTATATTGTAGCATAATTATATCAATTCATATATTAGTTTAATTTAAAATGATCAAAAACCACATTAAAAAATTGCTTGTATTCAATATTAAGGATGATAAATTTTTTAAGTGAATAAAATTTATAACAAAAAATAAAATTTATACTAATAAGGTTTCGTTTTTTTAACAATTAAGCCTTTCAAATGCTAATAAACAATGATTAAAAATTTCAACAGTTCAACTGTAAAAATTTTAAACTATCCAATTTTTTGATTCGATTTACTTTAATAACTCTTGTTAAAAATTAAATGACTTATTAAATAATCGGAAATTTTTATTAATTAATAAATTTTTTAACTAAAATAAATTGATTTTATTCCACTTTGTTCAAAAATAAATAAATAAATTTTTATTTAACAGTTTATTTTTCTAATTAAGCTTTCAATTTTTTGGTAAACAAGAACAATTTCTTTTAATCATATTTTTAATTTTTAATTTTATTCAATCGTTAACCAATTTTATTATTATTTAATACCAATTGAACCTTTTTAACTTTAAATCTCTTGACTTATTGATTTAATTTTGGACCCAATTTTAAAAATATTACTAATAAAAGTAAAAACCTGTGTCCACACAATTGAATGAGATATTTTTAATAAGATTTATCAATTTGCACCTAATACTAAAATTCACATGACCTCACCTAACTTCTATAAATACAAAACGACAATGTTACATACACTCAAAGATGGACAAGGACCACTGAATAACCCCTAACAGATGTACATAACTGTAATTTGGGCAGATTTCCATAAATCTAGGATATGGATGATCACCACCTGTCATGTTTTCTCCTCTGCAGCAGGAGTCAACTCCATTTCCTACAAAGTTTTTAAGAACCCTACTCTGTTGGTTTTCTTTCCATACACCCGACTGTGGCTAGTACTGCTTCACTCGGAATCGCTTTCTCTTCTTAACCAAGGTCAAAAGTGTGTTTGTTTGTAGGATATCCTATAGGAACCCGAAGGTACTATTTTTATAGTCCTCAGGATAGGAAGGTATTTTTGTCAACAAATGCAACCTTTCTAGAGGAAGAGTTTGTGAGAAATCACAAAGGAAGAAGTGAAGTAATACTCAAAGAGTTAGCTATTTCATCGAAACTAAGAGTTAATTTGGGTATAACAGAACAAGATGTCGAAATGGATTCAAGAGTTGAATCAGAAGAGCAACCTGAACATCAAGTTGTGCCTAGACGTAGTGGAAGGGTTGTGAGACAGCCAGATAGGTATCTAGGTCTAGGAGAAGGCATTATAGTCATCTCAGACCAAGAAGAAACGAATTTTATTACTTATACACAGGCTATTAATGATGTTGATGCAGAAAAATGGCTCAAGGCGATGAAATCAAAAATAAATTCCATGTATGCTAATGAAGTCTGGATCCTTGTAGATCTACCACCAGGTATAAAAGCCATAGGGTGTAAATGGATCTATAAAAGGAAAAGATGATTAGATGGAAAGGTAGTGACCTTTAAAGCTAGATCAGTAGCTAAGGTCTATACTCAAAAAGAGGGTGTAGACTACGAGGAGACTTTTTCTCCAGTTGCCATACTTAAGTCCATCATAATTCTTTTAGCCATAACAGCCTATTTCAATTATGAAATATGGAAAATGGATGTCAAGACTGCATTTCTTAATGGAGATCTTGAGGATACCATTTATATGGCCTAACCAAAAGGTTTTGTTGAGCCAGGTAATAAGTATAAGGTATGCAAATTGCAAAGGTCCATTTATGGACTTAAGCAAGCATCTAGGTCTTGGAATATTAGGTTTGATAAGTCTATCAAAACCTATGGGTTCATACAAGACCTAGATGAGCTTTGTGTCTATAAAAGGATACAAGAAGGAAAGGTTATTTTTCTTATTCTATATGTTGATGACATTCTGTTTATTGGGAATGATGTAGGAATGTTATCTACAGTTAAGGAATGGCTTAACGAACAGTTTTCAATGAAAGATTTAGGAGAGGCTACCTATGTTCTAGGGATCAAACTTATAAGAGATTGTAAGAACAAACTGATAATCTTGTCTCAACCAAATTACATTGAGAACATGCTCAATAAGTTTGCCATGCAAGATTTCAAGAGGAGTTTCACACCTAGTAGACATGGAATCAAACTTTCAATGGAGCAAGCTCCTAAAACCCAAGAGGAGGTTGAATGCATGCATAACATTTCATTTGCTTCGACATTGGAAGTTTAATGTATTTTATGCTTTGCACTAGACCGGATATCTGTTATGCAGTGGGACTCGTAAGTAGATTCCAGTCAAATCCAGGAATGGAGCATTGGACTGCGATTAAGTGTATACTGAAGGATCTTCGTATGATGAAGAACTTAATGCTTGTTTACTCTGGAAGTAATCTTATTCCGAAAGGATATACAGATTCTGATTTCCAATCAGATGTTGATTCAAGGATATCAACTTCTAGTTTTATATTTGTTTTAGGAGGTGAAGCCATAGTCTGGAGGAGTATCAAGTAATCTTGTGTTGCTGATTCGACTATGGTGGTTGTTTAGACTCACAGAAATCTATATTCGGTTATATGTTCCTATTAGCTGGAGGAGCAATTTCATGGCAAAGTGGAAAGCAATCCGTCATTGCTACTTCCACTATAGAGGCTGAATTTTTGGGATGCTTTGAGGCCACAGTTCATGTATTGGGGTTGCGGGACTTTATCTTAGGTATTGGTCTTGTCGATAGTATTGATAGACCGTTAAGAATTTATTGTGTTAATTCCGCAACTGTTTTCTTCTCTAAGAAGGACAAGTATTCAAAAGGTGCAAAACACATGGATTTGAAGTACTTGTTTGTGATAGAAGAAGTGCAAAAACATAAAGTATCAATTGATCATATTGGTATAACTGTAATGATAGTAGATTCGTTAACTAAAAGCTTACCTCTCAAAACATTTATTAGCCATGTTGAACGGATGGGCATTATAGATAAGTCCTTATTAGCATAGAGTTCTAACATGTATATATGCATATAATTGTTTTGCTCGAATTGTCATGACACTTATGAATTTAATTACAGTCACAATTGTTTTTTCTCATTTACTTGTTATCCATATTATGTTGTATACAATAATTGTTTCTGTGAGATAACAATTACAGAATTACCCACTTAAAGTTTTATGAGTTGAGTTGATTATGTGATACATGGAAGGAAGCATGTTGTATAACTTGTGACCGTCATGATTCCATCATCTTAAGTCACTTAAGGATGATTTGATCGATTCAATGTATTGTGTGCACTTAAATTTTTATTGTTGAATCATCAAGTCATAACATGGGCCAAGTGGGAGATTGTAAGATATTTTAGTGGCCCGTGTCACTTATAGATTTGAGTCTAATAGACAGAACCCAAGATCATAGTTATTGGGTCTTAAAGAGTTAAGCTCAAATGGGTCAAAGCCCTTTCTCTCTCTCCTTAAAAATCGACAACTAAGACATATATTATTTAGGTTCATATGTTTCAAAAAGTAACACACAGTTTTTATGGAAAAGAAAGAATAATGTTTTCTAAAACAAAAGTAAAAGACAGTGTTTCTTAACCATCGGAGAAACTATCAAAGAAGTACGGAAGAGAGGGAATAAAGACTATCAAGATCATCAAACAACATAGATTCAGGTTTGTCTTATATTGTTCATCAATCTTGAAAAGTTTTACACTAATTACTTACAATTAGGCTCATTCGAGTTTCCCATACAAGGGAAGGGAAATAATTACATAAAAATAGAATGCTCAATATACATCTATATAAGCATTCATTTGTCTATTCATTACTTTTTCACGGATTTAATAAGCCATCTAGAACTAGATAGGAGTCATAAGAATTTATTGTGAAGATTGAAGAACAATATCCAGACTTCAATAGTCAACCTCAAGATATTACGGAAAGAGAATGCAAATTCTAAGTGAAAAAATATGAGAACGAGACAAGCGAAGTACTCTAGCGAGAGCCGACAGGTTATAGGTGTTAAACAGATGTGTTGTATAGAAAGCTTTTGTCATTTTCGTTCAGTTCTAATTCTATTGGTGACTTTTTGAGACCTTCGTGTAGTCGGGGTAGATTATAGGCTCGAATTTGTTCTTTCGAGAAGGCTCTTTGAGGTTGGGCATAACAATATATTGTTGACATAGGCTTGATTTAGGGGAGCGGAAGCGGTTGATATCTTGCTAAAATCAACCTGCTGAAATGATAAGTACTTATTTTCAATAAATGCTTATGTGTTTGGGATTACTGTTTTGGTAGCTATTGAAACGTGAAAATAGGTGTTTAACAAGTGTGTTTGCGGTTGCTGAAAAGAGATAAAATGACTAAAAAGCTCATTAATTTAATAAACTATTAATTATTGTATAAATAATTTAAAATATATTATTAGTCATAAAAATTTAAAATTATAAATAATAAAATAAATTTAGCAAAAAAAATATTTCATAAAAATATATTATCAGTCATATAAATTCAAATTATAAATAAGAATAATTGATTGTTGAGGATATAATGGAAAATAATAATTATCAGAATGTTATTAATGGAAAGTAGAATTTCTACTACAGAAGCACTTTCTTACTGCAATCCTCTTTCTACTTATCGATTTCTACGTAGGCACCACACTTTCCTTCATCCTCCGGTTGTTTGCCCACAGATCTAAACATGTGACTGCGTTTGAAAACTGAGGTAGATAAGTACTTATCCCTACCGCATCGTATATCCAATCACAGCCATAACTTTTTTATGGTTTGTCGAGTTTACAACAATTTTGTGGTAACAATTGATGACATAGTTTTTTTCTACAGTTTTTCGAATTTACTACAATTTTAAAGGTGACTTTTAGGTCTAATACATGTATGTGATGACTATAAATCTCATGAACAGAAAAATCATACCAATCTCTAATAGCTTAAGGATGAGTTGTTTGTAAAAAGTTCAATCTTGGTATATCCTTAAAAAATGAAGATCACAAAATCTAATAAATCTTTGATTTGTGGTTGTGGGTATCGATATCTTCAAAAACTTGTCACGTCACAGTAAATCAAATATCTCCTCTTTAAGATTGACCATGTCTAGTTAAAAAATCTACAAGAATATTATTATTAGCTTTGATACTCTCAATATTAAAGGTATATTCTACTAATAAAATCTGACATTTGATATATCTTTTTATATCCAGTTTAGAGGGGAAATTATATTCAATAAAATCCTTGACTATTATCAGTTCTTAATAAAAATCTTTTAAGTAATAAAAAATAATAAAATTTTTGATAACTTTTTTACTACTATTAATAATTGTTTTGCATTTATGTGATATATTTATTGAGTATATATATAAAAGCTCCCAAAGTATATCTTTAAAGAGACTCGTTCATCTTGATATTAGAATTATCAAAATCTATCTTTTTTAATACTCCACTCTATACATGATTAGAAGCATCAGTTTCAAGAATTAAATCATCATCATCACATGGTAAAGGAAGTTTTGGCAACATAGTACAAAAAATCTTAATTTTCTTCACTTGTTCAATCAAATAGATTTAACATTCAAATCTTTGATTTTTCTTTAAACGCAATTGAAAAGGTTTTCTTATTTTAGCTAGCTTTTGAATAAATCTTAAGTATAATTTAATACTCTAAAAAATTGGAACTTTTTTTAATCTATTATCAAGAAATTATGAGATTTTGTTTTTGGAGAATATGAGGTTAAAATTTAACTCCCCTACCTCTATGCCAAGGAATTCTATTTCATTCTGGATAATCATAGCTTTCTTTTTGGAGAGAGTTGCACCATATTGCAAACATAAATATGTAAATTTATTAGGATGTATAATATGTTAAGTAATATCATTACTAGCTATTAAAATATCTACATAAACATGTAAAAAATTATGATACTTAAATATATTGTCCCACTCTAGTTCAAGAACTTGTTTTCTAAGTCTTATGGTCTGTGTTTTCTGAATCTTCTTGATCTTCTAAATTATATCTCATACCACTAACTTTAATAATCTTTTGCTTATCTATCATTTCTAAGTTTGCTTCTTCTTTATTTTTATCCCAAATTTGTAATGGGTTATTAAAGTAATTGTTCTTTATTTTTTGTTTTACTAATTATAGTCCATCTTTGATTGTTTTTAACTATTTATACTTATTTTAAATAATGTTTTCTATTTTTAATAAAATTTTTCCTTTTTTAAGGATCAAATTTTCTTTGTATCCTAAACCACGTTAAGTTGTGTGAGGTTTTAATGGGATTGGTGGAGATTGAGCATAGGCATTTTTAATTGTATTAACAATGATCCAACGACTACTAGGAGTTTTGAAATGTATTTGTTGTTTCATAGTATCAAATAAAATTTTATGAAATAATTGGAGAAAATTTTTTCCTATAAGAATATAGAATTAGTAAAATAGAAGATAAAGAAAAATTACTATAATAACCCATCACAATTTTGGGATAAAAATAGGAAAGAAGCAAACTAAAAAATGATAGATAAACAAAAGATTATTAGAGTTACTACTATGAGATGTAACTTAGAAGACCGAAAAGAATTTTAAAAACCAAACATATAATTTAGAAGATCGAAAACAATTTCAAAAACAAAACTTCTAATAAAGTAATGATTCCTATACTATCTAAAGAAGATATTTCTAGAAAGTTTGATCACACTCCCAAAGAAATTAGGGGCAAAATAGGATAGGTGCATATCAGATCGATTCAAATGATAATTATATCTACTTTTGGAGAAGGAATATTAGATGATCAAATTTGCAATAGGAAAGAAGCCTATATTGGAATTTTGAGAAGCAACCTTCGATATTAAAAACTTTTTTTAATGTATATCTTAAGATGTCTTATAATACACAAGACAAATATTTTAATAGAATACTCTCTTTAATCCAAGACTTTAAAAGAAAATTTTAATTAGAGATGAAAACATACAATACTTTATTACCTACATGATAGCTTATGCCTTATCCAATAATCATCATAAAGAATGTTTTGCAAGCAAAGATATTATTGAATTTCCAAAGTTATTTTCTAAAGTTGAAAGAATATATCCTCCTTATATATGAACTATAGAAGACTTAGAAGACGATTTGTCATTAGATTTACAAAAAAAAATAAACTTACTAACTTCTCACAATAAATTAGTGCCTAGATTATTTTATTCAAAAACTATTGTTTTGAGTAGTCAATTTTAGAAAATCAACACAAAATATCAAACACAAATACCTTAACCATAAGAAGAAATAAAAGAGTGTTCTATCAAAATCTTTATCTTGTATATTAAAAGACATCTTAGGATAGATATCAAACAAAAGTTTTTGATATTAAAGATTGCCTCTCAAAAATCAACATAAAATATCAAACATAAACACCTTAATCATGAGAAGAAATAAAAGATTTTACCATATGTAAGCTACTCATAATATCAAAGATTAAAGAGATTCAAAACAAATCTTCATCCACTAATTTATTACTATTTGTTATAATATTAATAAGTTCTTCAAAAATGAATGTAATTTTCTCATTTATAGATTCTACAGAATCTAAATCTATTCCAGATAATCATATATAAATTTTTTTAGAAAATAAGAAGTCATGATATAATTATATGCATAATAGTTTCAAGTTTCTAAATTAAAGGGTCTATTACACTTCCATACCTATAACTTTAGTGTTTTGATCGTAGATTTATCAGATTTTGTTCAGTCTTTTACCAAGCGTTTCAGCTCCAACCTTAGAGTAAGGTAACTACTTTTGACACTCCTTCGACAAAGTCCAGCACAACCATAATTTGTTTCCTAAATGAAGGTGTATACTGAAAATTTTAGAGAAGAATATGATCTTAAAATGGAAGTTGTAAATTGTTTCTTCAGAAGAGCATTCTTCAAAAGTATCAAGTCTAATAAAATCTTCATTTTCTATCATTCCATTTATCTCATCTTCTATTTCTATTTTCTCTTTATTAAATATTTTAGGACATTCGTTGGCAAAGAAAATAAATCTAATAAAAATCCTATGGAAAAAACATATATCTGATCTAATTTTAAAAATGAAAATACCCCTTAATTACAAATAAAATGAAAAACCTTATATAAGCTTTTGATTCAAAAATTGAAGAATTAAACGAACAAATAGAAAATTCAAACTTAGAAACATAAGCACATATAAAACCAAATTTAATTAAACAAGAAGTTCACTGAAATTATGGTATTAGTGATATATCTAATACTTATAGAAATCCACTTCTTAGGTATCATTCACAAAATTTTAATAGACCCAATTTAGGATAGGATGAAACTCATATGATAACCAAAGATAAAGACGTCTCTACACTTATTGATAAAATGAGAACAAAAGCTGTAAATCCTTTTGAAATACATTTAAACATAGACTGCATCCAAAATAAAGAGGAAGCAATAGATAAATGGGAAAATGCTTTAAGAGTAGCTGTTGCTATTAACGAACTGGATTATAAGACAACTAAATAATTTTTGAAAAAAAAACTCTAGTCACCAGCTCTCTTAAATTCTAGAAAATTTTAGATGAAAAATGAAGAAAAAAACTCTATATTTAATCTAGATAATGATACAACAAATCTAATAATTAGAGTTGTTGAAAATTTTCAATTAGAATTTGTGGGAGAAAGAAAAATTTTAAAAGATACAACTATTATAAGAAAATATGTTATGGTCTTACAAAGATTGCAATAATATGATTCGTGTGAAATCAACAGATATATTTATATTTTCCTAGATTATTATTACTATATTTATAATCAAGTTGATAATACACGAATTTATTTAAAGATATCTTATTCAAAGATTCCTTATCACTGCGAAGCAAATTAAAAGCAACCTATAATTGTCTTGAAGATACCCTAGTAAAAAGAATGACCTTTTTAAAAGATACAAGTGAATAGAGTGATGATGCTATATTATTACATCTTTATGATCTAACACTGCCCACTTTAATAGGATGTGATAGTTCTTATTATTACAATCAGATAAAAAAAATATTTTAAGAAATGTAAAGCAAAATATTATAAGAAAAAGGATATAGACCTAAAAACATCTATGTTTAGAAGAAATAAGAATAGAAATAAAAAGACAGAGTGCTATTATAATGTCCAATAAATATCCTAAAAGATTTAATAAAAAGAAAATAGAAATAGATGAGATAAATGAAATGAAGAAAATGTAATACTTTTGAAGTAATTATTTTCAATACCCAGCTTAACTATCCCTTGCACATGAAGAAAATGTAATACTTTTGAAGTAATTATTTTCAATACCCAGCTTAACTATCCCCTCCACTTTAGTATCACTTGAGAAAAAAGAAATTCCCACAGCTGCAATTATTAACTTCTTGAGGTGAACTTGCGTACAAGAAAGAAATGAAATGAAAAACGAAAAAGAAAAACAGGTTTACAAATTTCCTAATTACATCCTCGAGAAAGAACATAATTTCAATAAAATCTTTGTTCCCTTAAATCAAATGTTACACATCGTTTGAGGGTCATTGAATTTCTTATGATAGGAAAAACACAAAGATCAATTCAAAATGACTGAGGACAGCTATACAATTGATTTAATAATTTGTCCCCTTATAAAGATTTTCTTTTTGGTAGCAATCATAATCAAACATCCTTATGTTGACTTCCTTTCCATTAAAAGACAGCTTTGCAACAGTCAAATGAAAATTGATACAAACGTTGAATCTACGAGTACGAATACAGACAGCTACAGGCCTATTATAGCTTGGTTACATCAATCAAAAGCTCTAAACGTAATCTGGTTCTCTTTCTAGATACCATGTCCCCACTAAACTCTTCCAGAAATCAATTTCACAAGACAAAAAATGCCATCCTGGCAAATATTATGTTCTATCAGTTTCCACTAATATTAGCCAGTTCTTTTCTAAAGGTTTGTCCTTGCTTTTCTTATCTGGGAAGAACCATCGTCCTTGCATTGACTTGTCCGATAAACTACATGCCTTGGCTAGTGAATCTGATAAATATGATACTCCTTTTTGATTAAGCCAGTGATGATCCATGCCACTAAACTCCAGCTACATAAAAGCCTACAACGTTGAGACAATAATCTTCACATGTATTAGTAAAGGCATGTTAACAATATACAAAACTAAGAAGACACCACATGGATTCATGTATGCAAATATAATTTATCAGGGCTCACCAAGACTCGTGTTCTTAGTAATCTATTAACATATAGCACATTATCAATGTAAGTTAAATAAAGTCCTATGAGCTTAGGAATTTACACCATTGTATGTTAATCACCCATCTTTGGGCCACAATAGCCGACGTATTAGAGGGGAACTTTTTCATACAATAACATCCATTACAGTAAATCTTCATGTTAATAGTCAAACAACATTCCAAACTCGAGATCTATTACCCGATGACAACACAAGGAAATTCTTATCTTAAATGCTTCAGCACAGGGCACCAGAACATTCGGAAGCTGTTTCAAACTTTGATTTTAATTATCCACGAAGATGAAAGTCACATATGAAACACCACAAATTAAAGACATAAATTTAAGCTTCACTAAATATAACATACTTATCTTAGTGATAGTAAGGCAAAATCATAGACAAATACATATGAAAGGCACCTTCAAGCAAATATTAATCAGATGATCTTATTTCGAACTTCTTCAAGTTTCTTTAGTATCTCCCCAGGAGTTCTATCCAACTCATCAGCAATTTTTCTCTGAATATCCAAAGGCAGTGTTGGGAACTGCTCACATAGATCTCCATCGATGACATCCTGTAACATTATCCTCAAACATTTAGGAATTTTCGAAAGTATAGGACAGATCTACAAGTTAAACAAACAAAAATATTGAAGGAGTGAAAAATGGAAGAGTTTTCTTATAATTAGGGCAGGATAGAAGTTTTTTGTTCAGGACCACAAGCAACCAGATCAATGTCCAAAACACGTAAACAATACATCTTGCTAATCTTCCATGATTTGCACCAAATAAGCATAACTAATACCTTAACAGGAAAATAAGCAGATCGAAAAGCCATATGATCTCTTCCACACAAAGGTGGATGATCCTGTCTCAAGTGCATCTCTAAGTGTGAAAAGAAATCAACATCATCTCGAGAAGTAAATGGAAGCAGTGCCCCTACGCTTCCCATTACTGTCCCATATAAAATGCACTCTCCACCACCTGGAATCAAAGATGCCTTCTGCAAGCTAGTAACCACATCACCAACATGAAATTGTACAATCTCCTCTACCTTGTTTGGCGCACCATTGAGCTTTCCTTGCTCCCATTTTATCTTCCCACCAGTTGGATCTTCTTCTATTTCATCAGAAACATCCTGTGGTAGTCTCACAAAATAAATATTCCCAAACTTGTCTGCACCTGCCACAGTATCAAAGTCAATGTGGTGTGATGCAGTAACCCATCTTGGAACACAATCATCGGCAAATATGTAAAGTTGATTTTCATCCCGTCTATACTTGCAGAAATGGAATGACTGCAAGAAGATACAAAGTATACAATCAGGGCAATCATTGTGGTAAGGAGAAGCTGTATCGAAAATAGGCAAACACTTGAGAAAAAGAACAATTACTGAAAATTATGATAAGAAGCACATAAAGTATTTACAATAAAATCTAATACATAAAAAAGAATACCTCTTGTATATCCCCTACATAGATACGATCACGATAGGTATGTATTGAGACAATGGTATTAGGGAACAGCTTATTTTCACATTTTCTAAGCAATCTCCTTTTTCCCAAGTCATACAATCTGAGCACAGGTCCTATACCGGCGAGTAATCTTCCCTGAAATTGACAAAGAGAAAGTGGAACACCTTCTACTTGTGTTTTATGTAGAAGTTCCAAGCCTTTCCCCTCTTCCACAAACTTGTAAATGTGGATAAAGCCAGCAACTAAACTTCTTTTGGGCCAAAAATGCAGTCCTTTTGCAGTACCAACGGCTAAGAGCGTTCCATGCTCCTTATCATGGAAATTTACTGTGCACACGCTAAATGCTGCTTCATTGTCTTGGAGCTCCAGCAGACAAGTTGTAGCTGCTGTCCTTGGGTCTAGAATTCTGATGCAGGAAACCCACCTGTCTGACTCTGCCTTTGGATAACCATATTGCTCATCGGATAGGGGATCATCTTTGTCCTCATCATCACCATTTTCCATCTGCTCAACAGCAGCACTTCCATTTCCACCCATCCCAGCAGCCTCAAAACATTCCTTTTTGGCAGCTTCACGCTCCTCAGCTGTATATGCGCCCTGATCACTCTCGATAATAACCAAAAGTTTTCGCTTGGGTTGAAGCACAAACTTTCTGGGTGTGTACCTCAGAGGTATTGATGTTTCATTGAATGTTTCACCCAATCTTTCAATAGTGAAAATTCTCAATGCATCCCCAGCAACAGCAACCACACCTTCAGCGCACTGATCGGATGAGAACGAAGCTGCATGTTCGAGGGTCTCATATGACAGGGGTGTTAACAGAAAATGACCTTGATGAATATAACCGAGCCAAGGTCGGCTAGATAAACACAGCATTGCACGCCGGCCTCGCACACTAATGGAGAAGAGTTTTGGTGCTCTCAATCCCAAAAATCGAGATCTAGAATCAGAAAGTTCCCCTGTTACCATATCCACCACAATCCGAAACAGAACTCCAGATTGCAGACCAGCATTCAGAAAAAGATTAGCAGGGTGATCAGCACCATCCTCCCCACCTACCGATGCCTGAACCTCAAGAAAGAGAAGAGATTCTGGAGGTGATGAAACACTTTGCACACTCAGGATCTGCATACAGTCATCAGGATCTAGAGATAAGATACGGACGGTATTATCATATGACCCAACTGCAAGAAATCGGGACCTTTGTCTACCTTCAGGAACTGGAGCAATGTCCAAACATGCCACATCTCCAGACATCTCATGTTTCTCTACCTCCATTAGCTGACCAGTCATATCCACCTCAAAATATATAAGTTCTCCTCCACTTAAGGCAATAACAACTTGAAGTCTATTTGAACCAACTTTCACAATCGTTCTCTTTCCAGGAGTTCTCCACTCATTAATACGACCATCTTCCCTTATATGCCTAATTCCATTTGGGTGAACTTGCATTAAAGAATCATCTCCAATCAAAGAAATAGCAAGGGAAGGAGTAGTATCAAGAAAGCCGCTATCATTAACTTCCTCAACTGTTTCCCCAATAGAAAGCACAAGTGTTGCATTGTTAAAAGACACAACAATATATGCATCAAACTCATCATTAAGATTCTTCTTCACAGTCCAAACTGCACTTGGCACACCTGGAAGCAATGAGACAGCCATCTCACTAATTGCCAAACCAGGCCTTAAAATTCTCACAGAAGAACGAGGTCCACGCCCACAAAGTGAAAATATCTGAGGTGTTTCTTCATCGAAAAGGTTAGCAACTTTCATATCCATAATAGGCATCAAGCTCTCAACTTGATCAATTCTAACGAGGTTCTTCAACCCTCTTGGCTGGAAAAATACTGGTTGGAAACCCTCCTCAGTTTCCATAAGGGTGGCTGATGATGCCTCCACGTCAGCTTCATCACCAATTGCTTGAAACTGATAGAGAGCATGATTCCCAAACTCTGAAGCAGCAAACAAAAACCCAGATTTCAACACACACATTGAAGCAGTAACAGGTATTGTATCGAAATACTTGATCTTCAATTCCTTAACCTTATCATTCTCATGATCCAATGTAACCTTGAAAATATCACCGTACTCCGTCTGCAATAAGAAGAAGAACATTGATTTCTGCCTGTGCGTTGCTGTTGAAACTATTAAAACCCCTCTCTCAGCAGGCAAATCTGCACGACGAGGAATCACTGCCCTAACATCTGGGTGTCCCTGATTCTTATAAATGACAAAGTTCTCCGTGCAAACTAGAACCCCACTTGGCCCATCTGCACCTCCAGGCACTGTTACTAACCAATTAGCCCCATTATCAACATGCTCAGACCACTTCCTAGAAACATGATTAAGCCCTAAATCAAGTTCATAAAAAGTCAAATGTTTTTGTGCCTCACTCGCTGCCAGTCCCGTGGAATCCTGATCTGCCTCCGAATAATCCAACTCAATAGCAGCAAAAATGGGATTATCAAAGCCACAATCCACTCCACAGATTGAATAGACTATAGTATGCGACTTATGAGCCTCTAAAGGAGATGAAATGGTTAATCTAGCAGCAGTGTCCCTATTTAAAACATAAACCAACTTCTGCTTTTCACAAGCACCAATCATAACAGCCCTTCCTTTGGGGTCAATAGCCAGGTACTGACCCGGAACAATCCGGCGGCATCCAGATTTCCCAAAAGTTTCTTGGTGTATTTTATCAAAAACATTCTTCTCCTTATTATATTCCAAGATTACAATCCTACCTGAATCAGACCCAACTACGATATAATCCTTTTGTGCCCCAGTAAGCCTGAACTGCGTTAATGAACGAATTGCTCCAAAGATTTCGACGGATAGAAGGGTTTGGAGTTTACCGTTTTCGTCGGGACGTAGTAGATCAAGAACTTTACCGCGAGCTACAACGATTTCTTGGCTCTTGCCGCCGGAGAAGTTGCCGTTTATGGCGGAGACGATACCGGTTGGTCGCTGCAGCGTGAGGCTATAGAGGTACATGGGCGATGGTGAGTAGGATTAGGGCTAAGGCTTTAGAAGAGTGGAGAGCAGAGAGCGCAGACTAGGGCTTTTGGCAGAGTGGTGAAAACGAGAGAGCCTGGATAAATAATATATTGAAACTTTATTAGTTTGATAATTTAATTATTAAATCAATTAAATATTTATACATTTATCAAATAAAATTTTATTCTTGGGAAGTACAAGTAGAAGTACACTATCCTTTTAGTCTATTATTCTTTAAAAAAATAAAAGCTGCTCTAATGAAGGCAATTGCTTTGGCAGATAATGGTAACATGCAAGAAGAATCAGATAAACTAATTGGTACCTATACGAAAATTTTATTGTTTGTTCTTGAAAAATTTCGAAATTTTTTTTTTATATTTATATTTTAAAATTTTCCACAAAATTAATGAAAACTACTAAATATATATTATTTAATTATTTTAATAAAATTATGAATAATTTAATTTTATTTAATAATAAATTATTCAATTTTAAATAAAATTAATTTATTAATTATTGATAAATATAATTAAATTCAAAACATCTTCAAAATATATCAACTTCAAATAAAATTTGATTTAATAATTAAAATAAATTTAATTTTAAATTATTCATTTAATTAAATAAAATCATTTTTCCTAATAATTTATTGATAAATATTATATAAGAACTTAAAATAAATTTAATTAACTAAAAATAATTTATATTAAAATGTTATTTAATATGTAATTATCTTTAATGATAAAATTATAACTTCATTAACGATAACAATTAAATAGGTTTTTATTTTTATCTGAAAAAATTAAAGCTAAAAATCATAAATAAAAACAAAAACACATTTGATAATAATTATATATCAAATAAAAATTAAAGATCACTGCCGTCATTTTTAAATTAATTAAATTTATTTTAATTTCTTATCAATATATTTATTAATTAATTGTCAACAAATTATTTTATTTTATTAAAATAAATAATTTAAATTTTCAATTTATTTCATTTATTAAATTAATTTTATTTGAAATTTACATATACTGATGAAATTTTGAATTTAATTATATTTATTGATAATTATTAAATTTATTTTATTTTATTTAATTACAAATATTAAATAAAATTTAATTATTCATAATTTCTATTAATAATTAATTTAATTAAATAAATATATAAATTATTAAAGAAAACTATTCATAATTCATATTAATAATTAATATATTAAATAATTAAACAATATATATTTAGTTGATAGTAAACCAGATAATTAAACAGATATAAAACAAAAACTACTTTGTGGTTTTCATATATTTTGAAAATTAGAAGAAGCCTTTTTTTTTTTGACTAAATCGAAACTCAAAAAATAGGTTTTTAAACTAAATTTGAAATAAAAAACTGAAAGATATAAATGTAAGCAAACCAGGGAGGTTATGTTTTTATTTCTAAAGGTATTTTAAAATAAATAATTTTATTACTGACGTTCAATTTATCTAACATACTATATTTATTTCCCAACCTCTCACAATAATATACGACCTCAAGTTAATTTTGAGTGCTTCAAAAGTCATAAGGTGCATTTTAAGTTTAAGTAGGTTTGTAAGCAACTTTGCTTTTGTATTTTAATTTAGTCTTTATAAAATTTTAAAAATTCAAGTTTGTTATTAACCGAGTTAATTTGATTTTTTTCCAATGCCATGTCATATTTGGAATCTATTAGATTTGTTTTAATAAAACTATATGTGTTTTATTGCGATATAGTTTATGTTAATTTGGACTGAATTGCAGTTCTTCCATTGTATTTCATATAGTATTAGAATTAATCCAATCATATTTCTTATAGTTAGTTATATTTTAGTTAAGTTGTTTTAGTTTTTGTAAATGTGATTTAGTTAGTTTAATCTTATTATTTTAGAAGAATTTGAGGTTAAATAGAAGCTAAGGCTTTAAAGTTAGAGCTATTAATTTGGGCTTGATTGGAAGTTCTGTAAAAGTTTTGAATTGATTTGAGGAAGAAATATTTGGACTTTAATGAATTAATAGGACTAAGCATTTTAGAAGACAAGGAGATTGGTTCCGAAAAAGAAGATGGAAAAGATATGGAAGATGGAAAAGATATGAATGTGTAGGAAGGGAATGAATTAATAGAGGCTTTTGTACAAAATGCCTCTAATAACCATGCATTTACTATGAAAATCCCTCAGGAAGTAAACAAAAAACCTTGAAGTCAATTGCTTTGGAACTTTAGAATGTAATTAGTAATGTCCTTAAATAGGATATGAATTTTCCTACTGATCAATCCCTCACCTATGTGGATTCCAAGGCTCCAAGCTATAGTTCTCTTATTATCCAAAATTATACCATATCAAAAAATGAATTCAAGTCCACTTCCAAAACAAAATCTAAAAGGAGGAACAAGGTATCAACCCAAATCCACTCTTTTTAACTAATTTCTCTCTTAGAATATAAGAGGGCTAAATAATCCTAAGAAACAACTAATTTAACTATGTACAGAAAATAAAACCATAAGTGATTAGTCTTCTAGAAACTAAGTTGAAGGAAGAGAATTGTAAGGAGCTTAGCTCTTTGAATAATAATTGATCAATCATTTCCAACCATTTTTCTTATTACAATTTTATCCCAATAGAATAAGAATATCATGTACCATAATCACTAATCAACTTCTCCACTTAGATTTAGAGCTCTTGTAGGAGAAATCTTGCTTACGTGTAACTTATGTTTATGCTTCTAACTTTACTTTTCAAAGGAACTCCTTACAGAATAAGCTACATGAGATCACGCAAACATTCAAAACCTTGGATTATGATAGGAGACTTTCGCAAATCCCTTCATCCATTAGAATTAGAAGGCAATGATCTTATAAAATATTCAGATGATTTTTGTAGATGTGTAAGCCATATTTAAATCATTAATCTTAAAATGGAAGGCCAATTTTTCACTTAAACCAACAAGTAATAGGGAAGTTAGTTCTTAAGGAAAAAACTTGATAGAGCAATGGTTAATAGCCACTGGGTAAGCAATTTTCATGAAAGAAAAGTAGTCTTTAGCAACTCCCTTTGTGTAGATCACTCTCTTATTATGGTTATAAATCTGACTATGATGTAAACGAGATATTTAGATTAATCAACTACTTAGTGAATGATGAAGGATTTGAAAGGGTTATCATCAAAGGACTAATTCACTTATTTCAGGGATTTAAATCTTTTATATGTATGATAAAGCTACAAATGATTAAGGACGAGCTTAAATTACTCATTCAATAAAAGTATAATATACTTAGCTAGTAGTTATCACTTCAAAAGCTAGATAGGCTCAAGCTTAACAACTCCTCTACTAAGTCCTTATCAATAAAGAAAGACAAGAAGAGAAAAGGACAACTTTTTAAGCGTATATTCATGTTATAGATGTAACTTAACTAAAATAGTGATCCCTAAGAATTCTTTTTTTCTATAAATTCGTTCTTTCTCGGAGAAACTTTTGACAAAATAGTATCACTTTATAAAAAAGATGGATTTTTAGCTAATGCTCAAGCTAATTTATTAATGGAGTCTTATTTGTTATGCTCAAACACTCTTGATTATATTGCTAATGTTCCCATTCAATGCAGATGCTCAACTCTTTCAGTGAAACAGATGTAGAAAAGGCTATATTCAGCCTGAAACCTAATAAAGAACTAGGTCTATATGGAACTAATGCTTTATTCCTTTAGAAATCTTGGTACCTTCATAAATATATAGTTACATATGTTATTCTAGAGTTCTCCAATGAAGGTAAATTGTTGAAACAATTTAATGCGAATTTCATCAATCTTATTCCAAAGTTTCATAACCAAGCTCTATAAAGGAATTTAGATCAATCTCTTGTTCCAACATAATATATAAAAGCATTGCAAAGCTCTTATCATAAAGAATTAAAGTGATGTTGAAGCCTATTATCAATCAAACAGAAGGAGCATTCATTAAAGGGAGACAAATAAGAGATAATATCCTCTTAGCACAAGTGCTCTACAAGAATTACAATATAAAATAGTCTTCTAAAAAGTTATGCAATCAAAATAGATTTTCATAAGGCTTGAACTCTTTTAACAGGAACTTCACCATCAATTCCTTGAATGTATTTGAGTTTCTTACAAAATTCAGTAGTTGGATTGAGCAGTACATCACTACAGTTATGTGTAGAATTCTAATGAATGGAGAACCCATAAAGCTTATAAAAGATGCTAAAGTATTAAGGCAATGTTACCTTTTTTCTTTTACCTTAAGCATTCAGGTTCTGTCTATACTTATTAGATATAAGATAAGCCTAGATTCCATAACAAATGCATGAAAATAAACATTTCTAGCCTATTTGGTGATGAAATTTACTATTCTCAGGAGTTGATCTCATTCCATTAATTATTTAGTTGGTAGTAATTAGAACTTTACAGGAACTTTCTAGTTTTGAAATGAACAAAGAAAAGAGTTAGATTTTTATCTCTTTATCTGCTTCACACCTTTCTTCTTAGATATCAAATCTGACTACCCTCCAAACTAAGAAGTTTTCTTTTACATTTTTTGGGTACCTATTTCTTAAAAAAGGCCAAAGTTTAGGGATTTCTTGCCTCTAAATGAAAGAATACAAAATAAAATTAAAAATTGGTGGATTAAACGCCTCCCTTTTGTAGATATAATCTAACTTATGAACTATATCTTTAAGTATATGCATATGTACTGATCATCTCACATAGAATTAAAAAAGAGCTAGCTTGATCAAACCTATAAAGAGCATGCTTAGGAGCTTTTTTTGTGTAGGAGATATTAGAAGGGGATTTGTTGTCAAAGTGAAATGGGGGAATGTATGCTTGCCTAAAAAGAAAGGGGACTTGGTATTGTGCCCATCAAATTGAATAATAAATTCGTAATTGTTAAGAGAATTTAGAAGATTGTGGTTGATAAAGAATACTTATAGATTAAATGGGCCCACTCTCACCATCTGGAGCATCAAAACTTCTAGTCTTTCTCCCCAAAAACTAAATCTTCTCAAGCCATGCTTCACATCCTAAAGCTAAGGGATCAAATGAGGCTAGAGTTCAAGCATAGATTAGGACATAATTGGCAAAATAATAATACATTAGAACTTATAATTACAAAAAGTTTTTTTAAGCTCTAAAGGACAAAATTCTTGTTGTGGCATTAATAAGAGAAGTCCTAAAGGAGAATATATTTTATATTAGTCAAAGAAACAAGGATGAGTTGTTTAGAATAGCTCCTAACTTCAGTCCTAACTCCATTAATAAGGACATCATACTCTAGTTGAGACAACCTTCATATCATTATTCAAATAACTTATGCAAAAAAAAAGAAGAAAAACAATGCTCTTAAGATGTCTTAGCATAAGTTGGTTTGGTTTAAACAGGCCACCACCAAGGTCTCCATCATATTGTGGTTAACAATTAAAGAAAAGTTAATCACCAAAGGCAGATTTTATGGTCATCCACTTATCCACAATACTTATTCTCTCTTCCACAGATAACTTAAAACTATAGAATACCTATTCTTTTAATGTGGCTTCTCTACTTATTTGCGTCAAAAGATTCAATGTAGATGCAATTTCTCATTGTTAAAAAATCATAGTATGGATCAATTGTAAATGGTGGACTAAAGAGGATTCTATTATCTTCAAAATATACTTTGGAAGAGTGGTGTATGTTATATGAAATGAGACGAATCAAAGATTTTTCAAGGAAAGATAAAGAAGCAGTAATAGGTATTAATAGAATTGGTAAGTTTGATAAGAAAATAACTTAATAACATTCTCTTTGGTGATGTAGAATACAGCTTATCAATTAGTTCTTAAGCCTCTCATCAACAACCCCAGAAAGTCTAATGGGAAAGTGGACTTACCATTATTTTAACTTGATTGATAAGGAGGATCACGATTGATAAGTGTGAATTGTATCATATTTTAGGGCTTAGTTTGATATGTATTTAATTGTTAATTCAATCGTTTAATATGTGTTTAGGTTAGAATTGTCTTAGATTGTGAATTATTTATGTTTAAGTGTTTTATGGGTTAGTACAAGTCTTTGAACTTTATTATTAAGTTTTTGAGATACCTTGATGTGTTTATTAATGTTTCAAGGTCAACGTCGAAGAACAGAGAAGTTTTGGAGACACTCGATGTAACACCCCCTTACCCTAAAACATACACGGCATCATCATCTTGGTGGGTGAGAGTTTAGGTTGATATTTTAAATGAACCAAGGAAGAGAAAGAAAGGTGTAGAAGAGTGGAAAAGAGTGAGCAAAAATTCAAGGAAGAACAAAAGAAGAGCAACTTCGGATGATGGGAGAGCAAAATTCTCCTTCAAAACACACTTATCACTTTTGATAAAAAGAAGACATCCTAGAAGTGTCGTGGATGACTAGCTAAATGGGATGATTTTTATTAAAGAATAACTAAGGTGGACATGTAGGCAAGTGACATGTGTCACTTGCCACATGTCACACTCTCATTCACTCTCTTCATTTTTCTTCCAATTCAATTCCAATTTCTCTCCAAAATTCCAGTGGCTCAATTCAATAATTCCTAAATTCATATGTCTAAGTTTTTGGTGCCATTGGACAGTCATTTTCACTACCGGTAAACCCTTATTCTGCCGCTTGGCAGTTTTCCTAGTCTGAAAACAACCCCGAAAATTTTCCAAAAAATTTCTAAAATTTCCTAAAAATTAGAAAACCCCAATAACCCTCTCCAAATTCACATTTATTCACAATTATATCGGAAAAATTTCATGAATGCATGTATAATCATTTACATGTGCAAAAATTCACTATTTACTATTTATGTGCATATATGAATGCATGAACATAGTAAAACAATTTTAAGCATTCCTAACCCGTTCCAAATTACTATTTTACCCTTCCCATAGGTGAGGGGATGTTACACCATATGGTTAGTGGGATCCATCTAGTCAAATTGTTAAGGGAAGTCTAGATAAACTATATTTGGGCTAGCTTTTGATCTATGTTCCAAGAAAATCTATGTTACGCTTATGCATACCCAAGAGACCTTTTAAAAAGTGAATTCCGCATTTAGATAAAGAATAAGAAAAGAAGTAGATTCAAGAAAACAAAATTTATGTATGTTGTTTCAGTAATTAGTTGCTAAAATATCATAAAAACTCTTCTTCTTTAAATTCTTACTTTCACCTTTCTTTTTTCTCTTATCTAGTTTTCCATTATCTTCTCTCAAATTTTTATTTCTTTTTTTAAATCCTTTGTTTGGTAGCTTTCAAAATTTATGATAATCAAAGAAGGAGAAGACAATATGGTTCTCTATAATCTCCTTCTTGTTCAACTCCTACTACCACATCTCGACTTCTAATAAGATCCATCTATATCATATCTCTCGTCATTATTTAAACCCATAATTCCTCCTATATTTTCTCATCTCCTTTCCTTCCAACACCAATAAGAATTAAAGAAATCCAATGAATAATAAATTGAAAAATAAAACTTTTGTTGGTTCTTCATAAAATTCAGAGGTTTTAGAAAGAAGTTAATATAAGTTTAGATCTTATCTTATTATTTTTCATATGTCAGAGGAGGAATTACAATATGTTGTCGCTGAAGGCACTTAGTGATAAATTTTCTGATTTTACCATTGCTCTAATGAATTTCAAGTCACCTAAACATGAATTTCTCTCATGACCTCTTTTCTTCTATCCTTTTGCTACTAGTAGTCATTCTTATTAATGCCCATTTGTGATAGCATACATTTTGGTTTTTAGTAAAAAATAATTTAACTTCCTTTCAATTTTGTGTACCATATTGAAACTTGTGTGTTTCTTGTTTATAAATGAATTTTTTTCCTTTTCTACTGAATCTTTATAGGATTAATATGTGGAATTGTAAAAGTTGTATCATTTTTTATCAATTGTTGACTATTTTTTGGTAAGTAGAATTTATGTTCCTTATCTTCTTGAAATCTTCTCTTCACCAGTTTGTTTTTGAGTTTATCTTTCTGATTGATCAAATTGTTTGTTTTGCCTTATATGATCTTGTTATCTTTTTCAGTTACTTCAGCTAGTAGAATTTGTACTTATGATAACTTAGCTAGTGATAAGTTGAAAAAAGTAATAAGAAGAAAAAGTATTGCAAAACTATTTATAATTATTAAAAATACATTAATTTTAATTTAGTTTATGATGACAATTTTGTTTAAAATAGACCCTTTTTTAGTTTTGAGTTTGGCGATATGAGGTATATGCTACAATCTTATTATGATTGAATGAAAACAAATTTCATTTACTTTTAGAGTCTAGGTTGACACAACAAGAACATCCAGTTTACAAGTTAAACACTCCCAATTGAGTTTGTTATTATCTTTATAAGTGTAATGTATAAGGCATGTAACCAAAGTTTAAAAGTAAGGCCTCTTATAATCTATGCATTACTTGTTATTATTGTTATAGTTGCAATATCCCTAGGTAAATTTTCTGTATTGTCTACTCATTTATTAATACTACTTTACTAACTTTGATGTACAAAAGTTCTATGCTATGGTGCTTATAAGTTTGATTTACATAATCTTCTTAGAATGTTAAGTATTTATGAGTTTACTTTATAAATGAATTATTTTAGGTAAATGAATGATATATTACTATAGATGGAACTAATTACAACTTTACAAAAGAGTTCTTAGATAACACTTTACTACTCTAATTTAAGACACGAGCTAAAGAAGGTGATTTCAAAAGACTAGAGGAACAATTTGAGAAGCATTATATGTTAAAGTTTCCAAGTACTCTTGACATCCATGGTTAGGAGCCTGTGAACATCTTTGGCAAAAAGACACTCTCTCATTTGATTGATGAGTCTATCGGCTAAGTTGTATTTCTCTTCTTTTTTATCAGTGAATTTTTGGTTGTTTTGTTCTTTCCATATGCTGTATATAGCTAGTGAGAATGCAGTAGAGAAAAGAGTAACATTTTGAGCTCCTTTTTTTATTTGCTAATGATCCACGCCAAGACAGAATCCCAATCATATCAATCACAAGGGGATGGCAACAAGTGCAAATCACTACTCTATATGGCTTTTGAATAATAACATTAGAAAAATAGATGATTTCGATCCTCCAAAGCCAAGTTACAGAGAACACATAAGTCAACAACTCTTCCGTTCCAGTGATGTTTAGTTAGGAGTCTATTTTTGAGAACAAGTCAAGTAATGAAGGTTGCTTTAGGACAGATGGTACTATGACATATAAGAGAGAGCCACAGAACTACCGTTAATCTATTAGAAATGAGTGATAGCAAGACTTATTGGAAAAGATGCAAAATGAATTTAAGCTCCATCATATGTTGTCCTCTTCGATTGTATTGGAAAGCTATGGGAGATGATTTAGAAGATATGTGCATCTACGAAAGGTGCAGAAAGCTATAAGAGATGATTTATGAATGAACTTACTCGTATTACTTCCTATTTTATCTATTTTCCCTTTTTTTATTAGGTTCCAAAGCATATAAAGAAGTCATTTATGTCTATTATTAGTTGAACAACTTCTTTTAGAACCATCACAGGTTTTTGCTAACATTTGTCATATGTGAGATTTAACAAGATGGTTTAAGAGGTTTGGCTAGGAAATAAATCATCAATATATCAATGTGTTTTTAGCTATGAATTTGAAACACTAACTTTTTTTATATCTACCATGAATTTAATGAAGCTATGTCTAAAATGTATTGGAAAAATTACGGGAATAATTAGCAACTTATGATATATGATATTTGACATCTACCTCTTTTATTTAAAAATGTCAATAAGATGAGCCAGGTAGGGCTAAGGCTGCTCTTGACCAGTTGCTCGTGGCCTAACGGGCCGGAATAGACCAGCCGGTGGCCGAGCCACCATATATTTTTTTAATGAAAATTGTCAAAAATAACGCCGTTTCTGAAAAAATGACTCCGTTTTTGAAATAATGAGTAAGCTGTGGGCTGACCATGATCAGCCGACCTCAACTCGTGGCCCGATCAATTCAGGTCAAAATCGGAACAAGCTGAGTCCTTTGTAACATCCCTACTTTTATATTTCATACTGTCAAATTTTCATAAGTAAAGAATTATATTACTTTAATGTGTTTGTCCCCAAAAAAAAAAAAAAGGACACCTTAAAAATATTTTACCATACCGACATTTCAAGCTATTTAGCAAAATGAAAAGGTGACTTTCAACGAAAAGAGCACAATTGACTTCTTTTGAAATGATGAGGTTGCAATGGTAATGGTTTCGAGTTGATATTAATAAGAAAAATAACATTGTATATAATATGATCAGAGAAACTATAACTTTAATTTCTAGAAAAGCTAAATCAAATGATTTGAGATCTCAATTCTTACAGGAAACGTTTTAGTGGAATTTTTTTATAATGAAAGAGAAACAGCGAGCGAGGCGGATCGGGGTCGGGGAGGGTACCGTTCTCGCGGAAAAGGTGGGCGTCGGGTTCACTCATGAGTCATGACAACGCACCCCGTCGAGCACTCCTCACGTTTAGTTAAAATGTGAGTTGGACACCTAGGCAATAGCTTGGGTTCACCACCCACGTGACCCTCAATCTCACAAGTGAAATCTGTCTAAAAAGTAAAACCCTTTCCAATTCCCAAATGTATGTATATATTTATATTTATTAGATTCTCTAATTTCCCCAAAATCCTTTAGGAAAGACAAAAGGACTGGGCAGTAAATTCATTTGGAACAAAAAAACAGTTATGAGATGGAACAAAAAGCATCATAATTGATGTTGTAGTCTCCGCCCCTCTTGTCTAAACGGTACAAACTCAAGTTCCAATTTCAGGTGCAGCCGGTGCAAGTAACGGAATGGCAATTTGAATTACCATTCAGATCCTCTTTTATCTCTACGGAAGGATGATTAGAAGAATATATTTATTGTAAAAGGCCTCCGATGTTGACTTTTCAATACAAATATGCATATCTGGTCTTATGGAAAATTACATCAAACAAGCCCAAGCCCGTAAAAGAGAAATCAAATGGAGAGACTGTGCACTCGAAGTCCAACTCCTCTACATTAACCCCCCGGTTTCTCTCTCTATCAGGAGAAGAAAACCCTCTTCCTGCTCGCTTGTGGCCTCTTTTCTCGCCAGAAAACAAAGAAAGATCAGAACTTTCCTCCCCAAACCTCAAATCCAATCACCCCCGGTCCATCTCCGGCCAAAATGGGCAAGGGCGGATCTCTAAGCGACAGCGTTCTGAAGAAGATTCTTCTCTCCTACACCTATGTGGCAATCTGGATCTTCCTCTCCTTTACCGTCATTGTGTACAACAAATACATCCTCGACAAGAAGATGTACAATTGGCCATTTCCCATATCTCTAACCATGATTCACATGTCCTTTTGCGCCTCTCTCGCGTTCCTCCTCATCAAAGTTTTCAAATTTGTCGAGCCTGTGTCGATGTCTCGCGAGCTTTACTTCTCATCCGTTGTGCCCATTGGAGCCCTCTATTCTCTTAGCCTCTGGCTCTCCAATTCTGCCTACATCTATCTCTCGGTGTCTTTTATTCAGATGCTTAAGGCCCTTATGCCTGTTGCTGTTTATTCTATTGGGGTCTTGTTTAAAAGAGAGAGCTTTAAGAGTGATATTATGGTCAACATGGTCTCGATCTCGCTTGGTGTGGCTGTTGCTGCTTATGGTGAGGCCAGATTTGATACTTGGGGCGTTCTCCTCCAACTGGGTGCTGTTGCTTTTGAAGCCACAAGATTGGTATTGATTCAGATCTTGCTCACATCTAAAGGGATCACCTTGAATCCTATTACTTCTCTTTATTATGTTGCGCCTTGCTGTTTGGTTTTCTTGTTTGTGCCTTGGATTTTTGTGGAGTTCCCTGTCTTGAGGGATACGTCGAGTTTTCATTTTGATTTTGTGATCTTCGGGACCAATTCTTTCTGCGCTTTTGCGTTGAATCTTGCCGTCTTCTTGCTTGTGGGAAAGACTTCTGCTTTGACTATGAATGTGGCTGGTGTGGTCAAGGACTGGTTGTTGATTGCTTTCTCGTGGTCGGTCATTAAGGACACCGTGACTCCAATTAATTTGTTTGGGTATGGACTCGCATTTTTGGGTGTTGCCTATTACAATCATGCCAAGTTGCGGGCATTGAAGGCAAGTGAGGCACAGAAGAAGGCTCAACAGGCTGACGAGGAGTCAGGGAAGTTGTTGGAGGAGAGGGAAGGAGATGGAAATAACGTGAGAAATGAATCCAAAAACTGATACTTTTCGTTCACTGAGCTATATAATTCTAGGCGAGTGGTAATAAGAGCAAAAAGGAGATGGGGGAAGATCAACAAGGGTTTGGCACTGGGGCAAAAGGGTTGTTATCATAGGGTGTCTCAGTTTTTTGCTCATTCGGTATGTTGGACTTTAGGTTCTATGTCTGTCATGCTAGTTATGCTAAGGGATTTGAGGTCTCTATTAATCTGCTGAGTAGTGTATCTCAGCACAGGATGTATCTTGAAGGCCCTGTATTCTTTTCCATTTTGGTCCTTTTTATTTTACCCTATGTAGGAACCTTCTTATCATTCCAAGTTTTAAACTGTTGTTGTTCATGTCAATTCTTGACAATGTTTAGGCGCATTGGCTTGTTTTGTTTATGTTATGTTTCATTTATTCACATATTCGGTGCGTATCATGTGTGTAAAGTTTAGGACCTAAATAAACTTTACGGCGAAACAAAACGAACATTTTGAAACCTAGCCGCCTTGAAGTTGGGACTTGCTTCACAAGGTATCCTGGTTGGAAGTTGTTGCTGGCATGGCGATTGGCAAGCAATGGATGTTGACATTTCTACGGTAGCAAGGCTTCTCTTTAGTAGGAACAAATTTCTTGCTGACTCAATAGTAGTAAGTGACTAAATTCACACTTTTACATTCTGTAGTTATGGTTTATTTTGTTGGAATCAGAATAGTTGATAAGAATGCTCACCTCCATATCCGTACAATAATTAGGCACTTGAGCCAACATGAGAAGATTATTTGAGTACAAGAAACCATTTACTTATATTTAAATGCAAAAATTAGGTATGATTAGTTTCGCCAACTTGGATTGTGCTCTCTCAAGTAGACCTCAGTTTCCAACTCATCAAGGTAAGCTGTCTGTCCATCAAGGGTCTGTTTTGTTCTTCCAAATTGAGATCAGCGGCTGCTTTGCCATGGAATTTGAAACTGTTTGAAAACATGCCACGTCTCATTAAAAAATTGGCTAATTCAATTGTTGTGCCTTGACATTTATCAGCTCAGCTGCCTGTGTTGTCTGATACATTATCCTTCATTTTTCCTCCGAAAATGGAATCTTTTGCTCTTAGAACTCTTCCTCCAAAATTGCAGTCTTTTGCTCTTAGAACTCCCACAATTCTCACTGTACGTTAAACTTAACGTAGACTCTGACCAGCAGGGTCGCTCTTTTCGATATACAGCAGGGTCGCTCACTAACAATTCTCATTATAACCCATAAACGTGTGATGCGCAGCACCTTAATTAACGTACCCAGTATTCGCTCTGTAGGAGCCTCTGTTACGAAAAGTACTATATTAAAGAGCCCAACTGCAGGTGCCAAAATTGCTTCTGTTATCTCCTCAACAATTTTCTCAAGTTTCTTTTTCTTATGAGAAGCGGGCAAGAAGATACGAGCTTTTCGGGCAAAAAGAAAAGTCATTAGTTTGGTGGTGGTGGATGGTGCTTCGGTTCGCAATCTTTGCAGGAAAACGAATTCAGTTGAAGGGCTTGAAATGGTCCTTGGTCACATCAAGAGCTACTGAGAGCAGAGTCAACAGTTAGGCTTGCCTAAAAGCTGTATCGCTTTTTGCTGTAATTGAAAGGGACATTATTTGGTAGGATTTGAATAGAGGTTCTCGTACTATTATCGTTGTTATTCTAACTGGCAAATACAACACGACATAGAATATCTAACAGTCAAACTCCCATACAATAATTATTGATTGTAAAAACCAATGATTTGTACAATTAACCTCGTATTCTATGATTTTAGAAACAAAATTATCATATGCTGTTAACCATAGAAGAAATGAAACACTAGGCCGTAAGGCTTTGTGCCAAATTATTCCATACCATTCTACCTTGTTTGTAACCCCTAGGAGGAGATCCCTGCTGACTTTGTTTTAGAGGAGTCTTACTGGGATTTTATGCCATATGAAACAATCTTGAGATTCTAACTCTGGGACATATGAGGGCCTTAATTGAATGACACATGAGGTAAAAGGATAGTACTGCTAGAGGCTCGTGCTTTAGCGTAAATAGGATGGTTTGCAAGGGCTGCTTTAGCTTGAGCATTCAGAATTAGAGGCTCTTGCTTAGTCCAACTGTCATACTAAAGAGAAGAACTTTTCCCATTCGTAACTGTACAAATAATCTGGGAGTAAAACTCATCTTTTAACTTTAGTAATTGATTTAAGAACCCAGAGTGAGATGTTTTCCTTTTTACGGGCCAAATACTCCTACCCTTTAGGAAATAACTATGCAACCATTTCAACCAGATGGATATTTTGTTTTTTTATAATATTCCAAAGCCTTTTTTTTTCCTTCTGCCTCTTTCTTGGACCCATGCTTCTCCTTCCTCTTCCTGTTGTCATTGACTTTTTTCATCTTCCTCTTCTACCACAACACTGCTTCTCGTCCTTTTTTGTTCTTGCCTGCCATTTTTCTTGTCATCGATAAGTTCGCTTCCCCATCCCACTATCTCTCGTTTCTTTCCAGCTCTCAATCTTTCCCCAACCTGGTCCTCCCTTCTCTCTTCTTTCTCTACTTACACCCTCCTTCTTCTCCACAGACTTCTGATCTACCCTTCCAACTGTTAGGGTATTTTAGTCATTCTGCTTGACTATTTTCCCCCTTTTAGTAACTGCTTTTTAAAAAATTTTTCTGCCACTACTGTGTCCTCCCATTTTCTTGCCTGTCAACATGTCTGGCCCCTTTCTTTATTCAGCTTCACCTTCTGAATTTCTACCTCTACCCTCTCAAACTGTGCCTGCACCCAAGCCCCCTGAAAAGGTCTCACCCTCTTCCTCAGATCTCAAGAAGAGCTAGCGGCAGGTGATAGCTAAAAATGGTGGCAATGCCCTGCACTACTCCCCTTCGAAAGAAGACCAAGGTATATTAATTGTTGCCCCTGAAGTGGAGGTTTTACAAGAAGGTGCACGTTCTTGGGAGTCCTCTCCGGTGGGCTTCTTCTTGGAAAGAAGACCCGCTTTTTCGATGTTGCAAAAATGGGCAACCAATAATTGAAAAAATAAGGATATGTTAGAGGTACTGCTACTAGATAAAAACTTAGCTTTATTTACCTTGTCCTTTAAAGCCCAGGCACTTAAAGTTATGGAAGAGGGTCTTTGGCATGTGATGAATCTGCCTCTGTTTCTCCAAAGTTGACAGCCGAAATTCCAACCTGAGACAAAAAAGCTAAAATTAGTACCTTTGTGGGTTAATCTGTATAATGTTCCTTTGGAATATTTAACTACTAAAGGTCTTAGTATGATAGCAAGCTATTTAGGACAACCACTATGCATGGATGAGAACACTCCAAAAAGGAAAAGGCTTGGCTATGCTCGATTGTGTATTACTATGGATATTTCTAAGGACTTGCCAGAACATATCCCATCTTGAGGTTAGGCTTTAATGGCTCATTATATGGAGATACTGTCACAGTGGATTATCAATGGAAGCCTTCCTTGAAGCTACAAGGGAAAAGATGGATACCAATGGGGAAAAGGTTCAGGGAGGGGAGCTATAAGGAATTAATGGTATCCTATCAATCTTGACTGAAAAAAATTAGATAGATAAAGCTAGTAGTGTGGAGTTGGAAACTATCCAACATATTGCAGCATCTACTGACTTAGTTAAAGAAACCTAACAAAAGCACAATTTTGTTGCAAGCACTATAACAAAAGTTTCTAAAGAAGGCAAGTTAGTGGTTTTGGAGGGTGACAAAGGGGATGATATGGAGGCAACCTCATTTTCTTCAACTTCGACTACTACAGAAGAGAGAGAGAATGGAGAACAATTTAATAGTGTTAAAAGGAGGAAGGGTACTAGGAGCAAAGGCCAAAGCTCCAAACCCTTTACATCATGATTAAGGGTTTACTGGTAGTGGAAATGACTGTCCAATGACACTGAAAACTTAGACATATGAATTTAGGAATTTTTGAATTGAGCCATTGGAATTTTGGAGAAAAATTGGAATTGAA
>JANIIA010000006.1:28043132-28057603 GCA_027478495.1 Erythroxylum alaternifolium | reverse complement strand
TTGAATTGTTTTTGGTTAACTTCTAGTTATTGAACGGTTACTTTTATGATTGCTATGATTTTGAACATTGTTGGTCCGAGGAGTTTGATACTTGGGACTGTATATAGAAGTGTTTTCAAATTGAATGTGTAATATGGAATGTTTACTCAACTAAATATTGAGTGCCGGACTCAGGTTCAAAGAATGTGATAAATGACATGAACACATTGAATGAAAAGTATTGATAGCATATTAGGTGAATTGATGCATTCTATTACATTGATATGCATGAAAAAATAAAGGGGTTATGACTAGAGTGACTAATATGAAAAAGAGTTTTAAGCTTAGGAATTGTGCACAAAGATCCACATGCTCAGTTAATAATGAGCCCAGTATCTACCATAGATATGAGACATTAAATGAAATAAGCCCGGTATCCACAATAGATATAGGACAAAAAATAGGTACTCGATCACAACAAAGTAAACTAAAAATAGAGTCACATGTGCATTTTCCTATATATAACTTTACTTATATCATATGAATGATTGAGATGAATTAATGGATTGTTCTAAAATAGTGTTATGAAATGTTTGTGTACATGTTGTACTTGTACTTGTACTTGATGAAATATGACAAAATCTGATGTGGGATTTGATACCAGGTGATGTGTCAAACTTCTTGGGATTGGTTATATACTTGAATTTGAGTTTTAACTAGAGTGAGCACATTAATGATAGTTCACTCACTGAGTTTGCAAACTCATCAAAATTGAAACATTGATTTTCAAGTAAAAGGGAGTTATAACTTCTAAGGCAATTAAGTAGAATTCTAGTATTGTAATTTTAAGAACAAGAATGGCTCAAATGTCTGGTCAACTGATATCTGAGGAGTCTAGTTAGGATGTGTTCTTTTAGCTTCTCAATTCATGTTAACATTTTGTATAGAGTTGTAAACTCTCAAGTGTTATGTATTGTAAATACATGGATAAGAATTGTAATGGTACAATGTAAGTAAGTTTATTTTTTGAATGAAATTAAGAGATTTGATCATTTTGAATACTTGTGTTATATGTGATGCCATAATAATTTAATGTGACTGTACTAACGTGCCATATAGAAATAATCTATAAGTCTTAATTTTTACCAAAACAATAATAATCAAGCAAATTTATTCAAATTATATAATAAAAGTCTATTCTGATAGCCCTGTTAGCAAGCCAGGCACACTCAACAGAAAAAAATAAAACTTTTTGTTTTAATTTTTCAAAAGCCAATATCACTCTTAAATTTTATAAAATAATTAACACAAAAATCATAATAAAGTATGAACCTTAAATCATACCTGATTCTAAAGCTTGGTCCATTTTTCTCATTTTTCTCAAAGTATTTATGAAATCAATTTATCTCAACCACTGCAGCCGCACAAGAGTCCAACCTCTAATAATATCCATAAAATGTGTTGAACTCTACAATTATTATAGAGAAGGTTAGAAAAGAAGTGCTAGCTCCCTTAGAGCCTAAGCGTATTCATAGTAAGTCATAGACCTTCTAGTAATTTAATTAAAATAAAAGTTTAATTTCAATTAAATTTTAATTAAATTTTAATTAATTCTAATTAAATATTAATTGAGCCTATATAAGATCCAATATCTCATATTAGTCCTTATTTATTAAACATCTTAGATTTAATCATAAAGTGTCTTAAACTTTACAATCAAGTCTAACTTGATTAAAATATCTTTTCTCTCTTCAACATGTTCTTTATATGTAACCTATTAGATTCCCAATTATGTAGAAATAGATGTAAATTATAACCCTAAATCATATTTAGGATTAGATAAAAATAAACTCCTTTTATTTATCTTTAATTCTCTAATTAAACAATTTATACTCATAGTCTCTAGTCTATGGGATGAAAGAAACCAAAGGACCTTTGATGACAATGCTAGCACTAAGAAAGTCTTTTGCAAGCTATTCATAACAAAATTAGAGCACAAATCTTTGTGGAGAAACACACATTCAATCAATAATAGCTCATTAGTTAGAGAATCAATTAATATTCTCTTGTACTAAACAAGGTTATTAGTGTCCTTCACATATATTAGGCTTTTGACTTCTTGTATTACTTGACATTCATCCTTTTTTGGATGCTCTTGTATGCACTATGAACACTTTTGTTTAGCCTTTTATGGCACTAATACATTCATTATTAAAAAAATTATGTTTTTTATTGATTTAGGAAAATTGTGAGAAGGAAAAGGTTAGTAGATAAAAAATAAAAAAATCTTATAATCAAAAGTTAAAGTCATTTGTAGTTATCCAAACTGAATATGTAAGATCTATGTTTGCAAGTTATACTTAAATCAATAAGTACTACATTATTTGTTTTGCTTTGTATTTTTTTTCATAAAATAGAGTGAGAAGGATATATATGGCTAATGTTATGATAGGATCACACTATATAAAGTCACTCACTATAAAGAAGGTAAAGGATGAGTGTCAGAAGAAGCAAAAAAACAAATATGTAAGTCTACTTGTTCAATATTTTTGTTAATCTATTAATGTAGTAGTAAGTAGTTATATATGGATAAAATATTGAATTTATTTTCTTTTAATTTTAGAATAAGATGCAAGAGTTACTAGAGAAGTCTATGTGTGAAGGGAATCAGCTTAGTATAGAAGACATTTGAGATGAAGTACTTAATACTCATTCTGGTTACATGAAAGACCTTGGCTATGGCACCAAGCTAAATGTTTCAACCTCATTACATAAAACACTCATTGAACACCTTCAAGAGGAAAACAACAAGATTAAGGCTGCATTATAAGTTGAAGTAAATAGGGGACAAGCAACTAAAGCAAAATCAATAAAACGTGATATGTTATTCAAAAGATAACTTGGCCTAAGTTATGATAGAAATGAAAAGAAAAATGAAGGGTATTAATTCTGTCTCCTATACTTTTTCTTTCACTTCCTATATGTACTATAATCTAAATATAATACTTTTTTATCAGGTTATATAATGGATGAAGATGCAACTAATGAGTGATTATGTTATGAATGGTAAAGTTATATGGTGTTTGCTTTAATCAGAATCAAATACTTACTGTATTAATACTCACAATACTTTTAGTTAATTTTAACTCAACTTTTTGGATGATTACAAGTTCATGGACATGGACAACACTAGGTAGTTGCTTTATGAGCATGTCATATTATAATTTGTAAATTGATCTCTTTGTTTATTGTTTTGTTTATAAGAATTCTTCAAGTCGTTATTAATATCTTGTATATGAACAAATGACCATCCTTTAATATTATCTTCAATGTTTTAAAAATTGGATCAGACATCGAACCAGTCGGAGGAAAGGTTTGAAGGTTCAACTGGTATAAAATCATTATAAAATTGCTATATAGTAAATAAGAAGTAAAACTTTTTAATTAATCAACTTTTCAATTCCATTCAATTTAATTTAATAAATAATAACTCTTATTAAAAAATAAATCAGTTTATTAATTAATTATTTAATTTAATATTTGTCTTTTTTAATATTAAGATCCTGATGATAACATGTAAATATTAATTTTTTAAAGAAGTAAATAATTTCATTATAATTTAATATTCATCATTTAATATTCTTTAAAATCTTAGGTTGATATATAAAATTTAAAATGTGTCTATATCACTTATTTATTGATTTATAAAATTTAAAATGTGTCTATATCACTTATGTATTAATACATAGGTTTTTTGTACATTATTTTTTTGATATATATATATACACACACACATATAAACATATATAATTTACATAATTTATTCATTTTTTAACCATTCATTTTTTGCTTTTTTTTCATGTAATTGAAAGAAAAAGAACGGGCAATTCTTAAAGCCCTACTGTCGCTACCAAATCCCAAGATATATATTGTTTTCTTACTATATACCTAACTTTCAAAATCAAGATAATTGTTTTCATTTATTTATCTGCTTCTTTGATTTTTTTCTTCGATCATCGTCTTTCTCCATTTATGTAGCCTTAAATGCTCAAGTTGAGCCACACCCATGCCTCTTTAAAGAGGATGTTTCTTATAAAAGAATTAGGTTTTAGTGGATTCTTGGAGAAGAATACAAATGGGTGTAACCATTGACGAAAGTTTCTTGAGACAAAATAGACAAATCGATAATGTTTGCAACCTAAGACAAGAGAGAGGTGAAGGAGATGGTATAATGATACTAATAAAGGAAGCAAGAAGTGAAAGCGTAAAGAGTGAAGTGAGTGTGTTTTGGCTTCTGAAATTAACAACAAACCGATTCCAACTGGTTCTTAGATAAACCGGCCGGTTTAGGGATAAACTGATCAGTTTTTATATAGAGAGGTTATTAAATGAAACCGAATCAGACAATTGATAGGTTCAAACTATTTCTAATCTAACCAGTCGATTTGGTTCAGTTTTTAAAACATTGGTTATATTCTCCTTGTTGGTATAATTTAAAGATATTTATATAATTTTACTTTATATATACAGTGCTCGATATTTTGAATTACTAATATTTTTCTACAATTTAATTTTAAAATGGTTTGCAAATAATTCATAATAAAAACATGTCGATACATTATATACAAAATATATTGTTTTATATCATGGATTAAAAATGTAACAAATAACATATTGCAACAATATTAAAAATAAAGCTAAAAACATTTGGTTACATTATATAAAATGTAGCAAATAACATTTGGCTACGTTATAAAAAATTTACCTACTCCTACATAGCTACGAAGATAAAAACCTAGCTAAAACTTATTGGCTATGTTTTATTTTTGTTATCTGTTATTTAGTGCCAAATTTTCCTTACCAACATTTGATTTTTAACTACGTCTTTGTAATGCTTTAGCTACAAAAATTTCTTGTAGCTATCAATTTTTATCTACGATCTCTAGAAATTTCGCCTATACTTTTCAAATATGGGGAATTAGCAATGCTTTATGTGAGAAAATAGAGACATCACAAATAACTATAGGCGACATTTTGGAAACAATTAGCTACATTTTTTCGTAGTCAATTGTCTACTTTGTCGTAGTGAGGTGTGACTAATGTGGCACATTGTGACTAATGCTAGAGCTAGAATAACTTTTAGCTATTAAAGGTTGCGAGTAGTTACTGGTCGAAGGAGTTGCATCATCGTTGCATCGAGATGTAGCAACTAGGACAGACAGTAGCTTGACAAGCAGGCGGCATAACGGATGGTCAACGACAACTTGAGTTTTAGGGTTTGGATTGCTAGGGTTTCTGAAAGATGATGGATGAGTGTTTAGACGTAGTTTCAGGCTTGTTCTATGTTAAAAATAAGGTATTATTAACTTAAAACAAGAGCTTGTTTAGCAACTATGACACCTAAGTATGGATTAGGATTGTTTGGCAATTGAATTAGTATAATCTAAAGTCTGAATAAGGGATCTTTGGGTATTGGAATTGAATTGGAAGTAATTCAATTTTGGTATAACTATATTCAATTAATAATTTAAAGGAGTTTTAAATTCAAAATTAAATTAAATTAAAATTATTTAATATTATTAAAATTAATAATTTGATTGATTCCTAATTTAAATTTAAAAATTTATTTTCTAGAATAAATTTATTTTGATTAATTATATTTTGATTAGTTGAAAATTAATTAATTAAACTCTTTAATTAATTTTTTTTAAGAAATTAAGAATTGTGTTTCTTAATTTATCTCTTTCAATTTGATTAAAATGAAATAAATGTATTTGGAGAAATATTATTTATTTTTAAAAAAAATTTCTTTGTAGTTTGAATAATAGGTTTCTTGATTTATTAGAAAAGGTATTTTTCTTGATAAAATTTAGAAATATTTTTATTTATTAATTAAGAAAAATAGTCATCCTTTTGAAAATAGTTTTATATGTTATTAAGAAATAATTTTATAACTAATTGAGAATTGATCTCTAAATAAATAATGAAAGGATTTTCTTAATTAAAATTTGAAAGTCTTGTACTTAATTTTGTAAATGATTTCCTTTTAATATTAAAAAAATTATTTAAGGAAAACTTATTTCTAATTAGATTAGAAATTGTTTTCTAAATGCATTAGAGTGACTTATTTAATTTATAAAAAAGACTTTTTCTAAATTATAGTAAGTAAGAAGAGTAATTTGTTGAAAATTGTTTTCAATTAAAGAAGTCAAAATAATTAGAAATAGTTCCAATTGAATTTGAATTTTTAAATTAAATTAAACTTTTATTAAATATGAATTTAATTCATTTAAGAATCAATTGGTTTAATCTAATTTAATTATCCAAAGAGTTGAAAATATTATTTTAGGTTATAAAGATTACTGACTAGAATAAAAAAGGCTTGATGTTTCTTACTTATAATTCGATTATATTTGCGTGAGAAATTGCATGAATTTATTTTATATGGTTAAGTATGAAATCAAAGTTGTATTTATTCTAAAGCTTGTTGAGTGACTCAAAACCACATTAATCTAAACATGTTTATCTTAAATTAATGAGCCATATTTAACTAAATTTGTATGATTTAGATGGATGACTTATGATCATATAAATTTAGAGATAGGGATAAGAATAACATATAAGCTATGCTTTAACAAGAGCTGTCACCTAACAATTTAATAGTCACATAAAATGTGATTGATAAGAATGCCATCTACCTAATTTAAGTTAATTGGTTTGTTGGTTGGTTGAAGATCAACAAAATTTAAATGAGATCCTAGCCCACTATAGAGATTATAGTAATCTTTCTGAATAGTAGTGAGGGTTATTATTTTGAATAAAATAGTGGGAGTAACCAAATATATGACTAAAGTACTAATCTTATTTAGTTGTAATGGCATATAACTAATATCCTTTTTTTTATATACATGTTCTATTTAGGGTAGAAATTACCTTCTTTTAGTATAGTTGATATTTTATGTTAGTGAACCTAATTTCTCAAGCATATGTTAGGTTTGAGAAGAATTCTTAAAGTTAGATGAAAGAAAATTTTTATGTCCATTACGAAATATTGTTAGTAATCCCTACTGATGATTTGGTAATAAAGCTTTAGAGATATATCAATACATATAGATGACAATATATAATGAAAATTTAAGTTAACTACTATCTTATAAACTTTGGTGTCAATAAGTAAGATATATGTCAACATCTTAATAGCACTATGCAAGAGGTTCCATCAAGTAAAACAGAACAATATAGTATCTTGATGGAATTGTTTAACTTAATTTAGCCTATTGAAATTACAAATGAGGACTATAATCAAATGCATTTGCTATAGTATGATAATAGTTATCATTAGAATAAACAATGATTGCAAGACTTTTCTTACTAAACTTATATATGATAAAGATCATATATATTTCTAATTATGAATTTGAGTATTTGATACTAAATTCAACGTTATTAAAATGTTCAAGGCATGGTAAGGATAGATTATTGAGTAATGTAGTTGATTTAAGTTCATTATGTAGATTTAACTAATATGGTATGAAAGGATACTTTCAATTATCTAGCTTTACATTTTTTCCACTTATATTAAATATAAGTTTCCTTTTATCTAATACAAACAAACTATTTGTATAAACTTAAATCAACTACATTACTCAATAATCTATTCATATCATGCCTTGAACATTGTAATAATTGTATGAAACTTGTTGAGATGAAGTATAACCAAATCAAACTTTAGTGAAAGGATAAAGATGGTATTGAATTGTTAAATTTTATATATGTGATGTATTGGATTCAATAAAAAATTATAAAAAGATAGTACTTGTAATTCATTGAATTTAATAATAACTTTATATGATTATCATATGTATTAAATGAAATATTGATTTAAAATTTTAAAAAGTTTGAATTATTGAAATCTAAATAGAAAATATGAAACATTTTAATGAACTCGATGTGGTAAGTCATTATTATTTTGGTTATATATAGGGAATGGGATTCTTTAATGAATACCTCCACAATTAAATTCTATAGTAGTATGTTTTGTATAAAGAGAAAATAAAATATCAGATATTATATAATTTAATATTTATGTTATTAATAAATACTCCTAGTTACATTCAGTAGTTTAATTAGGAAGATTTCATATTAGATATGGAATGTTAAGACTTTGAAAGAGTCAAAGTTTATAATTATATATATGATGCTCACTTAAAGCATATATTATCCAATAAGTTTAGAATTAAGTAAGAGCATAGAAGGTTATAAGATATCCAAAATGTTAGATATAATCTTACAGACCCATTGAACAAATTTTTTGTTTCAATAAACAATTATAAGAGGATGGTTCTCAAGAAAAGTAGATGGAGTAAGATGAAATTTGAAAAGTTCAAATCTCATAGCAATATATCAAAATGGAACTATTTCCATTATGGATGCTATTGTTGTGTAGTTGAAAGGTTATGAGACACAGAAAGATTCATTTCATGATGAATTCAAAGATTTTATTTAGATGATTGTGAATTTATCATGTCTATAAGAAGGTTAGCGGGAGTGTAATTGTCCTCTTTAGTAGGAATCATATAGAGACATATATAAAATAATAATTCATATCTTCAATTGTTGAATTTATGATTGTCAAAAAATAACTCTTATTGGATACAAAAAGGTAACAACTTAATTATGAGAATTAGATATATAGATATAGAAGTTCTTTACTTATTCTAAGTCCAAGTACATAAATAATGTACTAAAAGTGTTTAGCATTTTAGATATCTAATACTTGTAAAGTAATAAATATATACACTATTATATGTAAGAGTTGATATTTAAGTTCAAAGGATATATAGATACTAACTTTAGAAGTAATTCCTTATTAAGGTTATATGGATATACAATAAATCCTTGATGAAGCTGGTAAGGGTTTCCTTGAGCCTGTTAGCTAGAATTTTGGAGATCACTTTGTAAATTATATTGTAGTAAGAAATGGGTCTGTATTCCCTTAAACCCTCAAGAGTAGGAACCTTGGGCACCAGGAAAATATAAGTTTTGTTTAATACTAACAACATAAATTCTTTATAAAAAAATTTCAAAGATAGTATTGACAAGTATTGACCAGTTTAATCTGATGTAGCTTAGAAGAACTTTGCATTGAGTCCATTAAGACTAGGTTCCTTATCAAGATTGAAGGAGAAGAGAGTTAATCTGATTTCATCCTATGTGACCTTTCTAATGAGAATAGTTAATTATTACAATTAAATGGAGCCTTTTAAGGAGTTATATAGCTCTACAGGAAGTTAACCATATCTCTTTTCCAAAGCAGGTTTACAAAATCATTCCTTTCAATCTCTTTAAGTTTCTCATAATCTTTAATTATAGCCCCATTAGGAGCAGTGAGTACGAGTAAGTATTCTAGCCTTATTCCTTCTTCCTTATATGATCTTGTGAAAAAACTTACATTTTCTATCTCCTTCCTTCAGCCACATAATTCTTAACTTTTTCCTAAGTTAGGAATTTTATATTTCCAAGCAATTGTAGTAATTCCTCAGTTCCTCAATCTTTTTCTTCTTAAGCCTAGTGTCATTTGGATTACTTCCAAGGGCATCCTGTAAAAATTTGAGAGCCTCCAATTCTTCTATCTTGTCAACATGTATAGAATCCCTATTTTTTTAGAAGCATTTTGCAATCCTCCTAGAGATCCTTTAGGAACTTCACATATTTTTGAACATTTGTTTTCATTCAAGCTTAACACTTTAACAATTACCTAGTTGTAGTGAGGGTGTACTAGTAAGTAATTGAAAAATCTGAAGGGTACTATCCTTTTTTGATTTAGCTGATTTATCTCAATCTTTATTATAGAGTGATCAGACATTAATGAATTTCCAAAATGAGCATAAATAAGAAGAAAATTATTTATCAATTGATCATTATTAAGGCATCTATCTAAATTTCTCCTCATAAATTTACCCCTAGTTTGATTGTTACACTGTGTGTATAAGGCCCCTATTTATCTGAGATTCACAAGACCAAGCTTGAAAGTTAAAATAATCAATTCATGGAATCTAACTTTGTACTATGGTAGGTTATAATCTATTTCATGTAGGACCATTGTGTAGTTGTGATCTTCTTTAAGTAAGTAAGGAGTATTAATTATAGAAGCTAATGTATATAACTCATTCTATAGTTTAGTCCTTTGGAATTCCTAGTTCCCTGTATAGGCCATTGTTATAGCTAGCTTCTTGCCTATTTACATCAACATCATATCACAATGTATAAACTAATCAGATTGACTCCAAATAAGTGGCTTGAATTGGATAGGATCAAATGTAATGACCACTCTTCCATTTGGGTAGGAAGAATGTGTGACGCCCTAATACCCCCTGGGAGGATAAGGGGCGCCACGCAGATAATATAACATACATGCATACAAAATTGAGACAAAACCAAAACATACTTAACATTCATCATAATTTCACAGAAGCATAGCATCCAAAAATAAGCATTTCCAAAACATACGAAATATGTTATAATTTCAGAAACCAGCCTGAATCAAGGTTATTACAACCCATCCAAATACAACTCAAGATTCATATACATTAAATACAAGTCCAAAAACAATCTCCAAAATACATATGAACAAAACAAAAATCGGACTCCTTTGTCCATCGCGGTTTTATTGTCTCGGACTCCTTTGGCCATCGCTGTTGTATTGTCCCAGTTCTTACGTCCCTCTTTCAGAACCTACACGGGGCAAATCCACCGTGCTAAGCATATCGCTTAGTGAGTAATAACTAATCTATGGATAAACTGAAAACTTACCATATTGAATCATGTAACAGCATATACATCCATTAAACAATAAATCAGACATAATGTATTTCAGAGCAGACTTTATAATTAACATAACTGAACAACACAAGAGGGTATAAGCCCTTCAGAATCAGAACACAATAAGGTTTAAGTCATAATCAAACATATGCCAGAATCACAAAACTAGATAACTGCTAATCCATTTACAGAAGTGGGTAACGAGACTTATACAGAAGAGACCGAAGTCTCGACACCGAAGTGTTAATAACAGAAGACACTGAAGTGTCAAAGAAGAGACCGAAGTCTCGACACCGAAGTGTCAATAACAGAAGACATCGAAGTGTCATAGAAGTAGCTGTAGACCCTTCTAGGCATGCCTATTTACACACAAATAGGACTTAATAGAATCAAAACAGAAATGTCTAAAATTCAATTCGTATATTTACAGCTTTGCAAATCATTCAATGATCCAAATCAATAGCATCCAAAATAGTCAAAACAAAACAATCAAAATTTTCTTACTGAATTTCTAACACAATTGAACAACTAAATTACTTACAAAAATTACCCTCTAAAATTACTTACAAAATCTCTCTTATTGCTTATTGCCTCAACGTCCCGACAATATTTGGAATCGGTCGCTCGATGGTTTCCTCTAAAACATTTAATACAAACACATATCATTATTGTGCATAATTATAAATTCAATTATGCACGTTCATTTATACTAAATATGTATGATGCATGTTTATGACAAATTTTGGGTTTCTTAGCCTTAATCTTGTTGCATTCTTAATCATGCAAAAACATACTCAAATCCTCATTCCAAATTTATTTCACAACCAACTTTTGGGTCCACTTTGTTCAATTATTATCCTCAGGAGGTAAGGTAATTAGGTAATACTTCCTTCTAGAAAGTTTTCCCTCTTTATCTTAAGTTTCCAATGATACCAAGTTCGTCCAACTTGGTTTAGTATACTAAAAGTTATACTCAAAAGATTTCAAGATGTTCTTGAGCTTCATCAAAATTCCTATCTCAACTTCCAATCAAATTAGGAAATTCTTAGAAGCAGAATTAGATTCTAATCTCATCATACAATTTGTAGACTTATGTCTCTAGTTTACTCAAAATTAAAAATCACTTCATTCGGATAACTACAAAGAAAGTTATGCCTAAAATACCAAAGTATATGCAAGCTGTCAGGAAACTTCACCGCAGTGAACTTTCCAAATAGCAAAATTCCTCGACCTTTTTACAAAATTTTGCCGTGGCAAACTTTTACAAAAACCAATTCCTTTAAGTTCGCCGCGGCAAACTTTACAGTGTTTAAAACTTCTTCTTCCTCTCATTCTTTTCCCAGATTTTCTCACTTCCCTCTTATTCAATGAACACATAACGCACTTAAATCAATTCTTCTACTTCCATTCAGCCCAGCTCAACTCAAATAAATCACATCTATATTTAAACAATAAAAACCGATTCTTTACACAAACTTTCTCTCACTACTGTATTTTCTTTCCATCTTTCATCTGATGCTTTTTCTTTTTACTATTCTCTATGCTATCACTTCATTTAACTCCTTTCTATACTAAGTTCTCACCAAATCCTTTAAACGATTTCTGCACAACTCCATGCAATCGGCAATACACTTCCACTGCTCAATAATATCAACTCATCTCTCTATCACTGTTACTGAATTATCTTTATACATAACTCATGCATGTATTTAATCCCAACACTATCACAACATCTGAATCATTCACAGAGCTTAGAAACTTAATATTTCACTTACCTTGCTTTAGCTCAAATTCTAGCAATCAAGTTTTCGGTGGATGAAGAACAACCCCAATTGAAGAACACAGAAACTGGAGAAATTTCCATACCTAAACATGTGCCTATGTGGGTTACTGCCAATTTGACACATGGCTCTATACATGTAGCCATTTGTCCTTCATGCAAGCTACCACATGTCACCAACATGTCAAGTCATGTGTCACACAATGAATGATGTCACATGTCAATATTTAATTAGTCCATATGTCACACTAGGATTGGTCCAACTTTCAATATTTTTCCAAAAATTTACCAAAAATTCCAAATTAATATTAATAGTCTCCGAATAAAATTTTCATAATTTATTCGCATTTTATAATTCCATTTTACCCAGAAAAATGTCATGAATGCATGTAGTATGTGTCCAAAATGGTTATAGACAATAAGAAAATATTCAAATATGCAAAGCATAAAATGTACTGAATTTTCTTAATATTCTAACCCCTAATATGGGGTGTTACAGAATGGATGCTTAAAAATAATTCCTTTTATACAAACCTAAAGCCATTCTTGAATGAATCTTCCTTTATTTTAGTCTTACTGAGGCCAACAAAAAAAAGACTTTTAAGGATTAAAACATCCTTAAAAGCCATCAGTTTTTCAGGAAATTTAGTCCTCTAATATTCCATATTAAGAACTCCATTAACACTTCTTAGTTTTTGCTTTTTTCTTCCTAGTTCTATGATTAATAGAACTAAGATCTATGGGTACAGTCTCCTTTCAATTGCAACTAGGTTCATTCATCTTCAATATTTCTAGGACATGATCTACTTGATTATTCTTAGATTGCCAAAAATCTTCCTTTATCACCTGGAGTAGATGGCGTTGAAGTTTTAATGCTCCCATTAACTTGATTATTAGTTGATATGGAAGGAATTTGCCTCATAGGTGCGACATTCTTAAAATTAACAATGGTTCATATCCCTTTTTCCTATCTTAGGATATCTCCTTCCTCTTGTGGTGTAAGCACTTTGGCATTTTCTTTATGTGATGGTTCACTTGTTAAAATCTATTCTTCATCTTCAAGTTCACCTTCTTTGATATCAATATTTTTAGCAGTTGGTTTTGGCTTCCACACTTTAACCATTCCTGTCTTTGGGGGCTTCTAAGGGTATTACCCTTAAGGAATCATTTATCAACTCTCTTGCTTTATTAAGTTTCATAATATGTATTACATTTAGGAGTTCCCTATCCATCTGCACTTCCACACATATTCTAACAAAACCAATTCTCTTTAGGTTACCTATGTCATCCATTGTAATGGATCACCCAATAGACTAGCCATGTAGTTTATGATTTTATGGAAATCTACCTAGAGTAGAACGACTTGTACGTAGCTCAGATCTATCTAATGTGATCCCCAACTATCATTTCCTTAGTATCAAAAGTTTGCCATGATTATGTCATCGTCCCATTTCTAGTGTTTTCACTGCCATCTTCGCATTAAAGAATCTAAAAATAAAGAGGACATCTTTTTTGATCAAGTAGTTCTCTAGGCCTAGCCTTCTCTATTTGGTATTTACCCATTGGCTTATAACTAGAAAGGCTATTCTTCTGTCAAGGAAGCCCCCTAACAATATTGCATTCCATTTTTAGCTCCATTTTTTGAAAAAATAGGCAGAGGGGCTACCAGGTCGTCACTAGAAGATGGAGGAATATATTGAAGCATATCAAAGGAGTTAGGGTCTCCAACTACATTGTTCTATGCTTGTTTCTCAGTGACAATCTTTGCACCATTCAAAGTCATCTCTTTAATTCCTAGCAACAACGGGAAATCATTATTTGTTAAGCAGGGCTTTCGATTTTGTAACATCCCGGTCCCACTTAACGGGTCGGATCAGGGAAACGGGTCTAC
>JANIIA010000006.1:27957529-27971609 GCA_027478495.1 Erythroxylum alaternifolium | reverse complement strand
CATATTCAAAATTTCTATTATTCCATAACTATTCTTTCCTTACATTATAACTCACTAAATTAACTGGGCATTATTACTGCGCATCGTACAATAATACTCTGCTAGTACACTTTAAACTCGTGAAGCATTATATGATCAAGATCGAATTACAAGGAAAATAACATTGCATAATTACACTTGAAATCACTTGATTCTTCCTTTTTTTTTATCCATTTTGTTTCCACCTCAGTTGGATCATCTTAAAGTTTATGAATTGGCTTAAATGCTTCATTTTGACCTCATTTATTCATTAACGCTCCTTTTTGTTTAATTTGCTACACAATGTCATACTTGGTTTCATGGGTTGATTTATTATCAATTTTGCTTAAGTTTGGTTTGTTTTTCATTGGTTAATGACTTGTTCTTTTTTTGTTGCTCAATTGATTTAGTTGACCATCTTTCTTTCACATAACACTTGATTTTTCAATAAATTGAATTTCTAATATCATCATGAACAAATAATTAGTAGTGTCGTATTTTATTACTATTAAAATTGTAGATTAAACTGAGAGAAATTTTACAACACATTTTCACTCATACATCTCCTTTTGTTAACACTAAATATTTTACATCTTGTTATCTTAAAATTTTAAGTTACATTTTTAGGCCTATTCTAGTAATTAATTTTGGTTCATATCTTTGATTAACTTTGTCCATAGTTTGAAATAGTTATAACCAAAATTGGAAACAAGCATAAATTTTATCCTTGGATATGAGCTTAATATGTTGGACACTTAGATGTAATTAAAACTTTTGTAGTTGCAATTTAATTATTTTAGATTAGTTAAGTTATGATATTTGCATTTTAATTCTTAATTAAACTAAATTTTGGTTATAATCGGTGGTTTCAAAAACACTAATTGATATTAATTTAACTTAATTAAATCATAACTGTAAAATTAAAAAATTGAGGATCAAATTAGAATGTTTTAAAAGTTTTAGTCATCAACTTTTGAACTTAATTACACAATTGTTAGTAACTGACTTTAGAAAATTGAAATTGACTGAAATTTCTGGAAAGAACGAACAAGAAGGAAAAGTAATTTTTTTAAAAGAAAAAATATATTAGAAAAATCAAAAATTGAAACTATGTCGTTTAATATCAAGAAAAAGGTCTACGTCTAGAAAATCTGGCCGATTCTCCTTTTCACAATGAAAAGCCAGGGTCTTTCACAAATCTGAATTTGCAGGCACCATTTCTCTCGTCCCTTGTCACTCTCTCTGTCCTAGCTACTCATCTCAACTTCGGTTTTTCACTCCTTTTCTTCTTCGGATTGTTTGCTCCTCAAACAGAAATCACAAGCAGGTACACGAGTCCCTTTCTCTATTTCCTATGGCTTTTATCCTACTTTGATCTGCTTTTTTCTTGATATGAGCTTTGGTTGCGACAAATATTCATATTTTCGATTGTGTTAGCTGTCAAGTACTTTTTGTGTTGGTTTTAGTTTGTGGTTCCTTTTTGTGTGCTTTTCTTTTGTTTATATTCTGAGTTATTCTTTTGGTTTTAAGTCTTATGGAGGGATGGATCAATGTCCTTCCTTTTTGTTGATGCTTTTGGTTAGTGTTTTTGCTTGCCGATGATGAGTTTGCACGCCTATTTGATCTTTTGTTTTACTGTTTAGGGGAATTTGATGATTAGTTCTTCAACTGTTACTTCAACCGGTGGTCTGTCAAATTCCAATACTTAATTGTTCCTGTTGGGATGGTTCTTTGCTATTCCTAGATTGCTGTTCTTGTTTTCAGCATATAATATTTTGTTTATACTGCTGGCAGTTGCCTGCTGTTGTGTTTTCTTGTTACATATTAATTTAGCAATTGCAGTCTCTAATATTGGTTGAATTAGTTTAGGCAATGTAGGATTAGAGTAGGTGCTATTCCAAGTGTAAAGGATCTTCCTTTGGCGTTGTTTTGTTTTGGTAATTCTTTTTAGTTTGGTTAGAATTAATTTCTGATATTGCTTGAATATAGCTGATGCTTTAAGTGACCGTGCATGTTTGTATTCATTCTCGTGTCTGTTTGGTGATATTCCTATTCATGGTCAGTTGGATTTTGTCTTCTTCGCCCCTTTTCTTTCCTTGACTTAAATCAAAGTTTTCCAAGTTTGCAACAATTTTCTGCACTTTATATTCTTATTTGGCTAGTTTGGTGTTGGTTATTATGGCTGTTACTATTACCATCTTCTTATTGTTTTAACTGAAGAGAATGGAGTTTGCTTTCTGTTCTTTGTTTGCGTATTCTTAGTTCTGTAATTACTTTTGTTGCTCTCTGTTAGAGACCATATACTCTATGACCTGCTTTGTGAACTTTTTTTTTTTGGGTGCTAGAAAGTCTACATTGAGTCCAGCTTCATAATAGTTTTGAGTTCCATGACATAGGTACATCTTGCGCTTGTCATTTTTTAGGCTTTAAAGTTTTCTTATGGTTGTATGATCATAAAGTTTGCATTTAGTTGCTCCGTGGCCAACTCGAAGGGGCTTAAGTTCGACGCAGAGCTTTCCACTGTTGGTGGAAGGCTATAAGGAAGCAAAGGTTTTCAGACAGTCAGGATTTAGTGACTATTGGAATATTGAAAATGAAACGCGGATACCCAGATTCTTCTCCACATTCTGCTAGTGATGGTCCCCCTAAATCCAGATTCAAATACACCCCTGAAGGTTGGATGGATAAATTCATTGATTATCTCTACTTAACTTTTGAGATTATTAATTGATCCCTTTAAGCATTAAGCTCACATATTTACTATCTTCGTATTAGATTCTCATAAGAAAAAAAGAAAATTGTTTAATTTAATATTTGATTTTCAATAATGTTCTGTTACTTTGTTTTTTCGCTGTTTGCTTGTGTGAAACAGGTATACATTGGTTATGAGGTCAATTACTTTTCTTTAGGACTTGAGGTTTATGATCCACAAGCTATACCCTTTCCCCAGTTAAATTGGGTAGAGGTAAAATTGAAATTTGGGTTATGTAGGGACATCATTTTGCAATTATCTGAGCAGACCTTCAGATAGAACTTTAAGTTGTTTAGCCTTTTATGAGGTCAAGGCGAGATGGGAAACTTTTCGCAGCTAGTTCTAAGTCCCATTTCCTTGCAGTACTTGGTTGCATTATTTAGACATGAGACTTCAGTTATTTCTTCACAGGTGATGCACATTTTTCTGAAGATTTTGTTCAGAGAGTGGCTGATCATTACAGCGCAAGGACAAATCAAACTTTGGAAGAACGAGAAGCTAGTCCAATTATCCATTTGAAGAAATTAAACAATTGGGTACCAGGATTGTGACTATTCTTTGTAGTGATGCACATATTGTTGTTTGATAATATGCTTGTATTATCTAATCAATGGAAGTATGTGATTTTGAAGATAAAGAGTGTGCTAGTTCAACTTTATACTCGTCATGGGGATGTTGTTCTTGATCTTGCTTGTGGGAAGGTATAACTCCCATTAAATCCTTTTTTCAGCTGCCTTGGTAGATACTTACACCCCTTTGAAGACTAACTGGTATGCTGCATTTGTTTTCTAGGGTGGCGATCTTATCAAATGGGATAAAGCGAGAATTGGATATTATGTTGGTGTTGATATAGCTGAAGGCTCGGTAAATCTGCTCTCTTATTAGTAACCTTCGTATTAAAATAAACAAAAAATGATTTCTAGTGTTTTAAGCAATTGTGACTATCCATTTTGCTCTTAGGATTATTCAGAAGGCTTTTCAAATTGGCTATCAAGTGACTAAGTTTCTATAGAAACAGCAAAGGATTGTTTAGAAGTGAGTAAATTAATGTGGACATCACTGCTAAAAAATTAGTGCATAAGATCTGAGCTGTAACAATCGTAATAAACTTCACAGGCACAATGAGTTATGAAATGATCCTCAAGTGGAGACTTTAACTGTTTATCCTACCGTTGTGGTTTTGTACTAATGGGAACTCAGTGTTCTCCTTTGTATTACTTATTCTTGTAAAACTTGTTGCTCTTGGAGCATTGCAATGATATTCTTTTAATTTCAGAAAAAAAAAGGATTCCTTGTGTTGCACTCCCTTGTGACTCTTTGTTCTTCTTAACTTAACCATATGCAGTAATTGAAACACAAATAGTTTGAAAGGGTAAAATAATATGAGAAGTTAGTCATTGTTACCACCAAATTAACCGCATGGCAAACTGACAAGATATTGTCGTGTTCAATGATTTTAACAGATAGAAGATTGTCGTACACGTTACAATGGTGATGCAGATCATCATCAGCGACGTAAAAAATTCACATTTCCAGCACGCCTCATCTGTGGGGATTGTTATGAGGTATTTCCTTGTGAGCTAGTGAAACTTTCATCCTTTTAAGCATAACAGATTTAGCTTTTTTGTTGGATATACATTTTAAAAATAAACCAAATAGCGTCTTTATTTGATACCTCATCTAATTTGGAAATTACAGATATTGAAGCATCTAACCATTTTTTTGATGCTGATACATAGGTTCATTTGGACAAAGTCCTGGCTGATGATGGTCCTTTTGATATCTGTAGTTGTCAGGTAAATGTTCTTGCACTTTCTCTATCTGTTTTTCTAATTTACTGACCTCTAAGTTATATTCTCTGATTCGTTCTACTTCTACCACTGATTTTTGCCGTCCTACTCAACTCTTTGCAATTGTCACTCTTCTCATTAGATTTCATCTGTTGTATGTTTAATATCTGCAGTTTTACTTTTTATGTCTAATTTCTAATTACTGAGGACCAAAGTTATATTCTCCTCTTTTTCTACCACTGATTTAGTATCAGGCTTGGACTTTTTTGAATCATCACACTTCTCTTTAGATTTATCTGTTTTATATTGAAGATATTTTCATCTTAGCTTCTATGTTTAACATCAAATTTTGAATACGTTCTTAAATCCTAATTTCCTTTGTCTGCTATGTACAATAACTAGTTGCTACTTGTGAGACTTCATCTCTCCATGTCTTTTACAATGCACCACTGATGCTTGTTTGCTAATTGATCATTGCTTTGCTGTTCTTTGTGCTTACTCTACTAAATCAGGCTAAGGATTGATGTAAATCCACAATGCCTGTACTCTGGCTTTTCGTGTGTGTCTATGTGGATGCATTTGTTTATACTATGTTTTTACATTTCTACTTGCAAAAATGTTCAGTTTGCCTTGCATTATTCTTGGTCTACTGAGGCAAGAGCAAGGAGAGCCTTGGCAAATGTATCAGCCTTACTTCGTCCAGGAGGCACGTTCTTTGGGACAATGCCAGACGCCAATGTCATCATCAAAAAACTGAGAGAAGGTGTAGTTCTGGCACCTTAATATTACCTATATATCTTTAACCAGCATTTGTGAAGATTTCAACCATGTAAACTTTCCACGGTTACTCAAGGACAATGAAGAACATAATATATAGACCATTTTCGTTCTTGATGGAACTTCTCATTTTGTGTTGATTTGCAGCTGACAGTTTGGCCTTTGGTAACAGTGTCTACTGGATACGTTTTGATGAGGAATATTCGGAGAAGGTAGATTTTCTTGAAAGTTGCAACTGCATTACTTTTAAAATGTGAATATCCGATTATCTGAATAGGGCATTGTTTTCTGATTCAGAAATTTAGATCATCTAGTCCTTTTGGAATCAAATACCAATTCCATCTTGAGGTACCTCTCTGTTCTTTCTTCCCATTTCTTACAAGTTTGTTTAACAGTAGTTTTTTGTATCGTAGCTATCTATAATTGCATAATCATATCCTATTAAAACTATCAGTATAAGATGCTTCTTTAGATGACAAAAACAAATTCTTGATTTGAAATTGCAGGATGCTGTTGATTGTCCAGAGTGGATTGTCCCCTTTAATGTCTTCAAGTCAATGGCAGAAGAGGTACTGTTCCATCATAAATGCATTTACTGCAGCTTGTTTCGGTATTGAAAATTAACATTTAGTATTGTTGCAGCACAGTTTCTGCGCAATTTCTTTAAACATCAGCTGCATAATTATTCTCTAGGAATTTACTTTGTTAAACTTTTGCAGTATGGATTAGAGCTAGTTTTTGTGAAGAATGCACATGCGTTTGTGCACCAGTATATGAAAAGTCGAGAATATGTCGAGTTAATGCGGAGGCTTGGTGCATTGGGCGATGGTAAAGAAGATAAGAGTAAGGCTAATTTGTTGTGCCTCTTTTACTTGGTTTTGGCTGCCCTTGTATAAATGGAGCGTTTCTTTTTTTTTGCTCATGTCGGATTTCATAGCCAGGCACGCTGTCTCCTGACGAATGGGAAGTAGCTTATTTATACTTGGCATTTGTCTTGAGGAAGGTAAAAACATTAAAACAATCACAATGGCATTAGTAATGCATGATTATGTTACTTGTCAAATTCCTAAGATATTGAGATAAAATTTTTTCTATCAGCGAGGGGAATCGGACCGGAGGCAAGTAAGCAGTAGACGAGACAAAGGAAAGCTGCATATATCGAAGGATGATATTATGTACATTAGTAGCGGGAGTTAGTGCTACAACTATGTAGGAGCTAATCTTCAAGGTGATACCATGATCTCTAAATGGATGGATGACAATTAATGATGGTCGTCCATGAGTCTACAAGCTCCTAAGCCTCTCGTAAGATTGAAATGACCTACGCAATTTTGCTGATTCAGTATATGGTAAAGATTAATACCGATTTCCCTGTACGTGATACTACCTCATGCGGGGTTGGTGCCTGCATACTAACATGTTAACTGGCATTCTTGTAAGGAAATTACATTATAAAGAGCTGTAAGGACTTATTTTCGATGTATACTTGCTAATCTCTTAAAAGTAAATAATCTAGTATTAAAGAGTTTTGTCTTTTTTTCTTCTTTAAAAGATGAAACGAATTAGGATACCAACCAAGTACAACAGATTAAAAAACTAGAACTAGGCAGCAATAAGAGAGCAAGCTGAAAATATGCATCCAATTGAAAGCTTCCTGAAAGCTCAATAAGAGATTGCTGCATTTGGGAGCAGCCCTTCTTCCCGGGACAATGTTAAGAGCCGAGTATTCTGAGCCTTAGCTGAACCTCTAGAAATTGCTTAATGTCACTCCTAACATGATCGGATAAGTTCGGGTCTTCACCTTTGAAGGAGTATACTTCTCTAACTAGAATGGCGATGTAAAGCACCTGATTTGCTCCTTTTATTATTATTATTTTACCGGCAAACAGCTGAAAAATTGGGTTCATCCTTCACTTTAAGCTATAAAAATCAAAATCTCCCAGTTCTCGGAATGGATTATAATTTATTTTGCACACAATCACCGGATTTGGTTTGGGAACCGGCTTACTTCTCAAAAGAGTTCCTCCTATATCTACATATATAAACGTTGGTTTAGTAAGAATAGTACTTTGAATTGTTGATTCAGAGATTGGTTAGAATCAATAGTTCATTAATTTATCTCAATTGCTAGTACAGACACTAATTTGAAATTTCATGAGTTTCTTATGCAATCTGTCAGATACAACGGGAAAAAGTAGTTTTATCTTTTGTAAGATGCTGCTTAGGTATGAACTGGTGGTGGTGATTTATTCTCTACCTATTATAATATTATAAGCTAGTGGATTTATTGTTCTATGCTATTATAATGACGAGTAGAGATCAATCCCATAAGAAAAAGTATAAGTTCTACATTGATAATAAAGTGATGATTGATTGAATGAAATTAAAACAAAATTAAAGTATTACCAAACAATCTAACAAGTAATCAATAAGAAGAATCAAATAATAATAATTTGTAGATCATATTTTCCTTTAACATCTTTATGTTTCAGTTGTTTAAATATTATATTGTTTGGACTAGTAATTTTTAGTGCAATAAACTGTTACTTGTCAATGTAAAGAACTTCACAAAAGGTTTAGGTTGCTTAACATCAGGAAGATGAAGCAGTTCTATATTTAATACTCCAGTCAATCATTAATATATATATATGTTTCTAGGTTATCTTAACATCTATATACAAATTAAAATTAATACTATGCTTTCTCTTGTATTTGACTAGCATTAAGATCAAGATATATAAATCATCTTTATTATGAAAACTAAAATCAAGTCATATAAGAATAAGCTAGGGTTTCATCTAACAGATACAAAAATATTCACTTAATAATCATCTTTGAAAAAAAAAACTAAAAGAAATGAATCTATGGTATTTCTCGAAGATGTTCTTAATCTCTTGATATGATTTGCCCCTTTGGAATGATTTTGATCTTCATTGAATATTAAAAATGGACGCAAGGTGAGTTTTCTAGGGCTTTTTCTCCCCAGCTAATCCTAATTACAAGAATAACAAATGTAAAACTAAGCATCTCATCTCCTTATTTGTAGACTTTTGCCATGAACATGGCTAGGGGTAAGGTCATGCATGTATCATAATGCTTTTCTTGGTTATGCCATATGGTCTACCATTTGGTTGTGTATGAGGTTAACATTGTTTCCTCTTTATAAGTTTTTCTTGAAAATTGATGGATTTTAACGTGCCCGTGTTTTATTAGGTCATATGTCTCTCGAAATGGTCTCTTTATAAATGTAACACATTGCATTGTCAACACCACCTTTCTAGTACATAACGTGGCATATGCTAGACCATGTTTGATCTTCTGGCCAAGAGTTTTTGTCTAATATGGAACATAACACATGAACATGTTACAGTTTTTCTAAACTAAAAATTGTATTTTCATGATATTTTCTTGTGAACTCCTCCAATTCTTAGCCAAAATCATTTCTCAAGCAATTTTCTTATAATGACCTAAAACACAATATAAATCTATTTAAAACAAGATAGTTTATATAAAAACATTAAAAATTTCAAGAAAAATAAATATAGATTTCGTGCTTATAAATATTCATCCATAAGATTATTGGTTCCAAGTTTGATGCCTCCTTGTGATTTACAAAAAAAACACAATGCCTTGGTAAGTTGATTTTTCATATTACATTCTAAATGGAGGTCATTATATATTCAATTATTTCTTTAAAATAGGATATATGATTTCTTGTCGATATAACTAAGCCTGTCTTTAGTTTTAAAATTATGTTTCAAAGCCAATTATAATATGAAATTGATTATAATAGCTAGGTTCCTAAACTAGGGAAAGGAGATCATTAAATATAGGGTTGTGTATAGGGATGTCAAAAAGAGCTCGATCCGGTCTGTGACCTAAACGTTATTTAAAAAATGAAATCATTTTTGACATTTTTTTAAAATGGTGGATGGGTTGGCCCGGCCCAACCACGACTCATCTCGGCCTATTGGGCCATGGGCTGGTCCACCCAACCACCAACATTATCATTTTGGTCCTCTTTATGGAGAAAAATGCAAAGTTGTCAATTTATTTTTGTTTACAGATGAAATTTCACTTTATATAGGAACCAACTTTTAGGGAAATTACAAAAATTACATACTCAAATTCATGATCCCTGCTAATACTAATTAAGGAATTGCAATAGTACCTTTTTTCTTTTAAAGTTGAGGGAAACGTATTCTTGAAAATTTTCACAACTAATTTCCAAGAATGTGTTAAGAGAATAAAGGTTACTGATTTGAAAGTTGAAGGTTTCCCCTCTAGATTAAGCAACAAATTTGTTCATAGGAAATTATGCAAGTCGTTCCCCATCAACCAAAGCCTTCTTAGCTTTATTGTAATGACTCTAACTAGCAAGGAAAAAGAAGCTCTAAATGAATTTGTGAAAGCAGTAGCGATTCACAACACTTGATCCAACAAAAGTTTAGGTGATAAAAGCTTAAGATTATTGTTTAACTCAACCCTAGAAGAAGTAACTTGAATAAAGTTCACTCTTTACTTAATTAGGATGGGGTTTTGTTGTCATCTAAGAAGGATCTTAAGGAGGAAGCTACCTCACTCTTTAAGAATATTATGGGTACCTTAGCTCCGAGCTCTTTATCTGTTACACTCCCAAAGTTCTTTATGAACAATCGTTTCTTTGATGAAGAAATTGATTATAATTAGACCAAGCAATGCTCAATAGAGGGTGGCTTTTGAGACGAGCCTTAAAAAGGCCTCAGGTCCTAATGGCCTAATGACCTCTTCTATCAAAAGACATGGCCTCTCATTAAAACCTTAATTACTAATCTACATTAGAATTCTTTGACATTCTCAATAAGACCTCTCTATGTTTAATTCCTAAACAAAACTAAATGCTTATACGTAGACAAGAGGCTCCGTTGAGGTCCTCAATCAAATAATCGACGACAATACGCAGGAGGTCAAAAGATTGGTTTTTAACAGCATAAAAGGAACAAGGAGGGGAAAAAACACAAAAAACTGTGGATATGTGTAAATGCAACAAACCACGTACACTAAGCTGACCCTGCTGCTGTATGTGCGCCCATACACTCCAGTCTTTGCTTTCAAAAGCTTTATCCTCTTCAACTAACCTCTTACAACTTTACAAAGCACATACACTGCTCATCACCTCAGGCCTTGCCAAGTCTGTTTTCTTCTCTGGAAAGATTATAAGCAAGTATGCTGAGCTCAAGCACCCCATCTCATCTCTCCTTGTCTTTCGCCAGACCTCAGCCACAAGCAGCATCTATCTATGGAACTCAATTGTGAGAGCACTCATCCACAATGGGATGTTTACCAAAGCTCTTGAATTTTACTTCCAAATGCGAGAAACAGATCTTAAGCCTGACAGGTACACCTTCCCGTCAGTGATTAATGCTTGCGCAGCGATTTTTGATTTTGAGAAGGGTCGTATTATCCATGAACATGTATTGGAGACGAGTTGTGGATCTGACTTGTACGTAGGGAATGCTTTGGTGGATATGTATGCAAGGTTTGGTGATTGGACTAAAGCACGTAAAGTATTTGAGGAAATACCCCATAAAGATAACGTGTCATGGAATACCTTAATGTCGGGATATAGTGCAAATGGCTACTGGGAGGAGGCTCTGGCTATTTACCACCTGTCCAAAATGGACGGCTTGAAACCTGATTGTTTTACTTTTTCCAGTATCTTGCCTGCTTGCGGAGGCTTAAATGTGATCGACGAGGGTAAGGTCATTCACGGTTTGGTTGAGAAAACTGGGGTAAATGCTGATGTTCTAGTCAGCAATGGACTTCTTTCTATGTACTTCAAGTTTGAAAGGTTAGAGGATGCTCAAAGAGTTTTTGACAAAATGGTTGTTAGAGACAGTATGAGTTGGAATAGTCTAATCTGTGGATATTTTAATATGGGGTTCTTTGAGGAGTCAATAGAATTGTTTAAACTGGTGGTCAATAGATTTAAGCCAGATATGTTGACAATTACGTCTGTACTTCGTGCTTGCAGTCACTTGTGCGACTTGATAAATGGGAAATTCATTCATGATTACATGGTAAAAGGCAATTTTGCGTTTGATATTAGAGTGTGTAATATTCTCATTGATACATATGTAAAGTGTGGTGATATGCTAGCTGCAAAAGAAGTCTTTGACACAATGAGAATTTGGGACATTGTATCCTGGAATTCATTAATCAGTGGGTATATCCTAAAAGGTGGCTATGGTGAAGGGGTGAGGCTATTTAAGATGATGAAGATTGGCTTGAAACCTGATTACGTCACATATGTGACATTGCTATCAGCATGTTCTCAGTTAGCAGATACTAACTTTGGCAAACAAGTACACTGCGAGATTACTAAACTAGGTGTTGATTCGTATTTGATAGTTGCTAATGCTTTAGTTAATATGAATGGTAAATGTGGGAAATTTGATTGTGCACTAAAAGTTTTTGAGAATATGAAAGTTCGTGATGTAGTAACGTGGAATACTATAATAGCTGCATGTGTCCGAGGTGAAGACTGTATTCTGGGATTTAGAATGATTAACAGGATGAGGACTGAGGAACTAATGCCAGATAACACTACAATGTTATGTATCTTGCATATGTGTGCTTTACTGGCAGCAAAGCGGCTGGGGAAAGAGATTCATGCTTGCATACTTAAATTAGGATTTGAAAGTAATGTTACCATTGGCAATGCATTGATTGAAATGTACTCTAAATGTGGTGATTTAATGAAATCTACAGTAGTGTTTGATCATATGAAATCAAAAGATGTGGTGACATGGACTTCACTGATATCTGCGTATGGGATGTATGGTGAGGGAAAGAAAGCTATAAGAGCTTTTCAGGAAATGGAAGCGGTTGGTATTGTTCCAGATCATGTTGCCTTTGTTTCTCTCATCTATGCTTGTAGCCATTCTGGTTTAGTGGAAGAGGGTCTGGCCTGCTTTGCTCAGCTAGAAAAGAATTGCAACATGAAGCTAAGGCTCGAACACTATGCTTCCATAGTTGATCTTCTGTCCCGATCAAAGCTATTATCCAAAGCAGAGGAGTTTATCAATTCGATGCCTTTGAAGCCTGATGCAAGTATATGGGGAACTTTACTTAGTGCTTGCCGAGCAAGTGATGATCTGAAGATTGCAGAACGTGCTGCTCAAAATATAATTCAGTTAGGTACAGAAAATACTGGATATTATGTTTTAGCGTCAAATGTTTATGCAGCTTTAGGGAAATGGGACCAGGCCACAATTATTCGGAACTTAATACAAGATAAAGGACTAAAAAAAGATCCTGGATGCAGCTGGATAGAACTAAGAAACAGACTGTATACTTTTGGAACCAGGGATAAGTTCTTTGAACAACATGGAAAGGTTAATCAGTTATTGGGGACACTCGCTCATCTGATGACCAAGGAAGGGTATATTTCTGACTTGCAATATGATCTGCATGATGTTGAGGATGAAGAAAAGAGAGACATGCTTTTTGGGCACAGTGAAAGGATTGCTATAGCATTTGGATTGCTAAATACAGAGCCAGGGACTCCATTGAAAATTATGAAAAATCTTCGTGTTTGTGTTGATTGTCACACTTGGACCAAACATATATCAAACATTGTTCATAGAGACATATTGCTAAGAGATGCTAATCGATTCCATCTGTTCCGAAATGGAAGCTGCAGCTGTGGCGATCATTGGTGATCCATTTCACCTATTAATATTTTCCAATAGTTGAGGATCTTTTAGTGCGTCAGGTCCTCATTTCTATGCCAACGAAATTCAAATCTGAATTAGTTCATTTATGAAATTTCCAGTTGTTGAAGTTTCATTTTATATTTTCTCAGTTTGATTGTACAGTAATCTACATGGATAAGATAGATTTCAACACAGCAGAATTATGAAATCTTTCGGCGTTCATGTTTGCAGGACAAGTCTTATTCCTTTGGTGGATATTATTTCTTGTAAAAGTTAGTTTGATTGATTTCTTTTGCAGATTGATGTACCTTTCAACAGTCAAAGCCGATCCTTGAATATCAGTTGGATGGTGAAGAACATCAAAGGGTTGGCGTAAGCAGTTACTGCTTGTGTCTATAATCAACTCACTGCTTGGGTCTATAATCAACTCTTAGAACACGTACACAATAACCTGGACTAGAGCGAAGAAAGTGATTTCTGTTAATTTCTTCTATGTTCTCGATACTTACAGAGATATCTCATTTGTTTGAAAAGAGTAAAAAAGGTAACTGAATATTTAGTTGTTAGATTAAACCGGATTCTAGTTATTTGGTTTTAATCGTATATCTACGATCCATTGATCAGATTAATTATTTGATCAACTTAAGCTTGATAAGAATTAATTCTTTCAGGATAAGATTTCCAATTGGACGCCAATTTACATGATTTGAAAAAATATGGTAGAAAAGTACTATCAGTAAGATTTTCTTTGCCGGAGTTGATGCCTTTTTGTGAAACGAGAAGCAAAGGATTCCATGAGGTCTAATTAACGCTTATTTTTTCCACGAGCAGCATCATGACAAGATGGTGTTGTTGCACTTACACAACTGTGTTTGGAAGATGAATGCTGGAACCCCTCTTCGGGCGGGCCCACGGGCCCGACGTCCTGCATGACATCTGGACCCGTGGCCCACGGGGGAGGAATTCCCTACCAGTGATACTTAAAACAAACAAATTTATTTAATTTACCTCCGTACATAAATTGAGATAAATCATTAAAAAAAATC
>JANIIA010000006.1:27942566-27953920 GCA_027478495.1 Erythroxylum alaternifolium | reverse complement strand
TAAAATTAAAGCCTAATCACAACAAAATAATAAAATTAATCCCAAACATATTGAAGAAGAAATCGGGGTCCAACAATGAATGCTAGAGGATGCAGCTTTACCAGTTCTGTTTTGTCTCTTTTAGGTATATGTTGATAATGTTTTTTGATTTTTAAATTTGTATGCAAGTTAATTAGATGCTGGAGACCGTAGTTATGTGGAGGAAAAGCCATATTGAAGCTGCATTGTCATCCAAAGATGTTGGCGGAAACAGTTTGTCAAATCAAGTTGCAGCAACAATTTTTAAGATTACTTCTGAAGTACTTTAGTTACTCCGAGCTACTAAAGGCTAAAGAAAGCTGATTTCAGTTGTTTGTCTCTTGTTCAAATATCTCAAATGGAAAATTGGTATCTGCAAACAAGATTTGGAAGTCGAGGCATAATTGTTGAAGTCAAGAGCAATAAAATAGTATCTAAGTGCTGCTGATCTTAACAGCTTCCATACCTTAGAATTCGGGCGTTTCTAGTGTTTAGCAACTTCAAATGGGTTTACTTGTTTTCTCTTCTTTTTGGGCTTGTAGTCAATTTAGAAGCATAGCTAAGACATGCCTTATGCTTCTTGTACATATATAGTTCAATTTGTGGAATGAAATTTTAAGATTTTGTCATATTAGTTCTAGTTTAGCTTGCTCGTTGTTGCTATTTTTGGTCTTCTAGGCGTCTACGTCTGTTGGCTTCCGTTTTGAGTTTCTTGTCGAGGTACATGCTTTGGTTGCATTTTTAACATGGTATTAAGAGTTTTAATGTTCTCAAGGACTTATGTAAGGAAAAGTTACAGTGAACCTTTCTTCTTTGTCACAACTCATCTATTTTAGTAGAATGGGTTTGTTGACTTCGCTACAAAAACTACTAATTTTAATGGAGAAAACTATCCAGTGTGGTTTATGAAGATGAAGGCCTACTGAGAACTTTTAATATCCAGATAGTAAGCCCCACTTTCATAAAATCCAACCACCAATTAATCTAATAACTACAGCAAAGAGGAAGTTAAAGAGGTATATGGTTTTATTAACTATCTATGCTAAGTTATGGCTTGTACTATTGGAAATATAACAAGTTACAAATCTATAGAAAAAATATATATACATATATATTGATTACATTATTTCTGTAAAGTATATATACTCTAAAAATTTATCAGAAATTATTATATTTCTAAAATTATGAATATAATATTTTGCTTATTAAGGTAGGGAGATATGTATCGCTATAATTTCGATATTCAAATTATTTCATACTTTCCAACACTTTTGTCCTGTTAATAGATGTCTAAAATTCTTAATTTGCCAATCAATGATTCAAACCCAGTTTCAGCATTGTTTATTGATTACCTTTACTACTTTCACCTTTACTATATTTAAGGTTTAATAGATGTGCCAGAATTTAGAATCTGTTTGTCTTCAATAGCTCCTATAATATTGCATTCTCGTAGATCATTTGGCCTTGGAAATCTCAAATTCCTCCCTCTCCATAAGGTATGAACTATATTTCCATGGGTAGTCTTAAGCATTAATAGGTCTCCTTTCCTTGTACTATGGTTTTGAAAAAACTAGGAAACCAATTTTCGAAAGCTTCAGTCTAAAATTTGAATGGTTCGTAGCTTTTAAATCTGATTCTAAATGTCGAGTGAGACTTTACATTTGAAAAACAAATGAGCAATGGACTCATTCTCTTCCTACAGAGTGCACAAAGTGTAGGGGTGTTGAGGACTTAACCAATACATGGTGGAGATTTTCCTCTCAAAATTAGCCAAAGAGTGATTGAGTCAAGCTATGCCAACTGCTCTGGGGTGATAAAATCGCAATATATCCATATATGAGACATTAAAGAATAGGATATTTGTCCCATAGCAAGCTATCCTTAAAGTTATGATTGAGGTTGGAATAAAGAATGTGGTTTATTTCACTAATTCTAAGCATTTGCTTCAGAAAGGAAAGGAAGCTAACTAGTACTGGGATGCTATTTCTCAAGAGACTAAGCTTTGAAATCCTGGTTAGAGGTCTCAAATATGTCCATTGTGATTCCAGAATGATGTTATGTTTCCATTACCAATTTTAAATAGATTTATTCTAATTAGAATTTTTCCTAGAGCATCAAAAAATATTAAACATAGTCTAAAAAGAATTATACCTTGGTTAAATGCACCAAAAGTTATCATTAGATAGATAATGGGCATAGATCCACCTTACTTATAAAGCTTGCTTATCTATACATATTTTCCAAATCTTTTTAATTATAATGACCTATTAATTCTCCTTCATTTATAGGGAAACATAGTTCACTTTGCTTGACTTCATTTTAGATATATCTTTCCTTGTATTTTCCTCAAACTGAAGGAATTTTCTTATTTTTTTCAACGGACTTGACAACTTTATTGTAAGTGTAACGAGAAGATAAATACACATACAAACTATTAATCACATAATTGATTAGCTGCATTTTTCTAACAATAGAAAGATTTTTATTATACCAACTAGAAATTATTCTTTGGTTTTATCTAGTAAAGTTTGGAACTCAATGGTAGCTGGTCTTTTGAGGAAATCATCCCAAGTAAGTGGAAGTTTCATAGCTCACTTCTTTAAATGGGTTAAAAAAAAGAAGTGAGCAATCTATTGATATAATGAGCACTCACAAATACAAGTATTTGTCTCTATCTTTGAAATTGTTTAAGGCTAACACTAAAATACTAATAAAACAAGGTTTGACTTTGGAGAAGATGATAAGGTTATTTGCAAAGGATAAACTACATATTCTTAACTTTTTGGCTTTTTAAGTGAAATATAAACTTACCCTCCTTGTTAACAATAACTTTGATGAGCCTATTAAGGAATTCGATGAATAAGGTGAAGAGGTAAGATCTCTTTACCTTAGTCCTTTAACATTCTTAAAGATATTTGATTGCACAATATTTTTTTGTATGCTTCATATTATAGTTCTTAAAAATCTCTTGAGAAAGCAGACTATTATCACTAATATGTCTTCCATAAATGAAAGAACCTTCAGATGCATTAATGCAGTGAATAATGGCTCTTTTCAATCTGCTAGTAATTAGTTTGGAAATAATCTTGCAAATTATATTAGAAGAAGTGATTGGACAAAAATCTTTCAAAGGGTTCAATTAAAGTAGAAATTGTAATCTTGAAAGCTCCTCCCTATTATTAGAATTAGCTTGTAGAGTGTTGCTAGAATTTCTCCTATTAAGAGCTTTAAGCTCTTAATTCACTTATTGAGGCTTCCTTATGCAAATATATATCTTGTCCCCTAAAGTTTTATAAATAATTCCTCTATTAATTTTCTGTTCAAAACTTTTTAAATTAGTTAGATAGTGATTAAGTTTTAAGGAGAAATGTCTGTTTTAGTTATGGCAAATATTCTGCACTAGAATTAGAGAAATGTTTGAGAATAGAGACCTGCTTTGCTTTTAGGAAATTATGGATCTCACTGTAAATAACTATTTCCCTATCCAATTTCTTTATTAAAAGCTACCTTTATTTCTACTTATTAATCTAAGTGAAGAAGTTCCATTCCTTTTTGAGGTTATTAACCCTAATAAAATTACATTATTCTTGAAATATTTTGAATAATTCCCTAGGCTAACATTCCTTTTAATTTATATAGGACGGATCACACTATTAAATTCACTGAGGTTGATCCAAAGGGTGTTTATGATAATGCCAATATCCAAAAGGTTATTCCATAATGAACTTCTTTGGAAAGCCTAGTTGAAACATAGATATAAGAAACCTAAAGCTTACAATCCTCCTGCTTCATGATGATAGATAAGTGTGTTGATTAATCAATGATGTTAGAATATAGTACCTTTATTTTATCTATAATAATTTTGCCACAATGGTGAAAATTATAACTGATAACACTTTGCCAATGATTCATCAAAAAACTGATATTCTACATTTATTATCCGCTAACTTAGTTTCTAATAAAACAGTTAAGTATAGGTTGGTACTAAAAAGATGATCAAGTAAATCATGTCGCTAGGCAGGGCTATTAAGCCTTATCATATTAATTGATAAAATGTACATTAAAAAAGAGCTAATATTTTTTTATACTTCCAATTTGATTCCCTTTTAGAGACCTTTTTCAAACCAATAAAATCAAGAATTCCATTACTAATAGTATCAATCTCTATGTCAAGATATAAATTAGTTTTAGTTGTTGCAAGCTTTCCTAATTGTTAAGATTTGCATCTTTATAAAGTAAGGGGGAAGATCCTTTAGGCTAACTCTAGTAATTGTGTCTTCGACCTGATCTTTATTCTCCTTATTGGATTCCACCATAGTATGCTCCATATTGTTTTCCATCTTCTCTAGATCTCCTTGTATTAGTTCTTTTTATTCACCAGTAAGGAATCTACCATATTTAGTGTTCTAAAGTCTTTAAGTTGGTTCATTTCAGGTCTTTATAGGTAGGTTAATGAGATAACATCAACAATTGAATTGTAATTTTTATTTAATCTCATAAGAGGGATCTTTCTAGGGAGCACTTGGTGTAAATTATTATTTAACAAACCCTAGCATAGCTAAATTTTCTCATACTTATAGTGAATTAATCAAGGCATAATGGTTTACCCACAAGACTTGCAAAATAACTTTGCCCCTTGGTAGTCTAATATTAAAGAGGAATATTATAGATGCTTGATGTAGCGCATTGTAACACTACTTAAAATAACTAGATCTATAACTATAGCAGTGGTGAGTCTAGGTCGATCTCATGAGAGCGTTTGGTTAGCTTTTGTTATGAAAAGAATTGGTGTTTAAGTTTTGAGGGTTTGTTTGTTTTCAAATAAGAAAATAAAATGAAATTAAACTAATGGAAATAAATTAAACACACATTTTAAAAATGATGAAAGTGATGAATTCGTTAAGGAACCGATCATTGATGCAATCTCGACCTACACATAATTAAACATACTTCATTGAATTGTTGTTTTCTTACCTCTCCTAGCAAATATTGACAGTAGGTTAATAATCATCTCTGTTAACCTTGATTTTTTCTTATGTTGTGTTTAATTAAGAAGAGTTCGTTAATTAAACCTAGTTATCGAACAACCTAGAACAAACTCTTTGGATTTAATTGGACAACCGTATTATGAGTTAGGAAAACAGATTAATCAAGGCAACAACCACACAAGCTCAAGTCATTTAGCTCAAGTTATGTTATCCCTAATGTTTACGAACCATTAGTTGCCACAAATGAATCTCAACATAATAATTGCAGATTATGTTGAATATTCTATTGATGGGTTCTTACATAAAAACAATCAAATAGAGCATTCAATTATTCTTACATAACACCCAAACATTAAACATAGGACAACATAATCAATCCCTAAGAGAAAGAACAACAAACAATGAAAGAAATGCTTAATCGGGTTCTTCGGCGTCGAGATCACCTCTAAACTTATACCGGGAAGCCTATCTATCCATGGGTCTCCAAAGTATGCAAGTTCTTCCCCTCTTCATTCTCCTAAACCCCTAAATCATTTCCTCTAACCTTTCATAATGTTTTTGCCATCAAAAAGATATTTTTATACCAAAAGTAAGTTTTCGAGTGATCTGGCAACATGTCATGGGTGTGACAACACTCTTACGGCCATGACTTATTTGTCATGGCTGTGAGCTATTTCTCAAGCCATGAATTATGCTATTCTTCATTCCTTTTGACACTTTCTTGTCTCCTCTTGCTCTAATCTTTCTTTTTCTTGCTCTATGAAGACAATTGAGGATAAATCTTAAGAAGATGGCTCAAATATTGTGTTTTCAACTCATTTTAGCTATTTTGCTTCCAAATTGTACCTAAAACCAAATATGAACTAAAGTGAATGTCTTAAGCATTTTATATCATTAATCATTAAGTGTTATGGAATAAATGTATAATCAATTAAGAACAGATCAATGTTAATCCAAAGAAGGACATATTTTTGCTTAAGATCATGTAATTAAATACTAAACTTCAATTTTCGTTAAGACAATGGCTTTGTGTTAAACAGCCTCTCCAGTAGGGTTGAGCCTTAGAGTTATTACTACATTATCAGGCTTGAGAGGGAAATAAAATAGCTTAAGGGAAGAAGAGGAGTCGTATGGAACCTGACTCCATATTCTTTTATCTGAGATCTTATCAACAAACTTAGCCTATAAGTTAGTGATTTTATAAGAGATTCAAGGAGGATCTAGGAGCTTTAGATAGGTTTGTACTAAGGGATAGTGCTATTGATAATTTCGATATAGAAAACTTTCAATACCGCATATATGTAGCTTGTAACTTATAATATAAAAGGTATTGTTCTCATAAGGACTAGTTAGACATGTAACAACTTGAATAGAAATTTGTTTAAGGTAATAAAAGATTGATTGAACTAAAATAAATTATTGAACTTGAAATAACTAATAAAATAAAACAGTTGAATAATTGATCTGTCAATAAGAATAAAGTTAATCAAAACTCGATTCTAGATATCCTAAGGTTTTGATTACCCTCTCTCAAGATCTAGTCAAGCAATCTCAATTTGAAATTGATAATAATAGAATTGTAACCTATTGCTTCACAAAACTATTCCTAACCATTCAATTGGATTTGAAGAAATCCTAAGGATGGTTAATTCATAATTAAGATTTCTTTGCCATTGTTCATTGATCTGATAATTTTAGGTTTATTAAGCTACCAACTCTCATTGTGCAGCTTAACATATATGACTTGATTCACTCTTTTGATTTATTACAAAGTATAAGCATAATAATTATTACAAAGCGTTGATAAATGCATTGGATTCAATAAGAATAAAGTTTAACAAAATAGATCAAAAACAATCCCTAATATGGATTTAGGAACCCATAATCATGTTCAACATCATAATAATCCAAATAAACATCCATGAAAATGAAATATATAAAGCGAAAAGAAAGAAAAACAAGTTGTTTTTTGATCTAAAAATCCAGAATTTTTTGAGCTTCTCTAGATGTCTCCTCTTTGATCTTCTTTTAATCTAGTGCCTTTTGTCTTTTTTTAGTGTTTTTCTTGTTTTTAAATTATTATTGAGGCTTTTGTGGTTGTTTCTAGGTTTTTTCTAATAGAGATCCCTATGTAGACTTGTTCACCTGTCATGATCGTGGCCTGCCTCCATGCTTTAAGTTCTTCTCTTTTCTTTAATTTCCTTTTTCCATTCACTCACAAACACATCAAACACCCCTTAAAACTTAAAATTAAGATCAAATTCTTGTTATAAACCATTGAAACAATTTAAACACATAAAAGAACTAACAATAACATAATTCTAATCCTAAACACATAATTATCATCTAAGAAAAAATTAAAAACACATTCAAACATTTAGAAAACACACTATAATCTACACCTATTAAGAGCCATAAGGTGCAACAGAGGAAATTCTGAATATTCATAAGTTTAGATGGGGAAAAAGTAGTGTGCAGAGCAAAAATTTGAGGAGGAAAGTTTGAAGGAGTGATAGGCTCAGAGTTCAACATATTACTATAAGAAAAAAAGCTAAAAGTAAATGGAAAATTTGAGAATAATGCCATTATACGAAGCAATGAGAGGGGATATAAGAGTGTAGAGAAATAAAGAGGAGAAAGTCTAATAATGACACAAGAGAGGAAAAATTAAGAGAGTAAGAGAGCACCAAGAGCAAATAGGTAATGGAGAAGAAGTAAGCAAATTCTATAAGGAAAACTTATATAAGCTAAAACTTACATTACACGTAGAGAACAGAGAGAAAAAGAGGGATTATTCTATGCGAAACCATTCGGACAAAAGAGGAATTATCTTATGCGAAACAAATTGGCAAGCCCCCTTCCGTGCACGACACGTTAAAGCTAATTGTTCGTTTCCAGTTGTTTCTCCTGCATATTCGCAGCTTTAATACCAAAAAAGGGACACGTAACCCCATTTTATATATACGTACATATAACCACTCCACTTTAGCTAGCTTATACATACATACATATATACACATACATATATATATATATACATACGTATATATACATATATACATATATATATATATATAGCTAAAGTGGAGTGGTTAAGGGGTCGGAAAATAATGATGCCAAATAATGTCAGACGAGAAAAATTCACCAAACCTAATTTGCATCGGCCAGAAATGGTGGCAAGTTATAGGGTGCAGAGGTCCTATTAATTTGGAATAACTTAAAAGTATTGTTCTTCTCCGCATTTTGCAGAAGTTATACCCTAACTGTTTACAAAGTCATAGGCAAATGCAGTCTCAGTTGATAAATTTGATGTGCTTTATGTTTGTATTGATGTTTATAACCCCTTTTAGTTGTATTTATGGTTTTCATAAAACCTGACCTTTGTAGCAATGAAATATCTACCAAAATCAATTTTCAGCCACTTGCTATCAATCACTATCGAGACCACCACTAGTTTCATTTTTATGGAGCCTTTCCAAGTAAAACATTTCTACTCTATCATCCCAAAAGTATTGGGAGAGCATTTTCACCTTCTATCCTAAAGCATGTAGCAGCAAAATTCGTGCCAATTCTCCATGTTTCTGCTATCTTTTGTTGGCAGTCTCTTGTCCCTTTCTCCAATAAAATTTGCTCCTTTATGTCTTGGACAAGTCTTCTTTTACAATGTCCCTCGCTATCTCAATACCTTAAAAGTACCTAGCATTTCTCTCCATCCACAGTTTATACATACACGTTCGTAGACTTATTATGCAAACTATAAGGTCCCGTTTAGATATGCTCCGGTCTTCATTCATCTATTACACCATCACTTCAAAGCTATAGTTTGGCCTTTCCTATATAATAGAGATAAGTTATACTTTTGTTAGACATGAAAAGAAACGATATACATATCCATTGCGATAAAAAATTATAAATGCAGAATTTCAATCTCATACCTCTTGCTATTGATGTTGAGAGATTCAAATGCGTGTGAGGTCTTCTAAGCTTTTAGTAGATGCAATCAAATGGTATGTATAGAGTAATGCAAAATGTACAGACCCAATACCGTTTCACAGATTTTATACTCCCTATTATCTTCCATCAAAACAACAGAAGGAGATGATTGGTAGTGCACAGATGTGAGGTTTCAAAAGAAAAGCAACAGACACGACCCATCACAAATGGTGAAACTATTTGGTAACCAACGGATAACAATCTCCCACTTCGGTCATAGATGTAAGCTAAAAGTCATGAAACCTCTTCTCAATGAAAAAACCAAATGAACAAATCATGGTGATAAGTCCTCTAAATATGAGTATTATCTTCCATATATCACGATCCATCCTATTTTTTATTCCACTTGAACTAGATGAATAAACCTTTACCTTTACTCTAGGTCCATAGCAATTTTTATTCTTAAAATAAAAATGTGTACATCAGAATGAGAAAACAACAAAATTAATAAGAGTTTTGTGAAAATACATATAATAAATCACATAATGGAACTGAGACCTATTCTAGCAATATGATCTTTAAAACTCTTTGGTGGCATACCTTTTGTTAAAGGATCAGCAATCATTAATTCAATGCTAATGTGTTAAATGGTCACTTTGTTCTCTTTGACACGTTACCTAATGGTCAAATACTTTATGTCGATGTGCTTACTTCTACTACCATTCTTGTTGTTTTTGGCCAAGAAAACTACAGTTGAATTGTCATAGTACATTCTTAATGGTTTAGAAATGGAATCCACAATTCTAAGCCCATATATGAAACTCTTCAACTATACACCATGTGAGGTAGCCTCAAAATAAGAAATGAACTCAACCTTCATGGTAGAAGTAGCAATCAAAGTTTGCTTTGAACTCCTCTAGGATACCACTCCACTAGCAAACATAGACACATATCTAGATGTTGACTTTCATGAATCAAAAAAACCAGCAAAGTTTGAATTTGAGTAGCCAACTACTTCGAGATTGTCAGTTCATCTATACATAAGCATGTAATCTTTGGTCCCTTGAAGGTACCTCATGACATTTTTGGCAGCTCTCTAGTGGTCTATACCTGGGTTACTTTGATATCTTCCCAACATTCTAACAACAAAAGCAATATTAGGTCTTATACAAACCTGAGCATACATTAGGCTCCCTACTGTAGAAGCATATGAAATATTTTTCATTTGTTCCCTTTTAAGCTCTTTTTTGGGCACTCCTTTTTGGGCACTGGTTCAAATTGAACCTATCACCTTTCATAAGAGGTGCAATACTCGGTGAACAATCTTTTATCCGAAATCTCTCTAAGACCTTATTGATATAGGTTTCTTGGGATAGACCTAAAATGTATTAAGATCTGTCCCTATGGATCTTAATGCCAATGACATAAGATGCCTCACCCATATCCTTCATATCAAAATCCTTAGAAAGAAATTGTTTCCCCTCATATAGCAAACCTTATCATTAGTAGTAAGTAGAATATCATTCACATATAAAACAAGGAAACAAATTTTACTCCCACTAATTTTCTGATATATACATTGATCTATGATATTCTTTACAAAACCATATGAAGAGATGATATCATAGAATTTCAAATAACATTGACAGAAGGCTTGTTTCAATCCATATATGGATTTCTTAAGCTTACACACCAAACGCTCACCACCATTAGAGGAGAATCTTTCCGGTTGTTTCATATAAACCTCTTCCTCTAGTTCTCCACATAGGAACGTTGTTTTCACATCTATTTGATGTAATTCTAGATCAAAATGGCCAACCAATGCCACAATCACTCGTAAGGAATCATTCCTAGTTACAAGAGAAAAGGTCTCTATGTCAGCGATTCCTTTCTTTATGTTTTTCAATGTTACCAAATGAGTCCCTTTTTGTTTTGAAGACTCATTTACGTCCAATGGCCTTTGCACCATTAGGCAACTCGACAAGATCCTAAACTTTTTAGATGCCATAGAATTCATCTCATCTACTATAGCATTATACCACAATTGAGATTCATTGTAACTCATGGCTTGTGAAAACATTTCAGGGTCATTTTTGGCTATAATATTACAGTCAACTTCTTGTAAATACACAATGTAATTACTAGGTATTGTTGATTTCTTCTCTCTAATTGATCTTCTTATTGTTGTATTAGCACCTCTTGTGGAGGAGCTTGTACAACTGGTTGCTCAATAACCTCTAGTGAATGCTAAACAATCAGATCTACTAGATTGTCATCAGCAGCTTGTGGAACTTCAATGATTGGTTGTTCAACACCCGTTTTGTAACATCCCGGTTCTGTAGAACGGGTCGGACCAGAGAAACGGGTCCAAGTGTAGTAAATCAACACATCTCTTGCTCATGCATTTGTGAATAG
>JANIIA010000006.1:27912701-27925079 GCA_027478495.1 Erythroxylum alaternifolium | reverse complement strand
GTAAACCCAATTAGGTCCCAAGCAATTCTCAATTTCCCAAAAGTGAGGCCAAAATCAAAACCTTTAAAGATCAAAATATCCTAATGAGGTTTTCCTTTTTAAAGCGCTCATTTGCAAAAATTTGATTTGAAAATTTAACTATGCAACAAAAATGACTATATAAAGGTTTGTAAAAAAAAAGGTAAGAATTTTTTTTTGCAAAATTGTGCTCACCCGCTCAAACTCAGTAGGACATTGCCCTCAATGTCAAGGTGCACAAGTACAATTTAAAGTAAGTAAGTAAAAATATACACAGTTAAGGACAAAAATAAGGTCAGCAGTCTGTCGCCATGCATGGTGATGCATAATGCCCATAATTTAGAAATATTGTAGATCAAATTTAAACACAAACAACCCCAAAATTCAATAATATGTTAAGTCATGAGCAAAGAGGCATAAAGAACTTCCATGTAATGAGTTTGGATCATTTTCTTCAGAAGTGTAATTCCTCCCATCAAAATTCGTTGTAAGGTCCAGTTTCTTACAATTAAAACAAAGAGGAACGTTAATTTTGGGTAAATAAAATAAAAAAATAACTAGGTGTGAAACTTGGGTTGCCTCCCAAGAAGAGCTAATTTAAAGTCCTTAGCTTGACTTGGCCAAATGTTTGCTCAAGGGTTAGGGTTAGAGAGGGATTGAGTGACCCCTTTTTCTATTGGAAATCTAGCCAAATAAGGCTTTAGCCTCTACCCATTAACCTTAAATACTCCAGTTTTGGAATCCTCAATTTCTTCTGCACCATGAGTATAAACCTTAACAATCTTGAATGGTCCCGACCACTTCGACTTCAACTTTTCGGGAAGTAGCTTGAGTCGTGAATTAAATAGCAAGACCAAATCTTCTTCCTTGAACTCTCTTTTGATAATATGTTGGTCATGACATCTCTTTGTTCTTTCCTTGTAGATTCGAGCATTCTCATAAGCATCTAAACGAAGCTCCTCCAACTCATTCAACTGAAGCAAACGCCTTTCTCCAGCTGCCTTGAAGTCAAAATTAAGCTTCTAAATAGCCCAGTATGCTTTGTGTTCTAGCTCGACTAGAAGGTGGCATGACTTCCCATACACAAGTCTGAATGGAGTATTCCCGATTGGGGTCTTGTACGTTGTTCTATAGGCCCAGAGAGCATCTTCTAACCTCAAGGACCAATTTTTTCTTGAAGTGTTTACCGTCTTCTCCAAGATGCCCTTAATCTCCTTATTTGAAATTTCGGCTTGCCCATTAGATTGAGGGTGGTAGGCCAATACTAACTTGTGTTATACCACATATTTCTTCAAAAGGTTGGCGAATGAGCTGTTGATAAAATGACTTCCCCTATCACTGATAATTGCCCAATGAGTGCCAAATCTGGTGAAAATATTTCTCTTGAGGAATCTAATGACCACTTTGGCATCACAAGTTGGTGCAGTGATGGCTTCCACCCATTTAGAGACATAGTCGACCCCTACAAGAATATATTTATTACCAAGAGAACAAGGTAGTGGCCCCATGAAATCTATCCCTCGAACGTCAAAAAATTCTACCTCCAAAATTCGTTTAAGGGGCATCTCATGTTTCCTAGAAATATTTCCAACTCTTTGGCATTTGTCACATGCTTGCACAAAATTTCTTGCATCCTTAAAAAGTGTGGGCCAATGGAACCCCGCTTGGAGAACCTTTGTTGTCGTCTTTTCAGAACTGAAATGGCCTCTGTAAGGGGATGCATGGTAGTGATTCAGGACAGCTCCTACTTCTTCACTTGGTATACATCTTTGGATCACCCCATCACCACAACGCTTAAAAAGAAAAGCCCCCTCCCATATATAATGCTTGAGCTCCAAAAAGAACTTCTTCTGTTGGAAAGTAAATTTAGGTGGCAAGACTCCTAAAACAAGATAATTCACATAGTTAGCATACCATGGAACTTGTAATGTTACTGTAACAATTTTTTATAGTAAATAACACAGTTCTGGTAAATTTGCATGGGCAAAAGCAGTTGCACTACTCGTGCAATTAAGCTGTGCACAACAGAACAAATGCTCGTCACTGAAGGAGTCATTAATTAGTGGTACTTCTTGAAAGGGTTCCTTCTGATCTACAGTGAGCCTTGAGAGGTGATCTGCCACCCAATTCTTAGCTCCCTTTTTGTCACGAATCTCAAAATCAAATTCTTGAAGGAGAAGGATCCATTTAATAAGCCTTGGTTTAGCCTCCTTTTTTGTACATAAATAGTGAATAGCTGCATGATCTGAGTAGACTATCACTTTCAAGCCCACGATATATAACTTGAATTTATTCACTGCAAAGACTATAGCTAGCAACTCCTTTTCAGTCGTGGCATAATTGATTTGAGTATCATCTAATGTCTTGCTCACATAATAGATCACATAGGCCACCTTGTTCCTTCTTTAGTGTAAAATAGATCCCACAGCATAATCCGAAGCATCACATATAATTTCAAAAGGGAGGGACCAATCTAGGGGTTGAAGAATAGGTGGCAAGGTCAAGGCTTGCTTAATCCTGCAAAAAGCATCAAGACAAGATTGGTTAAAATTTAATGACACATCATTACTCAGTAAATTAGTTAAAGGCTTTGCTATATGAGAAAAATATTTAATGAAACGCCTATAAAAGCTTGCATGTCCTGAAAAACTTCTGATCTCCTTGACTAAAGTTGGTGGAGGCAGATTCACTATCACTTCGATTTTAGCCTTATCCACTTCTATTCCATGATTGGAGACTAAGTGGCCTAGGACTATTCCTTCTTGTACCATAAAATGACACTTCTCCTAATTTCGCACTAGATTAACCTCTTCACACCTGCTTAAAGCTTTAGCAAGATTAGCTAAACAAGAGTCAAATGTTAGTCCATAAATAGAGGAGTCGTGCATGAAGATTTCCATAATTTCCTTAATAAAATCCAAAAAGATTGCTGTCGTGCAACGCTGAAACATAGCTGGTGCATTACACAACCCAAATGGCATCCTTCGATATGCGGAGGTACCATAAAGGCATGTGAAAGTAGTCCTCTCTTGGTCATTAGGGTGAATGGGAATTTGAAAGAAACCAGAGAAGCCATCCAAATAGCAAAAATAATCATGTTAGCAAGTCTTTCCAAAATTTGGTCAATAAATGGCAAAGGGAAGTGGTCTTTACAGGTGACCTTATTCAATTTTCTGTAATCTATACACATTCGCCATCTCGTAACTATCCTAGTTGGTACTAATTCATTATCTTCATTTTTCACAACCGTTAGACTACCCTTCTTGGGTATACAATGGACAGGGTTTACCCAATTACTGTCAGAAATAGGGTATATAATACCCGTAGCTAATAGCTTTAAGACCTCTTACTTGACCACGTCCTTCATGTTTGGATTTAGCTTCCTTTGATGTTCAATTATAGGTCTTGTGTCATCCTCTAAGTGAATTCTATGTGTATAGAAAGATAAGATGATTCCCTTCAAGTCTGAAATTTTGTACCTAATTGCTTGCTTGTGTTCTCTAAGCACTCTTAAAAGTTTATCAACCTGCACAGGGCTTAAAAGAGAATTAACAATGACTGGATAGGTCGAATTAGGGCCCAGAAATTCATACATGAAGTTAGGAGGCAACTTTTTCAATTCCACATTCGGAGGTTGTTCTTTATTCGAATCAGGTGATAGTATCAGGTGATAGTTTCAGTTCAAGTTGCACAGGTTCTGTAGATCTTAGCAATGGCTGTGCATCAAGCATCTGTGTGAATTTAAAAATTTCTGATACCTTCTCTGTAAATTCTGCATTACCCCCTACAGTTGCTACAGCCTTCACTAAGCAATGTTCCAATGAATCCTTTGGATGGGATTTTCTGAATTCAGCACCAACCAGCTTGTCAATAAGGTCCACCCTTAAACAAGAATCCTTCTCATCCATAGCCTTCATTGCCTTTCCCAAATTAAACTCGATTTCTTCCTCCCCCACTTTCAGAGTCATTTTTTCATTCTTAACATCTATGATTGCTCCAGCTGTGGCTAAAAAGGGTCTCCCAAGTATAATAGGTATTTTAGTATCCTCCTTCATTTCTAGCATAATAAAATCTACCGAGATAAAAAGATTTCCAACCTTGAGGGGCACATTTTCCAATATCCCAATGGGAAATTTTATGGAAATGTTGGCTAGCTACAATGATATAGTAGTTGGTTTAAGCTCTCTGATGTACAATTTCTGATATATAGATAATGGCAATAAGCTCACACTTACCCCCAAATCACATAATGCCCTCCTAATTGTTGTGATTCCAATTTGGCAAGGTATCGAGAAACTCCTTGGATCTTGAAGCTTGGGAGGGAGTTTTTTTTAAAGAATGACACTTGATTCCTCTGTAAGAGCTACATTCACATATTCCTTTAACCTTCTTTTATTGGATAAGATTTCTTTCAAGAATTTGGCATAAGTAGGCATTTGGGTAAGGGCTTCTGTGAAGGGGATGTTAATATAGAGCTTCTTTAGAATGTCAACAAATTTCCCAAACTGCTTGTCTATCTTAGCTTTATGAAATCTCTGAGGGAATGAGATTGGTGGCTTATATGGTGGTGGTGGTATGTATTTTTCTAGCTTAGGTGATTGTTGCACAAGATGTGCGTTGGATTGCATAGATTGTGCATCCTGGTCTGTTCCTTCAGATTCATTGTCATCCCTATTCTTCTATACCATAGGTTCCAAAACCTTTCCACTCCTTAGTACCACTACCTTGGTTTCCTTAGGAGCCTCTGGTTGTGCTGGTAGCTTACCCTTATCTAACCTTAGTGATATAGCTTGCTGTGCAATTTGAGTCTCAAGCATCTTATTATGGACCGTCAATTAGTCCATTCGGGTAGTAAGTTGCTGAATTAGGTCTCCTTGCTTCTGCATAAAGGTTTCCATCATTGATTCAAGGCTGGACTTAGGCTCATGTGGCTAGGCTTGTTGTCTCAAGTTTAGGAAATCTAAAGGGACACATTTTTGTTGTTGCTGGGTCTGTTGGTAATGTGGTTAATGTTGTGGGTAATGGTTTTGGTTAGGGAAATTTTAGGGTGGCTTAGGTTGTTGAGACCAGGAGAAATTTAGGTGGTTCTGCCATTCAAAGATATAAATGTTTGAGAAAGCTCTACCTTGATTCTTCTACCCATAATTTCCCACAAAATTCATATGTTCAGCCCCAAATTCTAGCCCAATGTTCTGAAATTTTGTACTTATATTTGACCCAAAATCTTGACCATGTAAGGCATTCACATTACTCACAACAACTCCAGCAAACTTATCCACTTTCCTTGAAAAGGCTTTAAATTTTGAATTCAACAAGGTAAAGGCATCTAATTCGAAGACTCCTTGAGGTCTCTTCCCCTCTTTCTTAACCTCTTTCCGATTATTATTCCACTGATAGTTGTTGTAGGCAATTTTTCCAATAACATGAAGGCCTCATCTTCACTCTTATCCATTAAATCACCTTTGACCGCAACATCTATCGTACTTCATATAACCGGGGAAGCTCCATTGTAGAATATTTGCACAATCATCAATTTTAAAATACCGTGATGTGGACATTTGCGTTGAAGCTCCTTGTACCTCTCCCGTGCTTCATAAAAAGACTCATCTTCTTTGGGCTGAAATGAGGTAAGCTCACTTCTGAGCTTTGCAGTTTTCCCGGGTGGAAAATATTGTACCATAAAAACCTTGGACAACTCTTGCCAATTGTTGATTGAACCAGGTGGTAGTGAATGGAGCCAATCCTTAGCCCGATCTCTCATAGAAAAAGGGAACAACCAAAGCCTTATAGCATCCTCAGGTACCCCCGTTTTGCTTCAATATTTCACAAATCTCTAAAAATTGTTGTAGGTGGACATGTGAGTTTTTTGTAGGGTCCCTCCAAATTGATTCTACTGCACCATCTGTACAAGGCCAGGTTTTAATTTAAAATTATTTACTTACACAGGGAGCCTTGTAATGTTGGGGTGAAATTCTTCAAAATTTGGGACTGCATGGTCCCTTATAGTTCTCTGATTTTGTTCGGCCATTTCTGATTCAATTGTCTCTTCTATTGGAAAAGTTGTAGTAAATTCAGGTGCGATTTGCAATTCCTACATAGAATGTGCGTTAGATGCTTTTGCCTGTGTTTTTCTAGATTTTTCTTCCCTTTTTAGTGCCTTAGTTGTCTTCTCAATTTCAGAATCAAACAACAATTCTTCAGCACTGATGGCCCTTTGCATAGACTAAGAAAAACACAGCAAGATCAAATGGAAGGTACAAAAAATGCAAAATAAGAAGTAGACAACAAATAGAACAAATAAAACAAAAAAATCAATTCTAACAAAATTTATTAACACAAAACAAAAATGTCCAATTTAACCCAACAATCAATCGCCTATTATTACTCAGGGATTACTCCTTGGCAATGGCACCAAGAAAATTGATGAATCTCTGTAAGTTCACAGGTCTCAAGTAGTATAGTAATAATATCGTCCCACAGGGAGTAATTGCGCAAGTACTAGGCTTGGATTATTCAATTAATTGGACTAATAAGCTATATAAGCTTTGGGATTTCAATTAAGAAATTTAATTATGAAGAATAAATAAAACTAATGCTGAACAAAGGTGTGAATATCTCTAGTGATTAATCTGAATGCAATGTGGTAAGTTTTAAGGAGGGTTCCACTTTTAGCGTTTTCTATGGACTTTACCTGGATCGATTTATGAGGCAAATTTTGGTTGATAGGAGGTTGAGCCTAGAGTTTCTTAGATCCTTTTCAAGGTATCAAAAGAGTATTATACAGTAATCCTAATCTACTATCGCAGCTTAGCAATCAAACACAACCTATTAAGCTCTTTGCTAACTTAGGTTTCCTCTAATAAATTTAGTCTATGTCTAAATCTGAAATTTATAAGTTCCCTGTTTTGGGGTTCTGTTATCAATTTTCACCTATCGGTTCTTCAATTAACAACTAATGTCAAGTAATGGTTGGCAAAACACAATACAAGCAAAGTTAATCTTAAAATAGAGAAATCAAAACCAAGAAAACTATACTTATAAATCAAACCAAGATTCAATCCATGGAAAACTAATTGAAAACTTCAATCCTAACCTTGAAGCTTTGAGGAAGCTACTTACTCATGGTAGGATGAAAACCATATAAATCAAAGTTAGCGAACAACATAAAGAGGGAAAAACCAGATATAAAAATGAATGGGTTTTGGAATCTTTGGTTACGTCCCTCTTTACGTCGTCTCTTAGAACTCTCTGAATGTGGCTCTATGTGGGAGTCTCTCCTAATGCGTGCGTCAGCCTGGTCTTCCCTGCGTGTGTTCATTTCTGCATCCTTAGCTCTACATGGGTGGTCCTCCGCTCACTCTACGTGCGTTTCGTTTTGGTGGTGCTCCCCCGATGGTGCGTCTCCTCCCCTCCTCTTTTTTTCCAAAATTCTTAAGCCTACCCCTTAAAACCTCGCACCCCACCCCGTATGGCTTCTGCGTGCTTTCTCCTTTTATCTTTTTCCTTTTGCTTCCTTTCTTTCAGCAGTCGTTTAATGCTTCTGCTTGGATCGATGCAGCCCTCCTTTACTGTGTCGTTTTTCTTTGGACTTTGCTTTCTTCATTTAACCGTTGCTGTGGTCCTTTTCAACTAAAGTCAAGTGTATTTCCTATAAATTAAACCAAAACCACTATAAATGCATATTCAGAGAAACTAAACAATTTAGCAAGTAAAATATGTGTAAAACCTAATGACTGTATGCAGAAACCAAAAGAAAATGGTTGCTACAGAGTTTTTGAAGCAATTTACATGCTAAAAAGTACAAATTGGCACTGGTCATGTTTGATTCCTCATGAAGCTAATATAAAAGAATCCATGGGATTACCATTCCTTGCTGATTTGGATGCTTGCTATAATTGATACTCATAACCAATTTGACGTTTGTATAATATTGAAAAGGGGATGACCGATAAATGTTCATTGACATGGAATTTTTCAACTAGTTGATCCTTTTATCTATTCTATTTTTTCATTTTTTCACAAACACACTAGATTGAGGATAGTTTAGTGATTATTTACAAGGGTGATTTTATGAAATAACAATGGGGAGAATGCTACTGTTTGTTCAAAAGTGTGATTTTGTATATGATACTTTAATGTTCAGTTTAGGTCATTTATATGGTTTGTAGGAATAAAAACTTTTCAGAAAATTTGTATGAATTTGAGGTGTTTTGCAATTGTCACGGTCTTCTTTGCTTTTGTTTTCCTATTACTTTGCTTGACATTTCAGTGGGTGAATGACTCAAATGAAGCTTCCTTACTTTGCTTCTTGTTGCTTTTATAACACTATATATAAATGGACATATCTATGTCATATTTGTTATATTTTGATTTTCACAATCTAAAAACTACTCCTAATTTTATTTTTTAGATATGAACGATGAAGGTAATCGAATGGATAATCAAAAATGAAAATTGATTCGTATATATCAATTAGCTCTTATTCATGTTGCTTGTCTTGTGATCTATTGGTAGGTGTTATGTAAAAGACATACGAAAGACAAAGTTGAAATGCTCATACCATCGGAGAGATCACAATTAAGGGAGAGTATCATGTGAAAAATTTTATTTCATTCTGTTGGGAGAAATATAATTAGCATGCAACCTAAACCATTTGTCAAATTATGTGATTTATTAGTTGGAAAAGGTATGCTTCGACCCACTTTAAATGTAACTGTTGAAGAACAAGTAGCAAAGTTTCTATACATATTAGGGCATAACGTTACCAATCGAGAGATTGCGTTCTTTTAGTGTTGATCTGGGGAAACTGTAAGCCATCATTTTCATAGCATTTTGAAAGGAATTATACAGCTAGAAGATATGTTTCTAAGATAACCTGAAGGATTAGAAACCCTATCGGAAATATTGAACAGTAGTAGATTCTACCCATTTTTAAGGTGATTTTCTTTTCTTAACTTAGTTTAATTATATTAAACAACACACATAATATTTGAGAATAATATACTTAAATGTCATGATTGTGTTAGTGCAATTGATTGTACACATATCCGTGTGAAAATACCTGCTCGAGATGCTCCTAAATTTCGTGGGAGAAAGGATTATCCAACACAAAATGTATTGTATGCTTGTTCTTTTAATATGAAGTTCATGTATGTATTTGCTAGTTGAGAAGGAACAACATCTGATTCACGGATTATGAAAAGTGCATTAACTAGGCAGTTCTCACTTAAAATTCCCTAAGGGCTCAAATCTTATTAACTAATAAATTTCATATATTACATTTTGACAAAATTTTATTCATAATAGGAAAATACTATCTTGTTGATGCTAGATTCATGTTGAGAAGTGGACCTATTACACCGTACAGAGGGGAACGATATCACTTGAAAGAACATTAAAGAAATCCTCTATGAAATGCTTGTGAATTATTCAATCATCGACATTCATCATTGCGTAATATTATCGAAAGGGCATTTGGTATGTTGAAAAAATAGTTCCCGATTATAGCATCCACCACAGAACCATCCTATGACATTCAGACTCAAAAACAATTATCATGGCTTGTGTCATTCTGTACAATTTCTTAATTGGTGCAGAATCAGATGATCAATTTCTTACTGAAGAGTACGATGGAGGGGAAAAGAATAACCAAGATGGGTATGAAAATGACGATGAAGATGATGCACATAGTGGAGAAATTATAAGAGAGAACATGGCTGCTCATATGTGGGCTGATTACACTTTACGAAAGATGTTGTCGCATCACAATAAATTTATGTTTTCGATTATTGTGTATTGCTTTAAAAATATGTATTGGCTACTTGTATCTAAATATGATGCTATTTATTAGTGTTATTAATGTTTTCACACGCAATTGTGTCTTTGTAATGCTTATTCATTATTCTTGCCTTTTATATTATTTAGAAATATTTGAAGCTACAATATTGTGTATGCTTTTGATATAAATTTCAGATTTTGCAGTTAAATTGAAGACATACAAAATACCACCTTGAAGAGAGGCGTGCTTTTGGAATCAAGCTATGGATGATGCTTTGGTTAACGCATACTTGCACCAACATCGACAATGCAATCATGTTGGTGGGACTTTCACATCATATGCACTTGATAAAATTGAAGTTGAACTAAAGGAAAAATTTCCAGATAAAGGAATCGATAAGGAAAAAATAAAAAATCGGAGCAAGATTATTAAAAACAAGTGGAGTAAGTGTTTTGATTTATTTTCAAATAGAGGTAGTCGATTTGCATGGAATCCATTAACAAATATGTGGATTGCTGAGCCAGAAGTGTGGGAGACCTTGATCTAGGTGAACATGATTAATAATTTGTTAGAAGAAAATATGATGTATGCTGTGATTTGGTTAATTTATTAACTTATTTTTGTAATAGGCTAAACCAGAAGCTGCTGAGTGTAGATAGAAGCCTTTTCATAACTACAAGAAGATGGTAGAGATTTAGGAATGTGATAGAGCAACTGGTGAGCATGTTGAAACAACACAGGAGATAAGAAGGCGCACCATTTCTGTCGATAGTGGATTTTCCAACATCATGGATCGAAATGATGACATGTTGCATTACAATGACTTCAGTGTGGAAGACAATGTAATGATGGATGGTGATCGCACTGAATCTCCAATGGGAATGCCAACTCATTCACAAAATGCAAACCCAGGAACATCACGAAAAAGGAAAAACAGGACAGATGATGGTGAAGATGTAATCAAAGATGGCCTTCAAATAGTTGCAAAAGCTATTATAAAATTTACTGCACTATTAGTTAAACCGCTTCCCATTTCAGAAGAACTTTATAATCATTTGGTAGAGTTGGGACTGGAAGGATCCAAATTGTATGAAAGTTATCTTTTCCTTGGTTGTAGGCCAGATGAAATGAAGGCATTACTTGGTACACTAGTAAATATTCGGAAGGACATATTGGAGTTTATGATGTCTTCTTAGGAATATAAGACAGTGTAGTACGTGTTGATGACTTGGTATCAGGTCCTGTTCCCTCTGCTCAATGTGTACATTTTGTCAAATATTTTTGTATATTTTGTGGATAAATGTATCACGAAGCCATATAATTGAGGGAATTAAATGAAACTAAAATTTTTTATAATATTTTATAATATTTTCAATGCAAATAAATGATGTTGTGCATGCTTTACTGTTGTTCTTTTTAGAGTTACCCTTTATTTCGTGATGATTATTGCTCTTTGAACAATATCATTGTGACCTACAGGTACCACCAAAATCCTTGCTCTATGAGGATATAAGGATGTCATGTTCTTATATATGTTTAGAGAGGTTCGTTTGTTTATATTGGTCAATCCTATTTCAGTTAAATTTCCTTCCAAACAAGTTTAGATGTTCGTTTAGCTTTCAAAAAAAGATAATTCTTGGAGTAAAGCATTTTGAACCAAATCAATGGAAATGTTTTGTTCCTTTGAATGTGATTTGATTTTGTCTGTAATTAAAGTTTGATCGTAGTAACTGTTACCTTTTGCAGAAATACTTGCTATTTGTTTCATTTAGTATGTTTGTCAACATTTTCTGATAAGTGAGCATATGCAGATGATCATTTAGTGAAGTTAAAATGATTTTTATTCTTTGCAACGAGTATAGCTTATTGCGAAAGATTTATGTAAGATTTTGGACAGGAAAGTTGCGTCAATCTTCAAAAATTAGAGGCTATCATTCTCCAGCGTATTCTTATGAACAATAAAAATTAAGTATAGGATATTGCCTATAGGTACTGGATTCTTTTGAGCTTGTAACATTATACTTGAAAAGTATGGTACATATATTGTCTTGTGCAGGTGCATGAACTTGCCTTTCATTGTAAACGTATGGCTCTACATATGCATCACATGATGTTTAGCCCAACAATAACAACAAAAACAATAATAATAATAATGATGATGATGATGATGATAATGATACGTCTAAACATAAAATATAACAATCCAAATGAAGTTTAACAACATAATTCAAATAGAGCAAAAGAAATGAACATCGTCATTTAAAGAAAAAGTTTATAACAATTCAAGAATGACATCTAACCGCCATTGTTGAACCCCAAACTTTTCTTGGAAATAGAATTATTAAATGAGAATTTGTTGGCGTTTAGTATTTCTGAAAAATTCTACTACTTTGCAAGAATTCTACTATTTTGGTATTGATGAAAAATAGAAAAATTCAAGAAGCATGAAAATATTAATATTGTTGGCCCCGGTCTCGGTTCTGATTTCGTGGCGACAAGGAACCAAAATGTAACCCCCCATTACCCTAGAGTACATACCGGAACGCCCGTGGGTCATTCCGACACATAACCTAAGATAATGG
>JANIIA010000006.1:27884702-27903199 GCA_027478495.1 Erythroxylum alaternifolium | reverse complement strand
TAAAAGAGGTTGCAGCTCCTTCTTTTAACTTTAACTGGCTTTGTATTAATTATCTAGATAATGAGCCAAAAGTTAAAATTAAACCTGGACTGATATGTGCATTGCCTACTTTTATGGGTTTTCGTGACACCAACTCACTGAGATCAGGCTACATTACCGATCCCAATAAGTTCTTGAAGGAGTTCCACATCACATGCTCAGGTATGAGGCCAACAGGAGTCTCAATGGAGCAACTCAAGCTAAAGGAATTTCCTTTTGCCTTAGCAGATGCAACTAAGGAATGGTTGTATAACTTGCCCGCCGGTTTGCTCAACATATGGGAGCAAATGTAGCAAGCGTTTCTTGAAAAGTACTTCCCTGCCTCAAGAGTCGTTAACATCAGGAAATAGATCTGTGGTATTCGACAAGACACAGGAGAGTATTTGTGTGAGTATTAGGAGCACTTCAAGAAGCTCTACAATAGTTGTCCAAACCATAAGATAAGTGACCAGTTATTAATTCAATATTTATATGAAGGGTTGCTTCCTTTAGACAGGAATATGATAGACAATGCGAGTGGTGGAGCCTTAGTGAGCTGAACATTGGAGGATGCTAGGAACTTGATAGCAACAAAGGTAGTGAACTCCCAGTATTGGGGAAATCGTAGTAATGCTTCCTCCTTGACAAAATAGGTGAGGTAGGTCTCCATCTCCAAGTTGGAGCAATAAGTTGCAAATTTGACTTCATTAGTGCAATAAGTAGTAATAGGAAAAGGGCTTACCAAGGTATGTGGTATTTGTACATTAGCTGACCATCCTACAAATGCATGCCCTTCCTTGTAGGATAAATAACACGTTAATGCAGTTGGGGGTTCCAAGGACAACAAAGGAGGTATGACCCTTTTTCCCTCACTCACAATTCGGGTTGAAGGGATCGTCCTAACTTTAGGTATAAGATCATCCTAACTTCAAGTAGAGGAACCTATAGTAAGGGGTAGTTCTAATGCAGGCCAACCCAATTATCAGCAACAATAGCAACAGCAACAAGGATTTCATGCACCACTAAGTTTCCATCAAAATCAACCACAGTTTTAGTCAAGGTCATCACCTCCATAACCACGATAACAACAACAAGCTGGAGGTATGTCCTTAGAGGAAATTGTTAAGAGCTTAGCATCTAACACTCATCAATTTCAGCAGGAAGCAAGGAGTGGTTTGAAGAATTTGGAAAATCAAGTCATTCAGTTAACTAATGCCGTGGGGAAGCTGTAGGCCCAAAGTTCCACAAGGTTGCCTAGTTAACCTGAAAAGAACCCAAAACACTTGTGCCATTACCTTGAGAAGTGGCAAGGAGGTACAGGGACCAAGGAAGGGGAAGGAGAAAGAAGACGATGAAGAAATTCAGCTAACAAAGAAGAAGGAGGAGCACCATCCTTAGGTAAAATACTTCATACTTTATTGTTAACAATTTACTTTATGTTCCATTTCCAAGCATGTTAGCAAAGAATAAGCAACAAGAGACGGAAAAGGAAATATAGGAGGTCTTTCTTAAGGTGGAAATAAATATCCCTCTGTTGGAAGCAATTAAGCAAGTTCCACAATATGCTAAATTTTTAAAGGAATTGTCCACTAATAAGCGAACGTTGAGGGGAGATGAAAAGATCAGTGTAGGGGGCAATGTGTCAACAATCTTATAAAGGAAGTTATTCCGCAAGTGCAAGGATCTAGGTATTTTTACCATTCCTTATAAGATCGGTAACATAAGGTATGAGAGATGTATGTTAGATTTAGGAGCTTCGATAAATGTTATGCCTTTGTCTATTTTTAAAGCTCTTAATCTTGGTTCATTAAAGGATACCCGCGCTATCATTCAATTAGCTGATAGATCTAACACATACCCTAAGGAGGTTATCGAGGATGTTTTGGTGTAGGTTAATAAGCTCATTTTCCCTGCAGATTTTTCTCTTCTTTCTGTAGGTAAGCCTCTGGAGGTAGCTTTGACTACCCCGCTAGAGCAAAAGATGTCTGGATATTAGCAAAGCAAGTTCGAGTTGGGAGAGGACCTAAAGGAAGCAATTTGGGTACTTAAGACAAGTCCTTTTGGCAGGTATATCCCTCACTTTTTAGAATTTCCCATTAGTACTAATAAGCCGTTACCTTCTATTATGCAGGCACTAGAAGTGGAGTTGAAGCTCTTACCGACTCACTTCAAGTACGCTTATCTGGGCACCAACAAATCACTTCCAATTATCATAACAAGTTATCTTACAAAGGAGTAAAAAGAAAAGCTCGTTAGTGTGTTATGGGAGTATAAAACAACACTGGGATGGACGATTGTGGATATTATAGGTATTAGTCCTTCTTTATGCATGCACAAGATTTTTCTTGAGGAAGGAGCTACCTCAGTCTGTCAAGTGCAAAGACGTCTCAATCCACCGATGATGGAGGTGGTGAAGAAGGAAGTGATGAAGTTGTTAAATGTGGGAGTCATATACCCCATGTCTAATAGTAAGTAGGTAAATCCTTTGCAGGTAGTTCCTAAGAAGTCGGGCATTACAGTTGTGGAGAATGAGAAAGGAGAGATGGCTCTGACTTGGGTGCAGAACGGATGGAGAGTTTGCGTAGATTATCGCAAGCTTAACTCGATGAGTAGAAAAGACCACTTTCTCCTACCCCTTATTGATCAGATTTTAAAACGTCTTACTGGTTGTGTTTCACTATTGTTTTCTTAATGGTTATTCAGGTTATATTCAGGTTGCTATTGCTCTAGAGGACCAGTAGAAGACAACTTTTACATGCCCTTATGACACCTTTTCCCACAGAAGGATGCCTTTTGGATTGTACAGCACCCCTGCTATCTTTCAGAGGAGCATGGTAAGTATCTTTTCTGAGTATCTTGAGAAAATCATTGAAGTTTTTATGGATGACTTTACTATGCATGGGATCTATTTGAACAATGCCTAGATCACCTCATTTTGGTACTTAAACGATGTCTTGAAACAAAGCTAGTTCTTAATAATGAAAAGTGTCATTTAATGGTGCAACAAGGGATAGTTTTAGTACATGTGGTCTCTGCTAAGGGTATTGAGGTTGATAAAGTCAAGATAGACCTTATTTCTTCTTTTCCTTACATTGCTTCTATGCGGAAAGTTCAATCTTTTCTTAGCCATGCAAAATTTTATCGCAAGTTCGTTCAAAAATTTTCCAAGGTTAGACAACCATTATGTAGGTTACTTCAAAAGGACGAAGAGTTTGTTTTTTTTGAGCAGTGCAAGAAGGCGTTTCATGCTTTAAAGGAGAAGTTAGTTACTACACTCATTTTACAACCTCCAGATTGGAGTCTGCCATTTGAGCTTATGTGTGATGCCTCCAACCAGGCCATTGGAGTAGTTTTAGGTCAGAGAGTAGGACAGATCCCTCATGCTATTTATTATGCCTCAAAGACCTTAAATGACACCCAAGCAAATTACACCACCACAAAAAAAGAGCTTATTGCATTATTTTTTACTTTGGATAAGTTTAGGTCTTATTTATTGGGTACTAAGATTACTATTTATTATGATCATGCAGCTTTAAAGTAGCTATTAACGAAGAAGGAGGCAAAGTTAAGGCTCATCTGATGGATACTCCTACTTCAGGAATTCGATGTGGAGATAAAGGATAAGAGAGGCTTGGAGAATGGAGTAGCAGATCATTTGAACCACTTAGTGGAGCATGGTGCTAACATGGACCCTATCAATGATGATTTCCTAGATGAGCAGCTACATACAGTACAGTTGATAGCTCCCTGATACGCTGATATAATTAATGGTTTCTCATAAATTCCTTATAGATTTCACCAAGGCGCAGAAGGAGAGGATGAAGAGCCAAGCAAAGTTTTATATATGGGGTGATCCTTACCTATGGCGATTTTGTGTGGATCAAGTCATCAGATGGTGCATGCCTGATAGTGAAATTCTTTCTATTTTGACAATTTGTCACTCTTATGCATGTGGAGGTCATTTTGGCCCAAAGCAGACAGCTCGTAAGATTCTAGAGTATGGGTCTTATTGGCAATAAATATTTCGAGATGCATATGATTTCTGTAAGACCTGTGACCACTGTTAGTGCACAGGTACGTTAGGTTCCCATGGGGAAATGTCTCAAACTCCCATATTAATTTGTGATATTTTTTATGTTTAGGGCATAGACTTCATGGGTCCCTTTCCCTCCTCATTTGGATTTCAATATATTCTGCTTGTAGTTGATTATATACCTAAATGGGTGGAAGCAAAAGCCACTCAAACTGATGATTCTTGAGTGATTGTAGATTTCTTGAAATCTAACATTTTCTCCAGGTTTGGAGTCACACGAGCCATCATCAACAATAAGGGGACTCACTTTTGCAACCAGACGATCGAGACCCTCCTGAAGAAATATCAAGTGATGCATCGAGTCTCAACTCCTTATCACTCTTAGACAAGTAGTCAGCCTAAGGTGTCCAACCGAAAGATCAAGTCCATCCTAGAGAAGACGGTTAATCCCAACAGGAAGGATTGGAGTTTGCGCCTCAACAATGCCTTATGGGCATATAGGATTGCATACATTATTCCTGTTTTTAGGAAGTCATGCTACCTTCTAAGGGAGCTACAACATAAAGCTTATTGGGCAATCAAGAAGTGTAACATGGAGTCAGAAGATGTTGGTGCCCACAAACGATTATAGCTGCAAGAGCTCGAAGAGTTACGAAATGAAGCATTCAAGAATACCCAAATTTATAAGGAGAAAACTAAGGCATTTCATAATTGCAACATCTCTAGGAAGACATTAGTGGTGGGATAGAAAGTACTTTTATATCATTAATGCCTCAAACTCTTTCCAAGTAAGTTACACTTCTAATGGATAGGTCCTTTTAAGGTTACCCAAGTATATCCCAATGGAGCAGTGGAGATCAGAAGTGCTAAGACAGGGAATGAGTTTAAAGTTAATAGACATCATCTTAAGTCTTACTTTGAGGGATTTCAGATTCACAACGTGGAGGTGATGGAACTTGAAGCTCCAATATACATTGGTTAATATCGGTTGATTGGGGTTGTGCTTGTAACCTTAACCAAGAGCTTGTTAGGAGGTACCCCAACCCTATCCTTTCATTTTAATTCTTTGCTGTTTCAGTTTGCTTTCATTTGAGTACATTATTTTCTTTTTTCTGTTTTATTTTTAAGAATGCAAAACCAGAGTTATGCTTTTTGCTTTCAAGTCACTGAGTCCTCTTTGATCTAGGGGAGTCCTTCTGTTCTCATCCCCTCATGTTTTTTTATTGATTTTAAGACATTGGTGACAATGTCCCACTTAAGTGTGGGGAGTGGGGCCAATTTGAAATTTTTGCACTTGAACTATGATGAATATTGAACCGTGCCATTTTGCTATAATAATTGGATTGAGAATTGAGTTGTGTGCTTCAATTTGAATTAGTTAGCTTGAGTGGAAGGTGAATCATATGGATTGATTGAAGTAGTTAGTTGCATAAACTTAGTCAATAATTTGATACTTGAGTGATTAGGATATGTATGAAATTTTGACGGATTTTCATATAAGCACATGCAAGGTTTTGAGCTTATATGACTGCATTTCATAGTCATTATGTTTCTTTGTTGCGTTTGATGCTCTCCTAGGAAGATTATCTTCAGAACTTGTATTGAACTGGTTTGAAACTATGAGATGCATGCTTTATGGAAATGATTATGACCTTCTTTGTTTTGAACCCTTAGCTTAAATAACCTACTAACTCATTTTTCCCTTACCAACTCCTTTGAGCCTTTAACCTTGTTTGTTTTTATTAATTAATCACCTTACATTGAAACTCAAAAACCTATAGCTTTACCTTGTCATAAGTTTAAAGAAGTAATGAGTGAGCATTGGATATATATGATTTATAGACTTTTGTTTTGTATTCAATTATGAGATGTTTCGAGATGCACTTTTACTCATAAATTATTGATTTGTGCTGCTATTATTTCGTTATTGTTTTAATGTTATTAAAAAAAGAGAAAGAAAAATAAGAAAAAAGAAAAAGAAAAAGAAAAAGAAAAGAATCTTTGTTTTTGGTGTTATTGATTAAAAGCATCGTTGTTTCTATTGTTTAAGGAAACGTAGTAGCATTAGTTAGTGATAAGTAGTTGTAGTTCGTGGTATTTATATGCATATCTCATAATTTTTGTTTCGTTGTCCCTTCTTACTTAGCACTTCGTTAATACTTGTGAGTTACCCTTTGACCTTTTTGCATTGCTTTAACCCAAACCCCATTACAAAAGCCCATTTTGATCCATGATAACATGCAATCTATGTGGTAGAGAATTGGTGAATTTGCAAGCCTATGGTAATGTAGTATCTTAGAGGGAGTATTGAGTGAAACACCAACCTCAAACACTTGAGTCAAATGAGTGAGCACTGTGAGGAAAATCCATTTTAGTTTTCTTTTACCTTTGATCAATGGTGTCTACCTTTGACTTTGTTTATGTGCATTGATAAAAAGATTATGATATATATAGTAGCTTGATATTTGAGTTTGTCGAAGTTTGAAGGATTGTATATACTCAATTTTCTTTGAACAAATTGACATAATATCTTGGTTGTTTTTAAATTGCTTAAGGACAAGCAATAGTTCAAGTGTAGGGTTATTTGATAGGATTTAATCATCTTATTTTTTCTTACACATTTCAATGTCTTTTCAATCCTGTTATTGTGTTTAGATACTTAATTTGTGTTCATGTTGTGTTTACATATAGATTAAAGGAGTGAACACAAATATATGCTAAAAGGAAGAAGTTTGATAAAGTCTGGAGAGCCATCCATGGAGGAGAAACCATCAAGGGCATTTGGAAGAGAATCGAAGAAGACCCGGGAAATAACCCAGGGCCACGATTGTGGCATCATGACAGAAGCTTGATCAAAGGGCCACAGTCATGGGAAGTCAGCCACGATCATGACAGAAGCTTGAGTATAGGGCCATGATCGTGGGGTGTCAGCCATGATCATGACAAAGAGCAGATAAACTATCCACCATCGTGCACCAATGGCCACAATCGTGGCCTGCACACAAATAGATGCAGAAGACCTTCCGAACTTAAGTTTTTGAGGGGATTTTTGGACTTTGGAGGTAAAGGAAAAACCTAGGTTTTACCCTAAATGGAATATACTACATAAAGAAAGAGAGGAGGACCTAGAGGGGGGCTACACAATCTACCACTTTTGGAAAACTTCAAGAAGAGAGAAGGAAGGAGTAGAGAAGTTTTTGTTATTTTCTTTACACTTAGCTAGTTTATTTCATTTTCAATGCTTTATCTTCAGATATCTTAATCTATTCATTCCATTAGTTTATAGCTTTCTTGGTGTTAAGCACGTTTTTACATATGTTAGAATATTTAGAATGAATGTTTGATGGATTTTATAGTTGAAACTTATAAATTGTATAATGAACCTTTGTGACATATCAATGGATGTTTATTGTAGCAATTTTCTAGTTTTAATCTTGGTTGTTTGAGTTTATTTATGTGTTTTTACAAATCTGAATTTATAGGGTATTTGAATGTTTAATGGTTTATGTTATGGGTTTTTGTTTATTTGTGACGCTTTTGATTAATTTGTGCTCAATAGTTACGATCTATGCATGTTCTTAGGTTTATGATCAATTAAGATAGGTTTGTATCCAAGTTATGTGTGCAGGAATTTTCATTTTGATGCAATTAGTTCGGATTTTGTAAATTGGGTTATGATTAGCTATTTGTTAGTATAAAGAGTTTTGATTTTTATTAAGTTAGTGTCGAAGTTTGGTTTTTACTATTTCATTTATAATTTCCAGCCTTGGTTTTATTTGAGTAAGTATAAGTTTTGTTTATTTAATGTCTATTTTGCTTGATATGAGCATGTGTGGCTAGACTACTTAGCGGTTTTGAGATATTTTAAGGGTGAAGGGATGGAAATTGTGAGAATAAAGTTGAACTTGTTTTGAATTGTTACTTGTAGGTCTAGGTTGGTTTAGGATTTAGGATAAATGTCATGAATTAGGAATTGCTTATAGGCTTGATCACCCTTTAGGTAATTTTCTAATTTGAAGGCTAGGGTTGACCGTGTGATCTGTAATAGTCCATAGTGATTCCCGGAAATAGCAATAGGTTAGTTGAATTTGTCATGATACTTAATTAACTAATCTAGGATCCCATACCTTTAGGTTATACCTTTTGAGCTTATGAGTAGGTGGCCTAAGTAAGTTGTTTCTTAGTACCTAATGCATCATTGCTATTGAAGTTAGAGATCTTATTCTAGGTTATAGTGGAGATTGGGGGCAAATCTAGAGCTTATTAGTTTTGCCTATTTTTAAAAAATTAAAGGCTCGAGAGCTTAATCGAGTCCATAGGCTAACACCATGATGAGAGTACCTTTTATTTAGATTCAAGGATCAATGAACATCCCGGAATCCCAAAGATATCTCCAGCTCACTTCTTTACCACTGTTATTAGACTTTTCTAAATTTGTTTTATGCTTGTCTTTTTGATTACATTCATTGCATATTAGTTGTCTCGTCTTCATCAGTTCAGGGTGTTTTGTTTTCTTTTATTACAACATTTGAAATAGCATTTGCATCCCAGCTCTCTATGGTTTGACCTAGCTCACCATTTACTGTATAGTTTGGTAGTTAGGAATTTATTATTTGGTAGTTAATGAGAGGCTATCAATGCTTGTTTAGTTCTGGAATGATTTGTTTCATCTAAATCAGAATGATGGATTTGCAACTAGGTGTGATAATCATTCATAACTTGAACTTTCTTTCTATAATTGGAATCTAAAATCACATTATCTAATTACAACTTGATAACCCATTATTGTTCTTCTTGCTTCTTTTCTTCATACAACATAATAAAGGTATTATTCTTTCTTATTACATGCTTTTTAACATAATCTTGCTTCATTTAGTGAATATGATATTTGTTATTACCTTCCTCTTCTTCTTCTTCATCATCCCCTTCTTTGCTTCCATAAATTGTTGTTACAACTATTCCTAAAGAAATTGTTGCTGATAATTTATAATTTGGAAAAAGATTAAAGAAATGTGAAACCTTGTCTTGATTAATAAGTACCTATATGTTTGTTTAAGTACATCTATACTTTAATTTATGAGATTAATTACTTTCTTTATAAGAAAGAAACATAACGTGTGCTAATTCTATAGTTTCGTTAATGTTCTATATTGATAAAACTAAAATTACTAATAATATATAAATAATACATAAATGTAAATTGAATATCATCATTATAATCATATCATAATTTCAATTGCACAGTAATTATTCTACAAATTTTATCTTTAGTATTAAAATATCAAATTTAATTAAAAATATATATAAAGGAAAATAATGTGTTTATTAATTAAAATAATAATGCTATACATAAAATTGTAACCAACCGATTAGCTGTAAACGCATAAATTAACAATCTCCTACTTGCACTGAATTTAATTGCCTATATATCTAATATCATATTCATCCATATGTCGATCATTTCTTTTTTAAGACAATAGCTTGATGAGAGGACCTGCAAGATTCTCTTTGGTAGGAACTCAATCTAATTCTATGTCTTTTTACTATACTATCTCCCTAATTAAGTGAAACTTTTTGAGTACATGTTTGGACCGCTGATTAGACCTTGTTTCCTTTCCTTGTGTAATGGCATCATTGTTGTCAGAGTGCAACACTATTGGCTCAATACTGCTAGGAATCAATGCAAGTTCAATGATGAAATTTTTGATCTAAACTAATTCCTTTGCCACCTTTGACATTGAAATGTACTCTTCCTCGATCATAGAATTTGCAATTGTTAGGTATTTAAAACTCTTCCAATTTATCACACTACTGCTCATAATGAAGATATACTCTAACTGTGATCTACTATCATCTAGATCTAACTAAAAACTAGCATTTAAATACCCCTAAAATCTTCGTTAAATTTATTTGTTGTCCCAGAAAACATCTTTAGTCCTTCTCAATTACTCTAGGATGTTTTTTACAATTGTACAGTGGCCATCACTAAGATTAGATAGAAACCTGCTCGTTATATTTAAAGCATAAGAGACATCTAGTCTAGTACACACTAAGATTAGATAGAAACTTGCTCGTTATACTTAAAGCATAAGAGACATATGGTCTAGTACATAACATTACAAATATGATTGATCCAATTATGGAAGCACATGAAATATAATCCATTTTATTTCTCTCCTTTTGCATTTTAAGACATATACTCTGTCAGAGACAAGTCTAATATGACATGATAAGAATCCCCTTTTGGAACTCTCTATGCTAAACTTATTTAGCACCTTGTCTACGTATGTAGATTGGGATAAGCCAAGCAACCTCTTTAATGTGTATATATAGAACTTTATTCCTATACTATAGGCTGCTTCTCCTATATCCTTTATAGAGAAGTTCTTGGATAACCAAATCTTTACAAATTGGAGCACTACTATGTCATTTACAATAAGTAATATATCATCCACATACAAAATTAGGAAGAGAACTATGCTCCCATTTACCTTTTCATAGACACATAGTTTATCTGCATTTTTGATAAAATCAAACTCTTTGATTGTCTCGTCAATATGGATGTTCAAACTCTGTGATGTTTGCTTAAGTCCCTAAATAGACTTTCGCAAATTGCATACTTGATTAGGAAATCTCTTGGATCCTAGCTTATATCATATGCACATCATTAAGAAAACTCCCAATAAGAAATTTTGTTTTGACATCCATCACCAAATTTCATAATTATGATATGTGACTATAGCCAATAATATCTTTATGGATTTAATCATATCTACTAGTAAAAAGGTTTCATCAAAATCAACTCCTTATTTTTGTTTGTAACTTTTAGCCACTAGCTTTGCTTTGTATGTATGTATGTTACTATCCATGTCAGTTTTTATATTAAAATCTCACTTGCATCCTACGAGTACAATACCACCAAGAGCATCCACTAAAATCTATACTTAATTAATGTGCATGGATTCCATTTCATATCTCATGGCTTCATGTCATTCTAAAGAATCAATGTCTGACATTAATTTTTTAAAAGTAGTAGGCTCATTATCTATGAGTGATACATTGTCTTTCCCCTTTTTAATTTGTAGATATAATATAGTGGGGGGACAACATATCCTAGTAGTTTGTTGCAAATTGTGTCTCTTAAACCCTCGATTAAACATCATATACATTAATTTGAGGTTCCTGTTCCATCTAGATGTGAATTTATGGTTCTTTAACTTCTCTCAGTTTTACCTCACTCTCGCTACTTTTCTTTAAAAAAATTATCTTTCTGGGAATGAAGCTTATCTTACGAGAATCACCTTCTTTTAAGAGGATGATAAATTTGCTATCCATACTCTCTTTTGGATACCTTATAAATTTACATTTTTCTTATTTATCTCAAAGATTATCATATGTTACATATTTCACATAAGTGTCACATCCCCAAATCTTTAAGTGTGATAACGTTAGTCTAGTACCAATCTATATCGCATATGGCATCTTATTATTGTTTAGATAAAATTGATTAGAAAGGTAGGCAGTAATTTCAATGATATATCCCTAAAAGGAGATATGAAGGACTACATAACTCATCATAGAACGTATAATATCGAATATAACATGATTTCTCTTCTCAGACACTTCATTTTGTTGTAAAGCTCCAAGAGGAATCCATTGTGAAAGAATACTATTCTCTTTTAAGTAACCAGGAAACTTATGCTTTAAGTATTCACCTTTTCGATTAGATCTAAGTGTCTTAATACTCTTACCAGTTTGTTTTTCAACTTGAAGTCTAAATTCTTTAAACTTTTAAATAATTCAAAATTTTATTTCATTAAATACATATAACCATTTCTAGAATGATCATCTGTGAATATAATGAAATATGATTATCCACCTTTAATGCGAATAAACATAATGCCACATACATCTGAATGTATAAGCTCTAGCAACTCACTAGCAGGCAAAGGGTAGTTTGTTCATATTTCCTAATAAACAAGATTCACAAGTTTCATATGATTCATAATTAAAAAGATCCAAATACCCTTCTTTATATAACTTTGTGATTCTAGCTTTGTTATATGACCTAAACTATAATGCCATAAAAAGATGAATTTTGGTCACTTAACTTGCTTTTCTTACTTTTATGTTAAGGAGTCGTATTTCAAGATCTAATTCATACAAACCATTTGTAAGTAATCTTGATCTATAATAAACATGACCTTTATGAAAAAAATAACTCTTATTCTTAATAATAAAGAAAAATCCATTCAAATCTAAATAACAAATTAATTGTTGTTATTAGTAATAACTAGAGCATAATAACAATTATTTAGTTTAAGGCTAAAAGGCAAATTTATACTACATGTTCTTAAGACTAAAGCAATAACTCTTGCTCTATTGACAACTCATAGGTCTACTTTTCCTTTTCTTCCACGGTCTACTCCTTATTAACATTTACAAATTATTACAAATATAAAATACACATCCAATATCTAATACACAAGAATATGGAACAAAAATAGAAAGATTGATCTTAATCATAAACGTACATAAAGAAGTAGCTTCCTCAAGCTTCTTATCTTTTAGGGTAGCAAGATAAGTTGTACAGTTCCTCTTTTAGTGTCCATTAACTCCATAGTGAAAACATGTACTCTTTTCATTGTTCTTCTTCTTAACACTACCTTATGGCTTTGCTACTCTAGTAGAAGCCTTCTGTTTCTTGTTATTATTCTTGTTAGAGAGCCTTTTGTTCTTACCCTTAGAAGAATCCAGAACAAGAATAAAACTGAGTACCTTCTTGAAGCACCCTTCTATAGTCTTGAACATATTCAATAGATCAAACAATGACAAATCCTTTTAGTTCATATGAAAGGTCATAAAAACTGTGAAAAACTCAAACTAAAAGATTGTAGCACCATATCAATGCTCAACTTATGGTCCATGACAAAACCTAATTGTTCTAATTTTTAATGTAGCCAATCATGTTCAGCATGTGTAGCTCTACTGAAGATTCAACTAGCATTGAAATAATGCTTTGGTGAACTGGTACCTCTCAACCCTACTTTACGCACTAAATAACTCTTTGAGATGCAAAATTATAGTAACAACTATCATGTTCCTATGTTTCCTCTAAAGCTTTGAGATATACTAGTCAACATCACACATGTAGCTTATTAAACGTTATTAATATAATATTGATATCTACTCCAAGCTTCATCAGTCGTATCTGAATTAGGCTTTGGTGAAATAGTAATGCCAAGAACATATAATTTCTTTTCTTGTCTGATAATAATTTTTAAGTTGCAAAATTAGTCTAAGAAATTAGGTCCAATCAAGTTTCTGATTATAACTTACCTATGTTATTAAGTTGTTTCCTTGCCTTAGAGAGGATTTTAAGGTTGAGAATATATGAGTTTAAGTTTAGAGTAAACTTGTGGGTTTAAAGTTTCGAGTAAACCTAGATTATACTTTTTCATACTTTATTTTAAAGCTCTTTATTTTTTTATTTATAATGTTTGTCTAATAATTCATTTTTTTAAAAAAATATCTTTCGTTTCACTGCAATTTAAATCATTAGTCAAAATAGTTGTATTTTAATTAGTTATAATTTAATTAATGACAGTGGAAACAATGAAAATGAGAGAAAACCGACGCAGTCGAGGGAGGAGAAGAAAAATAGTAGAGGGCGAGGGGGTCAAGTTAAAACAATGATTACAAAACGACATCGTTTTATTTATGAACAATTCGGCATTTACCGACGGACACATCTATCCATCGATAATTTATCGACAGAAATGGTTTTCCGTCGGTAAGTTACCAACGAGACATATTTCCCGTCGGTATTCAATTTCACCAACTCTCATGCCAGCTGTTGCCGCCTTATTTTGCGGCGGAATTACGTATTCCGTCGTTATATTACGACGAAAAACTCGCAGGTTTATTTTCCATCTACGTTTACCGACGAATGTCTCGTTCGTTAGTAAATCTATTCTCTTTACTGACGGAATGTCTCTTTCCGTCGCTAATTACCAACGAAACTCTTACCGTCAGTAATATTCCGTTAGTAATTTGTTATTTCCTTGTAGTGGAGAATGCATACTTTTGTAGATTTGGGAAGGTGAGCTTCTACTACAATAGCTTTAGGTGTCGAGTGAGGCTACCCTAATCTAAGTTTAAGTCAATTGCATCTTCACTCATTGTGCTTGATGTTGAGATTCTTGGTAGGCTGTCACTTGGGCGATGTTAAACCCAATATTAAGTTACGCATTGATTAAGGCCTACGGGAAAGCTTTCAAAGTTGTATAGTTTGAACACTATGCCTAGAATGAAAGGCTAAGGTCAATGGAAGAAGAATGGAGCATGGTAGTGAATGTGGGTTTAGGTCTATGTAGGGAGATCCAGATTTTTCTTCTAATATAAGGGAGAGGTCTAGTAATCTGTTAAGCCAAGTCAAGGCTTTGCTCGAACAAAGTTACGTCCTTACCCTCATAATTATGTAATGATCGGGAGATATTATTGAAGGCTAGAGCCTCTAAATAAGTAGACTCGTAAGTCTTCAACATTTTTCCATTTTATTTCTTTTAAAAAATACCTTACCCATGTTTTAATTCTTGTTTTTTCAACAGAAGGACGAAAGTTAACTGTATCGCCTCAAGGTATAAAAAGATTGTTTCATTCTTCTATGACATTCTTTCAAAACTTTATTTGTTTAAGGTAAAGATGAGAACATAGATAGAGTTATCCATTAACCAAAAATGAGATTTGCATGTAAGTTTTTTCGCCCTTGTCTACTTCAAAGACAGTTTGGTGCCACTTCATCCCTTTTTCAAAGGCGATGACTACTGTAGAGGCAATAAGGCTAGGTATTTGTGTAACCTCTAGACTATACTTATAAATTGTCAAAAAGGTTTCACTGAACCTCTATGTAACTTGAAATAAGGCTATCCAATCTCTTATCTTGCTCTTGTTTGTTGCAATGTGTGCCTTAAAAACAACTTTTCAATAAATTGGAATTCGCTATTGAGCCTGCAACGACGATTTGGTACCAATCCCTATTTAGGTTAGTCAGTGTAGAGAAAATGCAAGATTTAACTGCATTAATGGCAACATATAAATCTATGATTTCTTTGAATCACATGGCATGTTCACTTAGGTCTATCGCTTCGCCATAGGCCTTCAATAATGTCCTTTCAAAATTTCACAGTAAGGGTTACAATAATATTCCCCTATTTAAGGGGCCATTGGGATCCAAGCAAGAATGCTCTTGGACATATGCAACCTTTATTATGGACATACTTGTTTTAGTGCATGGTTAGAGCAGTTCAAGCCTAATCTTAAGGGCTTCTATCTAAAAGGGCCTAAATTAGAAGACAATAACCATGACCTATAATTATTGTTGTATGTTTCGTGACATTATCAACGATATCGATGGGTTGAGAGTGCGAATTTCTTGGAACACATCTGTATAGAAATGGGCCAAATCTCGACTCATGGACTCTTAATGGATATTCTTCGTTGTAGGATTGCAAAACTAATCATCCAAAGGTTTTTTGACCTTTGGTTTTTGATGCTCAAGTCAGTAAAAATATGGAGAAGGAGCGCAATGTAGAAGGAGAAAATACAAAGTGAAATCATCCAGGTTTGACATTTTTTTACTAATCCAATTAAGGCCCGAATTATTATAGACAAAATGATTTTATTTTGTTATTTTTAAATGAAATCAAATAATTAAAAAATTGAATTTAAAATAAAAAAAGAAAAGGACTTAACTCGAGCTCGATAAAACTTTTCGTCACCCAAACATAATTGAGTTTTAGATCCCTAAGGCTCGATTTTCGGATTCATGTTGCAAGTTTCAAACTCATTCAGGCCTCAGGATGGACCAAGTCTTTATAAATATTTTTCAACCTAGATCAAGCTTAATCCATCCTATTGTCATCTCTAAAATTATGCATTTATATAATATCACAAAAACACAAGAGATGATGCCACATGTTATCATTTTGAGGGTGTACTTATAAACTCTCGTAGTGAAAGGTCCTTTCTTCCTGTGTCAAATCCTAAAGTGGCATAATTTCAGTGTACAGGAATACTTTAGCTAAATTTAATTAACTCAGGGGACAAAATTCCAAGTTCTAACACGTACTAAAAGGTTTACATTACTTTTAGTTACGCAAGTAACTTTGCTTGGCTAATCAATTGCAATCCATTGTAAAACTTTTCGTAAATTTTATGAACTAATCCCTAAAGTTTTCATAAAAACCTAATATTTCACAGTTTAAAAATTTGCTCTCAATAACATTAATTAACATAACAATTCTTATTTATATAAAATTTAACAGTCAACTCTTCAATTTTTTTACTGTATGAATAATTCTTTATATTTATCATATATTAACTAATAAATAATCCCTATTAAAATATTTTTTATTGCATATTAAAGTTAATGCTCAATTTATAAATAAAAAACTTTAAAAGTTAATCGAATTTTTATTAAAATTTTAAGGGTATGTTTAGTTGGAAGTAAGGTTTTTAATAAAATGGAATGGAATGAAATAGTTTATAATGAAATGAAATGTAAATGGAAGTAATATTAAAAATTGTTGTTTGGGAGAGATAGAAGAGTTCATAATGTAATATAGTAAAATGTTATTTAAAAGATAGATGAAATAAAATGGAATATATGTATAATAATAATGAATGAATATTCCACTCTTGATAGAACAAAACATATTGTCTTGCTGTTTGTTATTAGGATTGAGGGTATAATTGGTATTATAAAAAATTGTTGAGAGTATATTATGTAATATATCACTACAGCAAAATTGTCGTTTTGCGACGGAAATTACCGACTACAAACGTTAATATTCCGTCGGTAAGTCAGTTTTGCGACGGAAATTACCTACGAAAAATGTTAATATTCCGTCGGTAAGTTAGTTTAGTGACGGACTTTACCGATGGACAAAGACATCGTAAAAACGACCGTAGCTAATAATTCCTGACAACAAACCAAATGTCCGTTGCTAATTATTGTAGTTAATAATTCCCGATGGAAAACAAAATGTCCATCGGTAAAATTACCGACGGACAACAAATATACCGTTGGTAAATATGCCAACGGTTTCTTCTGCGATTGACCGTCAGTAAATTTACCGACAGAATAATATTTTCCGTTAGTACATTTATCGACGGTTTGTGATTTTCCATTGGTACGTTTGTTCAAACATTACTGACAGTTACATTTTGTTCCGTCCGTGATTTTACTGACGGTTAATTTCTGTCGCCGAATTTATCGACAGAATTGGTTATTCCGTCTGTGATTACCGACATTTAGTTGTCTTCCGTCGATAAATGGTATTCATTTTACAGACAAAATCGCAAAATTTCGTCGGTAAATTAACCAGAAAAGTTTTTTCAACAATATACCTCAATACGATCAATAAATTTTATTTCATGATGTTATAGTTGATACATAATTTAAACAGTTATGAATTTAATAGTATACATTTAATTTGTTTAAACAAAAATTTGATTAATAATATAAAGTTAAAAATATTTTAATTGATAATAAAAGCATTAAATTGTACATAATAAGTTTTTGTAATTCAAATGAAATGACTAAAAGTAAACTATAGATTTGGAAATGGTGGATACTCTGATTGGTGCAACGAGGTGCTACCCCTACCCTTTAACTCATCCACCTTATTACAGAACTAAGTTATGTACTCCATCAATGTCTGCATTGTACTCTGAAACTCTCGGACTTCATTGGTTGTGGACCGCCTACTAGATACTGTTGTACTAGGCGTGAAGGATTATAAATAACATGTATTCGCAAATGAACCTAAGCCGAATATCCTTTCACGACGGTCCCTACCACCCACTGCATGAAGATAGGTTTAAGTCTCATCAACATCTTCAGACTGTTGAGACTGTCCTTGAATGCTTTCTTGTATTTGATCCTATCAGAAGACAATGTTTTTATTCTAAAATTTACATATCAAATTTAATTGAAATACAAATAAGTAAAAAAATCAAAATATAAATATAAAGTGTAGATACTTACAAGTCTCTTTGCATACTTGTGGTGGGTAATAGATCCTCCCGTATGTACGAGAAGACTCTCCCCCCCGATCTTCCACGTCTGTTAGTCGAATTACGCTTTGAAATAGATATTGTCTCAGGTGATGTCCAATACTGCTGCCAATGACTCCATATTTGTTCAGAAATGTAAGGCGATCATACACCGACCTTGTATATCATAGCAACAAAGTCTCGATAATGCGTACGTTCTTATCTCTCCTATACTCTAAAAATGATCGCGTCAAATTGAGAATCCCAAAAAAATTGTTTCTGAAACAAAAGGTAAAACATTTGATAAATATTTATAATGTAATAATATTTATCTAATTAATGTATAAAACTATTAATTAAAAAAGAAAATAATAATTTTTGTTGTACC
>JANIIA010000006.1:27785974-27802968 GCA_027478495.1 Erythroxylum alaternifolium | reverse complement strand
TTAATGGTTCCGAATCATTAGAGATAACATAACATAGGTTACATAATTTGAGCTTGTGTGATTATTACCTAGATTGGTTCATTTTTCTGATTCGTAAGGTGGTTGTCCGAATAAACTTAGAGAGCTTATTATAGGTTTCCTAGTGCTATAATTAACTAGGATCTAAGGAAAAATTAAGATTAACAGAGCTTGTTGTTAATCTATGATCGATAACAGAGCTAGTGTTGAGTGGTTTAGCCTTCTATTCCCTTATTCAATCTCCAAGAATCCTCAAAGAAAGCTTCTGTCTCCATTTAAAACCAAAGAGAAATGAAGAGGAATACAAATCTTTCTCTCTCCTTATTTTCTCTTCTCTCCTTAGATTTTCTCCCAAATGTAGCAAGAAATGGAGGCCCCCTTCCAGGTTTTCATTCTTTTCTTTTCATATTTCATTCCAATTAGGGTAAAAACTAGGTTTTACTCAGTCCAAAATGTTTAAAATAACCATCAATAAGTTGAGTTTGGAAGCAGTCCCCGAGCTATCGTTGCATAGGCCATAGCCACGATTGCGACCTGTATGTTAAACTTCTATCATAATCATGGTCTGTGTAATAAGCTTTTATAATGGCACTCCACCATTCTTTTATCATGCACTAGGTTCTTCCTCCAACCTTCTCTAAGTCTTCTCTTCTTTGCTCTAATTCTTCTCCTTCTTATTCCACGAGGACAAGTGAGTGTCAACATTGAGAAGATGACTTAATGCATATACTTTCGTGTCACTTTAACTCCTTCACTTCCAACTTGTACCTAAAATCAATTATAAGTTAAAGTAAGTATCCTAAGCATTTTTAAGGCATTAATCACTAAGTGTAGTAGATCAAATGAATCAAAATTTAAACACATATCACAACTACAGGAAATTCTTCCTCTAGATAATCCATTTAAACATAATAAACAAAAGTTCATTAAGACTAGGATGGTAGAAACACCTTCTCCCCCTCAGAAAGCTAGTGAAGAGACATTTTAAGAGATTGATGAATTGGTGTTGCTAAAAGTTACATAACTTGAAGTTGAAGACGTTAATAAAGATATTAGTAAAAACTTTGGTTGGAGAAAACGAAGTATTTTTTGGGATTTGCCATATTGGAAAAGTAATTTGATACACCATAATCTAGATGTGATGCATATTGAAAAAAATATTTTTGACAATTTATTCAACACCATATTGAACATTGAAGGTACGATAAAGAACAATGCAAAATCACGAACTGATTTGAAACGTTTTTTAGAAAGAATGAGTTAGATAAAGATCTTCGCATGGGTAAATATCCAAAAGCATTTTACACTTTGGATAAAAAACAAAAGGAAATTTTGTGTGAATGATTGAAAAGTCTAAAGTTTTCCAATGGTTATGTTTCAAACCTAGCAAGGTGTGTGGATATAAGGAAGTACAAATTATTTGGGATGAAATGTCATAATTGTTATGTGTTTATGCAAAGGCTAATTTCATTTGCATTTCAGAAGTTGCTACCGAATAAGGTTTGGGAAGCTATAACATAATTAAGTTTGTTTTTCAAAAGTTTAACATCATCTGAAATAAAGTTGGTTGAAATGGAAAAACTAGAAAGAGAAATTTCAGTTATCTTGTGCAAATTAGAAGAGATTTTCCCTCTAAGCTTCTTTGACTATATGGAGCATCTACTTGTACATTTAGCACACGAGACTAAACTTATTGGTTCGGTTCAATGCCGGTATACATCCATTTGAGAGGTAATTATAGTTAATATTTAAATAAAACTTATAACATGTTTTAGTCACGTGATTGTAATAACCTTATTTTTAAGGTAGGTATTGGCATCAATTGAATAAAAATGCCAAAAACAATGCTAAAGTTGAAGGTTCAATATGTAATGTTTTTTAGTGGAGGAAGCAAGTACATTTTGTTCACATTATTTTAAGCTGCATGTGTACACAAGAGAAAGAAAAGTTCCTCGTAATGACAATGGGAGAGAAACAGGTGATGTTTATGGTAACTTATTCATTTTCACATATCCAGGATAAACACATAGACGTTCAATAAGAAGAATGTTAATAGCATAAGAAATAGAGGTTACCTATAGATACATTTTATTTAATTGTCAATAGGTTTTTTGTAACATCCCATCATCCCGTTATTAGGGTTAGAACCTTAAGATACTATATATGAGAGTTTACTAAGAATTTAGAAGTGAATTTCATGCATCATATGGCATACACATACACGTGAATAATGATGACACTCATTAAAATAATTGTATATGCATTCATTGACATTTAATGGGTATAAGTGATTTTTAATGTGAATAAAATGTTAATTATGGATTAATTGTCTTGAAAATTGAATTGGTGTATATTAGAATTAATTTTGCATTTTTTGTAAAATTTCGGATATTTTGGAAATTTATCAAAAATTTGGGATATTTTGGACTAAGAAAAATGTAGAAATAAGAGACAAAGGGAAGTGTGACATTTAGTAACATAGATGAAGGACAAATGGATTAGTAAGTTTGTGACAATTGGACCTATTACTATGTGACAAGTGAAGCAATTAGTAAGTGACATATGGGCAAATCAAATGGATGACATGTAAGACATGCCAAATGACATATGTCAATAAGGGATGAAGACACCTAGTCATGTTTTGTATAACAATCTTTGCATGTCTTCATCGAAACGCCACCAAAAGCTATCTTCTAGTTTTTCTCCATCCACCAAAATCTCTTATTTACTCTCCCCATTTATGGAAATTTTGTTGAAGGATTTGAAGCATAAATCAAGTAAGTTGTGCTTTAAGTTTGTGTAAATGACATTAAAATGAGGTTTTAATGTTTGTAAATGGATGCATGCATGAGTGGTGTATGTTTCCATGTTTATGGATTGATGCATGCATGAATGGTGTGGATGCATGTGTAGGTGGTGAAGGAAGAAGCAAATTCAGTGATATGATTAACAAGATGAAGGATTTTAGCAATGAAGTGAGCTGGAGCATGTTATATGCAGTGTTTTTACTGAACATACATCTGTATTTTGGCTATAACTTGAATTGTAAATATTTAAATTGGATGAATTTTATCTAGATTAAACTAGATACATATGGATACATTTTTCATGAAGGAAACGAATTTTAATTTTGTCCTTAAGAGTCTTGAACTGCGGCTTGAAATTGAGAACTATGTACTATTGTGTTATGAGAATAGTCTGTAATAATTTGGTTATAACTTGCATGATACTAAACCAAAATGCATGAATTTGATGTCATTATAAACTTAATACATTTTTGAACATTTGATTACCTTGTTGTAGGTTATAAAGGTCATACAAAACTAACCCCAAAATCTGTCTTGAGAAAAAAATCTGGAAAATTAAAGTTGTAGGTCGAAATTTTAGTTTCAAATTTATATTCCTCTTTTGACCTAGTTTACATGTCTTTAAGGCATGAATTTGAAGAAACTAAAAGAATGAAACTTGTATATATAGGTTTTAGCTTGACCTCTGTGAAAGTGGCTTAATAAATAGTGACTAGAGTTTGAGTTATGCTTGTTTTTCTAAGATTGCCTGTGACAAAACCCTGTGCAGAAACCTCATATTATTTCCTTATTTTTGGGGACTTTAGACCTCAAATTGATCAAAGTATAAAACATGAAAAATGGTTTTTAATCTTTTATTAATGCTTATGTGAAATAGTTTGGCCGGAAGATATCTTGATAAGTTTATGTAGTTAATTGAAGTCATACCCGAAAATAATAGACTATTTTGATGAGAATGAGTTCTAATATGGAAATTGTGATATGTTTAAGGAATAAATGAATTCTTTTAATGCAAACATGATCTTAAGAACATGATAAATGTGTATAAGGTATGGATGAATAAGCATTAAAGAACATAGGGTATTTATGAATGAGAATTAGGTGAATATATGAGTATATGTTGCTGGAAAATTTTGGTGAATGTATAGATTTAGCTTGCTAAAATTTCAGATATAAAGTACCAATTGTGTGTTTTATAAGAAGCTTTTTGATCATAGAAATGTTCAAGGATAAGTGTAAATATGAGTCGGTAATTATATAAATATGTTTGCATGAATGTAATATGATTCAAAGTTTGTAAGTGATGAATTGGGAATGATTGAATGAGAACTAAGAATATAGGTGATCAATTAAAAGTGATCAAGTATATTAAAGAAACATACCCGAGAATTTGTCATTGAACATGCGTAATACATGATAAAGGGGGCATTTGTGAGTAACCTAAGATGGTCTCACCTTGATTGTTTGTTTAATTTTGAATGTGAATTGATATGTGATGATATGTACTAAATTTCGGACATAAAATGTTCAGGGCATTTGATGCTTGAATAACACATTGGAAGTGTTTCTTGAATGTGAATGTGAACTGATATGTGACGTTGTATATTGATTTCCAGACATAAAATGTCTGAGGCGTTTAATGTATGAATGACACATTAGAAGTGTTCCTTGAATGTGAATGTGATTGAATAAATGTATTCTCATCTTATGTGTTGAATGCCTAACCAAGTCCGAAGATTAATGTGAATGAGAAATGTGAATGTGAATGTAGTGTACTGAATATGATGATTGAAAATGTGAAATGCATTTATTCCATGAATGCATGAAATATAAAAATAGTTTTCACTGGAGACGCTAATGAAAAAGAGTTTAAAGCTCAAACATCCGCGATAAGAGCCTATAGCTCAATTTGTATGATAAAGCCCATTATCCACAACGGATACCGGATAGTATCATAGAGCCCAGTTTCTACAATGGATACAGAATAGAGAAAAAGGCACTAGGTCACAGCAACGTAATAAATGAATTCGAGTCACATAAACATTGCATACATATGTAATATGAATATTTTGAATGTTTGCAATGTTTTGAGGCTTTTTATTGTATGAAATGTGTGAATACTTATTGATGAACATGTTTGGTATAATCACAATGAAATGATGAATTGTATAGTTTTTGGAATGTGACATTTGTGAGTAAAGTGTTTTGTGATATCACATGATGATAATTGAGATAATATGAATTACATGAATTGTTGTGTTGCATGACAAGAGTGAATCATCCAAGATGGTTACTCAACTGAGTTCGCAAAACTTAACCAAATTGTAACGTTGACATTTTCAAGTTCGAGAGAGTGACGACTTAGCTTCTAACACTGCTTAGAAGAGATTTTGTATTACTTTTGGATAGAGGATATGGCTCAAAGGTCGGTCAGTTGGGATTGGAGGATTAATTTTAATTTTGTTAATTGCTCATGCATGTAGCATATTTTGTAGACAAAGCTGTGACTCTGGTAGGCTGATATTGTTTAAACTTGGATGATAAATATAATGTTACATTGTAAAATTATGGTTTATGAAATGAAATGAGGAAATTTTGGATTTTTGACATTGTGTTATTTATGGTTTTAATTATAATGCCATGAGATAAATTGAAAGTGAATAGGTTAGCACGTCATTTCTATCGGGTAAGTGCACAAATATTCGAAGGGTGTACATGTTCGTGTTCATGTCGGATGGAAATGGGGTGTTATATTTTTTGTGCAATATGTTTAAGTCGATTTTGAAATAGATTATTTGAGTTTTTGAAGTTAGTGTTGTTCACAACTAAAATACATAATAATGCTTTTAGATTATACAAGAAATAGTTACGCAAGTTAATGCCTGAAACAACATAGGATGATATCAATAAAGAAGATGAAAGACACTTTCCTCGTTGGTTCGAGAAATATATAAGTTTTTACTTATAATAATTGAAATAGTTGAATTATCAAATCAAAGTGTTTAGATGACATTACACTATTTAATATGCTTTTTTTGTGTAGGCCTCAGAAAATCCAATGGAGAATAAGTTCATATGTGATTTTCAAAAGGACCACTGAAAACTGTTAAATCATTTCTGGTGTATTTTGTTAATAGATACAAATTTTACACAAAATATCAATCATAACATGGAAACAGTAAATAGGTGGGGTTTGCATATAGGTAGAATTGATAGATTATTATGGTAAAATTATTGAAATACTTGAAATTGAGTATCCTACATTGCCAATAAAATGAAGTGTGATATTTAAGCGTGAATGGTTTGATCCAACTCCTAATGATGGAACAAAAATGCATATCAAATATATTATAGTTGAAATCAATCAGTGAAGAGAAGATTTAGACAATTTGAATCTTTCGTGTTAGCGATGCAAACAATCCAGGTATATTATGTCCCTTTCCTAGCTTACGACCAGATAAGTCAAATTAGTTAGTCATTTGCAAAGTAAAACCTAGAGTTTTTTTTAATTATATAGAAAAAGAGAAAATAATAAAATTGAAAGTGAAGCGTTTCAGGAAGATGTTTATGAAATAAATGCATGTGTAACATATGATCAGAATAAACCTTTTAGTAACCCAAATAATGAATGTGTTGAAATTTCATATGGAGAGGATAAGGAGGGTGAGAAATCTGAGGAGGAGCCTAAGTTTAATTATAATTCTTTAGAAAAAGAATATGCTAATTATTTTGATTTACAATTAAGTGCTGATAGCAATTAATTTGTGTTTGTAATTATGTGAATAAATATATTATTACATCAACAATATATTGTTATACACTGAATTTATATTGTTCTATTATTGGAATATTTAATTAAATGTAAATTTCAGGTTAAAAATATGTCACCAAAGAGAAAATAGGATATGATATGGCCAAGTTTAAAGTTACCACAATTTGGAGCCAGTTACTTTCTAAGTGAAGCATCACATTCTACAGTTGATACAAAATCAGGTGTTGTGCATCCAGCTACTACAATCCAGATAAGGCATCGCCTTCTGTACCTGCTGCTACACCATCTAGTAGCCCATTATACCATCCACTAGCCCTACACCATCCACCACCCCTATACTGATAAAGATATCTGGGGTAAATGTTGTAGATGAAAGAGGCGACCTCCAGCCTGGAGCTATGGGAATTGATGGAAAAACTTACATCACAATTGTCAACAATTTATAAGTAAAATTCTAAAATTTTGTAATACATGAAAACAACATAGGTTTATACTAAAGTTATAGGTTTTAATTTTAAAATGATCTAAAATAACTTATATATTAGGTTGGTTCTATTTAGAACGCGATCAAGAAATATGTCATTCAAGTTCAAAGAGATGATAGATCTTGAGGATTATATATGGAAGAATGTCTCTCAGGCAACAAATGATCTTTATTATCAGTAGTTTAAGGTACACAAAATATATTCTCTAATTTTTCATTTTATCTAAATTTATACATTAATTAGATAAATGTTATCGTTTATAAGTACTTATAGCTTTTTTTTCCAGAAATTTTTTTTGGGATTCAAAATTTGATGTTGTAATTTATAATGTATGGGAGAGGAGAGCTCGTACATGTTATAAAGACTTTCTTGGTTTGATACACAAGAATGGTGTACAACTACCATAAATATCAGAAGAAATATGGAGTCATTGGCATCAGTATTGGGCATCACTCGAGGCAATGTCCATTTTAGAGCATAATTTTACAAATAGATATGGAGGACCGAAGGCAAAGAGTATACTCGTACACACTGGAGGATTTATGACCCATTAGGAGCATGCTGAAAAACTTGTAAGTATCAAAATTTTATACTTATATTTTGATTTTTATACTTTGATGTATAAAATTTTATTTCAATGTAATTTGATGTATGAAATTTAAAATGAAAATATGTGTATTATGGAGAATAATATTGTTACAAATGTCTAGTGCCATTAATGGTTTTATTGTTGAGTTAATTTTTTTGTCTAACAGGGGGTAAATATCATAAACATAGAGAAAATTCTGCCAAAATTTTTGTAAATTGTAGGTCACTTATAACAATTTATTCTGATGCAGAAAAAGTCTAGAGGGAGGACGCCTACACCATACTAGCGCTTTTTGCACACATACACTAAGAAGCATGATGGTGTGACCTTCATCAACATTCGATGCATACAACTTCATATATGTAAAATCTAAACTTTAATGTCAATTCTTAAAAATTATCACTTATTAATATAAACAATTATAATGATAGGACCAAATACAAGAAAATATTAAACGACAGTCTCAGAACTCTGAAAATGTTGATGAGAATCAAACGTATCTTGATGTAGTGGGTGGTAAGGACTATCGTGGAAGGATTTTCGACTTAGGTTCATATGCAAGCACATGTTATTCGCAATCCTCCACATTCACTATAGTTGGATCTAGTAGGCGAATTGCATCAAATGAAAATGTGCTCAAGCTTGAGAGCACAGTAGAGATGATGGCAACTAAATTGTAACAGTTGATAAAATATATAGCCCAATTTTGTAATGAGACGAATTAGTTGGAAAGGAGGGACAGGACGTCATTGCAGTAATCAGAACATTCGCCTTCACTATCTACATCGCTAAAGTCACCGACAGATATACAAAATTTTATCGCTAAATTTGCGACGGATTCCTTATGTCTGTCGTTAAATTGATATATGACTGTTTATTCGATGAATCTTTCCATCTGTAATTTTCGTCACCAAATTTATTTCCCGACAGAAAATCTTTTTTTTTTGTTGGTAATTTCGTTTACTGAAACCTATTTTTTGTAGAGTACATACTTGAGCACACACCAAAAGTTATGTTTCATAATTTTTTTTCTCTTTTTTGTAGTTTTTTAATCTAAAATTTATAATCCAAGAGAAAATGTCACTTTCTGATGATAAAATCACATAAAACTGAAAGATAACAAATCAATGTCAACTTTCTATCAAAACTAAGCAAAGCCCCACGAAAATGGTCCAGCGAGTTAACTTTTCTCTGTGGAAAAGCCACCGGTAAAGACAAAACTTAAAAGCATACCGTGTATAACATTCTTATCTGTTCCGAATATTTCTACTATTTGTAGATACGAATAAATCATTTCCTCTCGGTGCATATATTCGTATCGGATATGTAATGAACACTTATCACATTGGTTAGCAAATAACGTATTCAAACATCTTCAATCTTGATTTTATTGTTCATATACAAAACCTTACAATTTTTAGGATTTGAGTTAACAAAATTAAATTTAAGCAACTTTTTAAATGTTTGCTTCCAATACCACAATTAAAAGGAAGTTTTCTCTTTACGACGTTTTCAACATTTTAAAGTCGTACTTGCTGGAGTTCTTGTGTTATACCCAAGAGTGTTATAAGCATGAGGTTAAATTCTTTTGTTATGATCCTTGACATTATTTCACAGGGTAAAATAGGTAGTTTTAAATGTTTATGTAATAAAGTTAAAAATTCAAATTCGTCGATTGAGATTTAAGGGTATGTAAAACAATAGTTTTCCTATTTCATAATGTATACTGACATATAAATTGTAATCTCTTCCCTCAACGCCTTCCGAGATATAAGAGATGTTTTCTGTTATTCTCTTATCTTCAATGGAATCCTCCCCAAAAATCAGCAAGTCCTATAATCATACTCATGAACATGGTGAAACCCTAGTACCAGGTCTTCCTGACCACCTTGCTCAACGCTGCCTTGCGTTGGTCCCTCCTACCATTCTTTTTTCCGTCAGTCATACATGGCGACGCCTCATTTACTCAAGTTCCTTCCCTCCATTCTTCTCACTCTATGCTCTCCTCTTTCCATTAAGAAACGGCGCTCAAGTTTATACAGTCAATTCACTGGAGTTCTTCTCTTTCGACCCTATATCATCAACATGGCAGCGACTCCCTGATCCTCCATCAGAATCACCACTTAATCTCCTCCACCGACACCCATCTTTTTTATCTAGAAAACTTCCTGTACAGTCGCTAACGGTATCCAACCACCTTGTTCTTATGACTGGAACTACCCATCACTTCGTTCCTGCACTTGCCAGACCACTCGTATTCCATCCAGATACAAAGCTTTGGTTCTTTGGTCCTCCATTCTCTATCCCTCGTCGCTGGTGTGCCACTGGATCCGTACGGGAAACAGTTTACTTGGCTAGTGGGGTAGCTTCACATTACCGGGGAGATGTGGCTAGGTCAATGGAACAATGGAATATGAAAAGCAAGAGACAGAATTGGGGATGGGAGAAGATTGCCAGTCTAAAAGATGGCAGATTTAGTAGAGAAGCTATTGAAGCAGTAGGATACAAAGGGAAGCTTTGTATGGTGAATGTAAAAGGAAACGCAGTCAAAGAAGGATTGGTTTACGATGTCGAAGATGACAAGTGGCTGGACATGCCCAAAGGAATGTTAGAAGGATGGACTGGACCAGTGGCTGCGATGAACGAAGATGTGATGTATGTAGTTGATGAAAGGAAAGGAACTTTATGCGAGTACGATGAAAGAAAAGATTGTTGGAGGCAGGTGATTGAGTTAGAAGAGCTTAAATTCGCAGAGCAGATAACAGTAGGGAAAGGAAAGATTTGTGCAGTTTGTGAAAATGGAGAGAGAGTGGTGGTGGTGGACGTGTTGGCTAATCCTGCAAGGGTTTGGATTGTGGAGCCACCAAGTGGGCTGCAACTGATTGCGGTGCATATATTACCAAGGATGAGCAGACAAGAGTAGGTACTAGAAACGATATATTTGAGATTTGTCTCTTTTCTTTCTTAGTTGTACTCATGCAGCAGAGTTTTTGCTTGACTAAATTATCGGTTTATGCTCAAGCGTTCAACAGTTAGTAAATTAGATGTTTCAAGTTTCTGTTAACACATATATTCAAGAAGGCTGGAGAGAGAAGAAAATGTTACAGAAGAAAGAAGAAATTCGAGAAAAGAGCAAGGTTACAGACACCACACGCAAACACATTTAGCATTAAGGGCACAACTGACTTTTCAAAAATAAATAGTTGTACCAGTACAATTTGTTATAACTGAACAAATCCTGACCCTTTATTTTGGGTCTGTAGGTGTATAGCCACGATTACTCCCATAAGTTTATAAATATATTGATGAACAATAATAAAACGATGACTGATACCTTTCTTTTATATGGTATTAGAGCCTATTGACAAACCTCAAAATGGAAGAACAACCTATGTCATCTGCCACCATCCTAAACAATACTTAATCCTCTTTTGATTTTTCAGCTCTAGCAAAAACTCTAAACTTCAATCTGCCCATCAAACTTGATAAGCAAAACTTTGTCAATTGGAGAGCTCGAATCCTTGCAGCTATAATTGCTCTTGAGCTTGAAAGCTTCGTCAACTCAGCACCTCCACCTCAGTTCATCCTTGCAGACACAAACCAGATTATTGAAAATGTAGAATATAAACAATGGAGAAGAACAAATCAACTATTGCTATATTGGTTATTTTCAATAATCGGAGAAGAGGTAAGAGGACATGTTAATCACTCCAACTCATCCTATCAAGTTTGGCAAATCTTGGAAAGTCTCTATGTTCAAATATCCATGGTCAGGGTTCTTCAACTAAAGCATCAACTTTCAACTATTAAGAAAGGCTTAAATACCGTATCTGAATACATATAAAAAGTCAAAACTATTAGAGACTCACTTCAAGTAGCCGGACATGCAATCAGTGAGTATGAATTAATATTGAGTGCTCTTAATGGTCTTTGTCATGAATATGATCCTGTTGTGACTTAACACATTCTATGAAAACCTCAACATTACAAGAAGTACAATATTCACTCATGATACATGAAACAAAAATAAAGCAGCTGAATACAATCAGTCAAGTGAAAATCTCTTCACCAACTGTAAACTATACAGCCTTCAATCAGAACAACTATCGGGGAAGAAGTGGATTTAGAGGAAGAGGAAATCGTGGCGGAGGAAATAGATGGAATGGAAACATGGTTTTCTGTTATCTATGTCATAAACCAGGACATGAAGTACTAAAATCTCACAAAAGGTTTGATGTCTCCTGGCAAGGTAATAATATCCAATCATGGAAATAAATCATAGTCACACAACATACACAGAACAATGCACCAAACTATCCCCAATCCTACTTAGCTCAAAATCAGTATGGAAATTCCTCATCTGAAGTAAACAATAACAACAATGCATGGTATATAGACAATGGAGCTACCAATCATGTCACAGTATATCTCAATAATCTGCCAATAAGTTTAGAATATGGTGGAAAGGATTAACTCACTGTTGGAAATGATAACTCTCTTCCCATTGCTAACATTGGGTCATCTCACATATATTTTCTAGATATCACACACACACCCCTTGCACTTAAGGAAATTCTGCATGTTCCCAACATAACCAAAAATCTACTCATCATTTCTAAACTCACCAAAGACAACAATATTTTTGTTAAGATTACTAATGAAAATTGTTTGTTTAAGGACAAAGCAATATGGAAGATTCTGCTCAAGGGAGTGCTTCGGGATGGTCCTTATAGCCTCAAAGCCACTAAACTACCCAACAATATCAGGCAATCATAAAAACACACTCTAAGTATGGAGTTTCCCAATAAAAAGTCTCTCTTTTAGGCAATCATTGTGAGCCCAACTTAGCAAAGAAAAATGTAAACGTTTAGCATGCCAAATTAGGACATCCCTCCAAAAATATTCTGAAACAAGTTCTAAGTTCAATGAAGTTCAACTTTGATTTAAAAAATCTATCTCATTGTGATGCCTGCAAGCAAGGAAAATTGCATCAATTGGCCTTTCAAACTCATGATATAACTGCTCAAAATCACTTAAAAATCATAAATTCAGATATTTGGGGACCTTCTCCACATCTCTCAATTGAAGGGCATAAATACTACCTTATTTTTGTCGATACCTATACTAGATATACTTGGTTGTATCCTCTAAAATTAAAATTAGACACCCTATCTATCTTTATTAGGTTCAAAACCAATGTTGAACTCCAATTGAACAAGAACATCAAAGCTCTACATACTGACATGGGAGGTGAGTATAAAGCACTCTTACCTTACCTCACAAAGCATGGAATACAACCACAGTTTAGTTGTCCCTACACTTACCAATAAAAGGGTGTTTTCGAAAGAAAACGTAGACACATTACTGAAATGGGACTAACTCTTTTGTCTTTTGCTCACATGCGACTCACCTACTGGTTAGAAGCCTTCTCCACAGCCACCTATCTCATCAATAATCTCCCATCTACTAGACTAAACACCCTTTCACCATTTGAAAATTTATATAACAAACCACCAAACTATCTTAATTTTAAAACCTTTGGTTGTAGCTGTTTTCCCTATCTCAGACATTACTCTCATGACAAATTCATATTTCACACAACTAAATGTGTTTTTCTTGGTTATAACCCAATGCATCAAAGCTACAAATGTCTAACTAATTAAGGGAAATCATAATATCTCGTCATTTTCTTGGTTTTGAAGCATACAGAAACATACAGAAACAAGGATGGTTTATATCTTTCACAGAAATAATACATCAAAGATCTAGTTACCAGAACAAATATGTTATCATGCAAGCCTTCACAGATGCCAATCACTTTGTCAACCAAGCTATCTCTGCAGAATGGTTCACCATTTGAACTCCTAAAGCTCTCCGAAAGCACCATAGGAGCTCTGTAATATCTATGCAAAACACGACTAAACATCAGTTTCATAGTCAACAAATTAAGTCAATATTTACAAAATCCTGTAAACACATACTAGATTGCGTGTAAAAAGGTTTTACATTACCTGAAGGGAACCGCAGATCTGGGACTGATCTTTCAATCATCATCGTCACCTCTTGTCCTCTATGCCTACAACGATTCTAACTAGACTAGCTCTCCCGATGATTGGAAATCAACAACTAAAGGATGTGTATTTCTAGGGGGAAACCTAATTTTCTAGATGTCTAAGAAATAACATATAGTAGCACGGTCCAGCACTGAGGATGAATATCGAGCTCTATCTCAAGTTTTGACTGAGCTCATCTATCTCACTTCTCTATTATCTGAGTTAGGGTTTACGCTAGCATATAAACCTATTTTATGGAGCGACAACAATAGAGCTAGATCGTTAGCTCAAAACCCTCTCTTTCACTCAAGAACAAAGCACATCGAGGTAGAAGAACACTTCATCAGAGACAAAGTGCAGAAATGAGAAATAGAAATTTGATATGTCAACACTGACAACCAACTTGTAGATATTCTCACAAAACCCTTAAGCTCAATAAGGTTTCAACTTCTAACTACCAAACTAAACCTAGTTCAAAGTCCCAGGCTCAGTTTGAATGGGGGTGTTAATAGACATATTTAAGAAGGCTTGACAAAGAAGAAAATGTTACAGAAGAAAGAAGAAGATTCGAGAAAAGAGCAAGGTTACAAACACCACACGCACAACATATTTAACATTAAGGGCATAACTGACTTTTCAAAAATAAATAGCTGTATCAGTACAGTTTGTTATAACATTTTGGGTCTATAGGTGTATGGCCATGATTACTCCCATAAGTGTATAAATATATAGATGAACAATAATAAAATGATGACTGATACCTTTCTTTTACAATTTCAACCAAATTTGTTTAGGCTCCAGTGTTTCTAACGTTCTGTTATTTCCCGATGCTTGGTCATCTTTATTTGCAATTATCCTACTACTCTGATGTCGTAGTTGCCTAACTAGATGGCTATTTAAGACTTTTGTCTAATGTATAATACGAGCCTCAATTAGGTGTCCAGATCAAACGTAAAAGTGAATAAATGGAGAAAATGCAAAAAGATACCTAAATTTCTTTCCATTTTCTTCAGATGAGCTTTTCTATGTTGAAAACTTCAAACTTTTCAGACAAATTTTACACTACAAGAAAATGTCGTTTTGCGATGGAAATTATAGACGAAAAATATAAACATTTCGTCGGTTAATAAATTTAGCGTCCGCCTTTACCAACAGATAAAGGCATCTTAGAAACGGACGTAGTTAATAATTACTGACAAAAAATAGGGATTTAGTCGATAAATTTACTGACAAAACATTAATTTACCATCAGTGAATATACCGACATTTTATTTTGACCGTTGGTAAATTTACCAACGGACGATGTTATTCTATTGGCAGATGTACCGACGGTTTGCTCCTTTCTATTGGTAAGTTTGCTAAAATGTTACCAATAGTTATTTTTGTTCCGTCAGAAATTTTACCGACAGTAGTCTATTCGTTCGTCTATAAATTTGGGGACAAAATTATTTATTATGTCTATGATTAATGACGGTTTATCATTTTCTTTCAGTAAATGCAATTGATTTATCGACAAAACTACAATCTTTAATCGGTAAATCAATCATCAAAATTTTAAAAAAATGTACGTCAATAATTTTTATTTGATGATATTATGGTTGATGCATATTTTAAATAGTTATGAAATTAATAGTATACATTTAATTTGTTTAGATAGAATTTTGATTGATGATATAAAGTTAAAAATATCTTCATTGATAATAAAAGCATTACAGTGTACATAATAAGTATTTGTAATTCAAATTAAATGATCAAAAGTACACTATTCATCTAGTGACGGTGGATGCTCTGATTGGCCCGATAAGGTGTTACCCCTACCCTTCAACTGATCCACCTCATTGCGGAGCTAAGCTATGTACTCCATCGATTGTTGCAACTGAGTTGCTAATGTCTACACTGTGCTCTAAAGATCTTGCACGTCATTGGTGGTAGAGCGCCTATTAGATACTACTGTACTGGATGTGGAGATTGCGAATAACATATGTTAGAAAATGAACCTAATTTGAATATTCTCTCACGACGGTCTCTAAGACCCACTGCATGAAGATAAGTTTTAGTCTCATCAACATCTTTAGACTACTAAGACCATCGTTGAATGCTTTCTTGTATTTGTCTTATCAGAAGAAAATGTTTATATTAGTAAGTGATAATTATTAAGTATTAATATTAGACTATAAATTTCACATATATTTAATTCTCTACAACGACTGTTGATGAATGTCACATCGTCATGCTTCTTAGTGTGAGTGTGGAAAAATAGCTAATGGGGTGTAGGCCTCATGCCTATAGACTTTTCCTATATAAGAGTAAAATGTTATAAGTGTACTAGAATTTATAAAAATTTCGTCAGAGTTTCCTCTAATTTTATGATATCTACCCCCTGTTGAACAAAAACAATAACTTAATAACACAACCATATATGGCATCGGATGTTTATAACATTATCATTTTCAACAAGGAACACATATTTTCATTCCAAAATTCACACATCAAATTCAATTGAAATACAACAAAGAAAAGAAATGAGAATAGAAATATATAGTGTAGACACTTACAAGTCTCTCTGCATGCTCGTGGTGGGTAATAGATCCTCCTGTATATACGAGAAGACTCTCTCTCCCCGGTCCTCCATGTCTGTTGGCCGAATTACGCTTTGAAATGGACATTGCCTCAGGTGATGTCCAATACTGCTGCCCTTGACTCCATATTTCTTCAAAAATGTAAGGTGATCGTACATGGTCTTGTGTATCGTAGCAACAAAGTCTTAATAACGTGTATATGCTCGTCTCTCCCATACTCTATAGATGATCACGTTAAATTGAGAATCCTAAAAAAATTATTTCTAAAACAAAAGGTAAAACATTTGATTAAGTACTTATGATGTAATAATATTGATCTAATTAATGTATAAAACTGTTAATTAAAAAAGAAAATAATAATTTTCGTTGTACCTCAAACTCGTGATAGTAAAATTCCTTTGTTGTCTGAGAGATATTGTTCCATATATAGCCCTCAGGATAAATCTTCTCCTTGAATTTCGATGTCATGTTTCTTAAGCAAGGTCCGGATGGAAATTACTTAATATAAAAATAAATAAATTTATACCATTTTTAAAATTTAAACCTATAAATTAATTATAAAAATATAATGTTTCATGTATTTTCACTTAATATTATTGACATTTGTGATGTACGTTCTTCCATCAGGTCTCTCAGCTCTAGGCTGGGGATCATCTCCTTCATCTGCATTATTTACCCCTGATATCTTTGT
>JANIIA010000006.1:27709590-27732481 GCA_027478495.1 Erythroxylum alaternifolium | reverse complement strand
AATAATATATTTTTATGAAGTATTATATTTATATTTTCTTATTTTAATTTAATATTTAATATTTATAATTTTAAATTTTAAATTTATATGACTAATAATATATTTTTAATTATTTATACAAAAATTAATAGTTTATTAAATCAATGGGCTTTTTAGTCATTTTATCTCTTTTCAGCAACCGCAACTGCACTTGCCAAACACCTATTTTCACGTTTCAATAGTTACCAAAATAGTAATCACAAACACATAAGTACTTATTGAGAATAAGTACTTATCATTTCAGCAGATTGTCAATCGCCACCGCTCCCCCAAACTAAGCCTAAAACATCAGAAGAAGACTCTAGAAATTTGTATAACAGTAAATAATGGAATTTTAAGCAGCATAGTTAATTATGAACATTCTTCACTAAAACAGCTATAACTTTTTAAAGAGAACTCCAAATGACTTGAAACTTTCACTAACTGAAACTAGAATTAAAAAGCTTTAAATCCATAGGTTATACACCCAAAATGACTAATGTTTGACCTTTCAAATTCTCTTTTAAGTCAGTTTTAAATTCTGTCCACTGCAAACACTTTAACTATTGGACCATATTAAGTTTTGATTTCCAATATCCCTCCTTAAACTTAATTATTTTCTTTCTTGCATCCCGAGCAACTTCTTGATTTTATTGAAGTGTTTAATTGGTAGTTGTTTTGTAAATATATCTGCCATTTGATCACGACTCGCCATGTGAGTCATGCCTAGGTCACCATCTTTCACATGCTCTCGTATGAAGTGAAAACGTACATCAATATGCTTGCTCCCTTCATGATGGACTGGGTACTTTGACAATTTGATCGCTGACTTATTATCCACTTAAATTTTTGTTGGCTTCTCTTGAGCAAAGTTCTTCTCCTTTAGTAACTTACGTAGCCACAAGGAATGACATACTCATGAAGATGCACAACATATTCTACTTCACTAGTTCACAAAGTAACTATAGGTTATTTCTTCAAAATCCATGTAAATGTCATGCTTCCCATAAAAAATACAAAACCTGAAGTACTCTTTCTATCATCCATATCTCCACTCCAATCATTAGCAGAATATCCAACAAGATCAAACTGATTAGTATGAGAGTAAAATAAGCCATGAGATAATGTTTTATGGTTTTCCAATGCGTCATTTTTGGCTTCTCCATGTACCAACTTACCAAGCCAACTATATGTGCAATATCCAACCTTTTGCATGTAAGATAATGCAAACTTTTAACTAAGCTTATATACAATTTCGTATCACGCTCAACTGGGTGCTTACGAGATTACAGTCTTCCATTTTAAACTTCTTTAAAATCTCTTTTGCATATGCTTCTTGAGACATAAAAATTTCAAATTTATCTTGTCTCATTTTTAACTTGAGAAAATAAGACATGAAACCTAAATCAGTCATGTCAAACTCCTTTGTCATTTCCAACTTAAACTTCTCAATCATTTCCTTATTATTTCCCGTAAAAATTAAGTTATCCACATACAAGGCCACCATAAGATTTCATCTTTTCATACCTTTACACATAACGCACGATCATATGGACATTACATAAACCCATGCTCCTTGAAATATGCATCCATGCAGGTGTACCATGCTCTTGGCGCTTGCTTCAATCTGTACAATGTCTTCTTTAACTTCAACACCTTGTTCTCCTTACCGACTTTTACATATCTAGGTGGTTGCTCGATGCAGACCTCTTCTTCAAGCACTCCAATTAAAAATGCTGACTTCACTTCCATTTGTAAAATGTTCCACTTATCTTGAGCCGCTAACAAAATTAGTAGTCCAATTGTTTCCATTTTTGCAACTGGGGCAAACACCTCTTTATAGTCAATCCCTACTTTTTGCTTGTATCCCTTCACCACTAGTCTCTCCTTGTATCTCTTAATTTCACCTTACACGTTCATCTTCTTCTTGTATACGCACTTTACACCACTAGGTTTATGAGTCTCAGGTAATTTTGCAAGTTCCCTAGTATCATTCTTTTCGATTGCTTTTATCTCTTTTTGCATCGTTGCTTGCCATTTCTCATCTTTTACAGCTTGCTTAAATGTGATGTCCTCTACATTTGCCAAAAGACACACCAAGTGTAATTCATTTGTTTTGTTGTATAAGTCTCGTAAGCTTCTTATTTTTTGTGTTCTTGGCTCTTCTTCATCATTAGATAAAACTGAAGACGGTCCAGATTGTGTTGTTGTTGATGTAGTTATTTTTGTTAGTGTGAAATTATTGTTGATGCTACTTTTTTCACTTCTTCATAAGTCATCTCCTCTATGGAACTCCAATTCTATATGCTTTCTTCATTGACCTGCACATTATAACTCTCAAGTATTTTTTTGTAAAGGGATCATAGAGATTATACGCCATGTACCTTTCTCATTGCCGATAAAAATCAGCTTCTTATTTTTGTCATCCAACTTTGTGCGCCTTTGATATGAAATGTGAGCCTAAGCCACACTTCCGAACACCTTCAAATGTGCCACTGATGGTTTGACACCACATCATACTTCTTGTGGGATAACATTCTCCTAATTTGTCATTGGACAACAATTCTGCAAATACATCCCACATCTTACCACTTAAGCCCAAAATTCTTTAGGCATGTTTTTACTCCTTAGCATGCTTCAAACCATGTCGAGTATAGTCCGATTCTTTCTCTCCGCTACTCCATTTTGTTGAGATGAATAAGGAGCTGCTAAGAATCTTCTAATGTCATTCTCTTCACAAAAATTTACAAACTCTTTTGATATAAATTCACCACCTCTATCGGGCCTCAAAGCCTTTATATGCTCACTAGTCAACTTTTCAATAAGTACCTTAAATATTTTAAAAACAAAAAATTGCTTCCAATTTCTCCTTTAAAAAATAAACCCAAATTTTTGGGGAATAATAATCAATAAAGATAATGAAGTAACCGTGCTTACAAAGAGAGTTAGGAGTTATTGGACCACAAATATCGGCATGAACCAATTCAAGCACCTTTTTCACATGATATCTTGTTTCTTTTGGAAAAGAATTCTTTGGAAGTTTTCCTAAGACACAACCTTCACAAACTTTATCATAAAAATTTATCATAGTCGTCTATGTTTGGTATACCATTCACCATTCTTTTATTTTCCAATTGTTTCAAACAACTTAAATTAAGATGCCCAAACTGCAAATGCCACAACCAAGTTTTATCCTCTGCACAAGCCTTTAAACATCTTGCTTATACATTGACCAAATTCAACTTAAATATGCAGTTTTTGGTCATTTCTACTTGGGCTAATAACTGATTATTTTAGTTCCCCAAATAAAGCATTCAGTTTTTCATAAAAATCATATAACCACGTTCCAACAATTGACATAAACTCAAAATATTACTCCTCATATCTGAGACATAATAAACATTAGGAATAAACCTTTCATTTCTATCTTTACATTGAATAAGAATCTTACCTTGCCCTTTGACTTTCACTTTTGAGGCAACTCTGAATGATACATGGCCATCCACAATCTCTTCTATTTCAGTAAACATATGCTTACAGCCACACATACGGTTGCTCACACCAGTGTCAGAGTACTATATCGAATCAATATTAGGGTCGGTCTCCTTGCATGCTAGCAACACTACACCATCACCTCCATTTTCATCCTTTTTCTCATTCTCATTTCTCTTCTCGTTAAAATAACATTCTGCTTTATAATGGCTATAAATTTTACAATTATAACATTCAACATTGTACTTACTTGATCTTCCTCTTTCTCGACCTCAACCTCCACCGTACGATTTTTGTTGATTCTTATCATCCTTATTCTCTTTCCATTCCTTTTCTTTACCATAGCCTCAGCCATAACCACTACCTCGACCTTATAGCCACCACGACCTCTATCAAAGCCTCTACTGCGGCTGTTTGACTTCTCTTTTTTAAGTGTCGCCTCGGCTTGAAGTGCTTCATCTAACATCTCTTATTTCTTTTTTGTCTTTCTTTGTTCATGAGCCTCCAAGGAACTTGAGAGCTCATCTATGGTCATCTCTGCCAAGTTTTAGACTCTTCTATTATACACACCACATTCTCAAAAACGTCAGTTAAGGGCCTTAGTATTTTCTCTACTACTCGACCATCACTCATTGCCTCACCATTTCTTTTGAGTTGATTCACCACTATTTGTACCCTTGTAATATAATCAGACACACATTTCGAGTCTTTCATTTTTAAAAATTCAAACTCACTTCAAAGTGTTTGTAGATGAACTTGTTTCACTCGGTCTGCACCTTTGTATGCTTTTTCAAGAATCTCCTATGGCTCTTTTAATGTTGTCGCGCTAACAATCTTCTCAAAACCTGATTCATCAGCTACTTAAAAAGGGATGTAAAGTGCGGTTTTATCTTTCATATGGATTCCTTTCAGTGTCTTTATCTAATTCGTCGACATAATATCCGTTGTTGTTGATTCGTCGTAGCTATTCTTAACTACATCCCACACATCTTGCGCATTGAGCAATGCCTTTATTTTAATACTCCAATTGTCATAGTTATTCTTTATAAGGCGTGGTAATAGAACATGTCCGAACGGCATTATGTTGGAAGTTGTCATGGCTTTGATATCAATTTGCTAGAGTTTAATGGTGTATTAGACACTTTTGAAGTATAAAGAAGAGAAGAATAACAAGCAAGTTTCTTTGTATTATCAACTCCTTAGATTCTTTACAATATCAGCTGATTACGACTCCTTATAAAGCCTAAAACGTCAATGACAACTCTAGAAATTCATATAACAATAAATAATGGAATTCTAAACAGCATAGTTAATTCGGATCATCCTTCACCAAAGCAGTCATAACTTTTTAAAGAGAATTCCAAATGACTTTAAACTTTCGCTAACTTAAATTAGACTTAAAGAGCTTTAAATCCATAGGTTACACACCCAAAATGACCAACATTTGATCTTTTAAATTCTCTCTTAAATCAGTCTTAAATTCTGTCCTATGCAAACTCTTTAATTATTGGACTATATTAAGTTTAGATTTCCAACCGTACTTAGGCTGTCACCTTCTTTGAAAATTAAGTTTGGCAATGGCGATTGCAAAAAGAGAAGCGAACAAAACCGGAAAAGCCGCTTGCAGAAAGGCTATGAGGGGTAATTTGGCATGATCGTAACCGTAGTAGTTTTCCAGGAACGAATTCATTGGCTTTGTTTCCCCGAAAACTGTTATATGCTGTTCAATATCTCCATATTGTGGGGTGACGAGAGCATTTAGTGTCCATGAAGTTGGTGATATCCAGTAGCACCATCTCCACCATTTTGGAATAGCCTACGAAAAATGTTGAGTTTTTTCAGAGTTCAATTTAAAGCTAAAGAATTATTTTGTCTAGATTAAACTGCTGGTAAGTAAATCCCAAACAGCTACCGGTCCGGGGATGAGGAAGCCTGAAAATAAGTTGAGAATGGTGAAGGAAGCTGCAGCCAAGATGGTCGCTAGTTTTGCATTGGGACTTATTGACACCATGAGCATCCCTAGGTAGGTGTAGTAGAGCAACATACAGAATGTTGCATAAAAGAACCACAGCACCTTGGTTGCAGAGCCGTAAAACCCAATTGTAGGATATGTCATTACCACAAAGAAGAGTGCTTCCAAAAACACGTAAGGAAGTTCTATTGTCACCTGCAAAAATCTAGACTCATCATGTTATGATGCGGTACGCACGACACAAAATTAAACTATCAGTATCATCTTTCAGTTTGACCTTTGCAATTGAGTATGCCCATGAAGAGTACATTCCAGCAAACCGCTCACGGTAGAGAACTGTGCGCTCGGTTGCAACAACTGGTATAGCTACTGAACTATTGTACACTGCTAAATTTTGTAACAACACGTAGATTGAGGATATTATGTTGATCAAATGCTGTTCTCTATATCTGCAAAGAAAAAAATATATATATATATAATATTCTGTGAGTTAATAGGTGGTTGGTTTTGCCAATCTGACCTATTGTGATGTGGACAATTGACTTACATTTTCTGCCCTTTCTGCCACATGAGTACTGCCAGCAATATGGATGATATGATTGTCAACATGAGTCGGGTGAAGTTATATGCTGGACTTCTCCAGTAGGATAGGTTTTGCTTCCAGATGCACGCTTCAAACTGTTCCCATGAATTACATGGATAACGAGTTGGGAAATGGAGTTCTGATGACCCTGCTGGAGCCTCACTCAGTCGTTGAACTGCTTCTAAATTTTCCCTTCATTCAAACTCCCAAAAAACTAAATTATCATACATCTAATGGTTCATGAATGTTTAGGTTCTGCTTAATTACTTACATGCATAGATGAGACTCCTTGTAAACTCGACTGAAATCTAGACCAAGCTGTGCTTCTAAAGCTGCTGAGGTTACTTCCAACATCCATGTTGCTGGATTATAGTTTCCTTTGATCCTTGGTACTCCGGGGATTTGCTGTGAATTGAAATTAGAGACGGTGAAAGGGAAATTAAGTACCCAGATAATGTATTAACCCATTAGCATCCTTCATATTTTGATTCCGGTTTCCCGTTCTAAATTTGCAAACTTACCTCGAAATAATTAATAAGTTCAATTGAGTGCTCACCCAAAGGTCCGGAGTAAATTATCTGCCCACCTTTTTTCATCAGAATCAACTGCACAAGTAAACTTGAGGTCATATATGCATCTAATGAAAATTAAGTGATGGCATCTTACCTTGAACTTGATATTACAAGTATCTGGGGACCTTTTTCATTGTCCAAATCTCAAGGAATACAAAATTTATGGTCTATCTTGTACTGGAAAATCTAAATCTAAGTTGTTCGATTCAGACATGTCTAAAGATACTGTATATCCCTAGTGATTGCTGAAATTGAAGTAGCCTGCTTCCAGAGTTGAATATCTGGATCAAAAGTCTTGAATACTTATCTCAGACCAACCATTTGAATATCTGGAACACAAGTCTTGAACACTTATCTCAGACTAATCATTATTAGCTTCCATTGCCAACCCTTAAGTGTCACTCAATCTCAATTTACATACTGATATCTTGGATCACATACCAGCAGCAGAAATTAGACATTATGTTAAAATTACCACAGTTTTGATACAAGAAATGAAAAAGAATATGCCTGCAGAAAATTGGGTTTGTGACCTGAACAATTCAGTGTTAGATATGTTTTTAAAAACAGAAAGAGACTTGCACAACACCAGATAAAAATCTTCAACCAGTAAGAAAACTAATTGCACTGCGGTATTGCAGTTTAAAATACCTCATCAAATGCTTCAAATATATCTATGCTTGGTTGGTGGATGGTGCAAACTACTGTTCTCCCTGTGTTAGCAACATTCTTCACCGCACGCATGACAATTGCTGCTGCTCTGGCATCTAAACCACTTGTTGGCTCATCCATGAATATAATAGAAGGATTGGAAACCAATTCTACCGCTATAGTCAGTCTCTTGCGCTGCTCATTTGATAGCCCACTTATTCCAGGAAGTCCAACTAGTTTGTCTTTGATTCCCTCGAGTTCAATTCTTTCAATTACATCTTTCACAAATTCCTGCAGGGCATAAACTTGATCATTGTTTATTGAATATCAACTCTGCACAGGCAGTTTACTGTCTTTTTACAAGATTGAAACTTTTACAAGTCTGTCGTAACATCAAAAATCATAATTTTTTTCCAATGTCAGAATGTTACATCATATAGCGTTGATGCTCGCTTTCTTCAACTTATTTCTATAATCAAAAGGCTTTTATCTCTTGACCATATACTTAACAAGTCTCTGCTTACTATGTCTAATTCGCATGCCGTATCACAATGGAGGACATATGTGACAATGGCAAATGAAGCATAGTTTGAATTAACTAGTATAAAAGAAAAATTAAATAACCGACATAGTTCTTGGTAAACAGTGGCTTTTTCTTATTTTCTTTTCCTTCAGATCTTACCAGATATAGCCTCTGATAAAGTTAATCAGGTTAGTAATGATACGTATACCGTCGTATCACTCAAGAACATTGCTAAGAACCTATACTAGTTTAGTAGACATCATCATTAGCTTTCTTATCTAGAATTGAGAGATGATTTCATACTTAATCGAATTGTCTTTTAGTAGAGAAGTTTGTACTGTTTACTACACAAGTTAGTTATCTTACTGCCTTCGTAGTTCGCTCAATTTCTGATGGTAGACGCAACCAAGCTGAAAAGATCAATGATTCTTCAACGGTTATTTGTGGAGAATGTATGTCAGACTGCTCACAGTAACCTGATATTCTAGCAAATGCTTCTTGAATTTTTGGATGGCCTCCAACCCTGATATCACCTTCAATATAACCACTCACTTTTCTGCCGGCAAGTACATCCATAAGAGTGGTTTTTCCAGCTCCACTTACTCCCATTAGAGCTGTAAGAACACCTGGTCTAAATGCTCCGGTTATATCATGAAGAAGATGGAGTCTTTTATCCGTAAACCCTTGTTTTCTCATTTCCTGGCATTGGAGAGGCATAGATAAGCAAGTGTAATTCAAAATTGAAATCGTTTACGAATAATTCAATTACCAGTGGGGTTTCAACAGAATATTGAACATTTTGAAATGTTAGAATCAAAGGATCAAAGGGTAGGGCCATCCTTGCTGGTGTATCTGGCATAGCATTCACATAAATTTTTATCAGTAATCACGGGTTAGTTTCTACTTTTTGAAATGCACATTGTGAGACTTGCTGTGCAAAGTACAATATTAACAACGTCTAACCGGTTTCTGTTGAAGTTTCCCTTGTCAATGACGGTGTAGTAGGTTGAGGCTTCTTGTCAATATCCCTGCCACTATTGATCCCTTCATCATTTTGTAGCTGATGGAGCTTTTCATAAGAAATAATGAGCTTTTGTGTTCCTGGAGCTAAAGTCAAGATCATTTAAAGGGAAAATTTGTAACTTAGAAGTCCAATTAGTTGATATGTTGATTAAACATGAAACAAGGAAAAGAAACTCACACTTCATGAAAGTCAAAGCTAGGACAAACCCTATGTTGAGCAATACTGCAGATCCAAATAGCACACCGAGAGAAAGCCAGTAGTAGTAGTCATCGAAATTTAAGCCATGGCTTGATAATGCTGCTTCAGAAACTGTTGAGCTGCCTGATATGACCTGTACTAACAGTAGCAACACAAAACTAAGAATAGTTTCTTGGGTTTTCGATGGTATGAGCTGGAATTTCTAATGTTTCCTGGCTGACCTTCTTCCACCGTGGAGCTAGGAATTCATTGACTGATACTCCAATTTCAGCATAAGATACCACGGAAGCCCAAAATCCCCATCTCAACCATGCGGGCAGTGAGGCTGTGAAAGAAATTTTCTATGAACTTTGTTATGCTTCACATGTAAATATTTATCCAAGTTCCCGTTGTTCTTACCTTTTGGGATGACAAAACCACCGAACAACAGCAGTATAAGTATCAATACGCTCCCAAGAAAAATTGCAGCCACTTCTCTTTGACAAATTGCAGCAATGAAGCGAAACGAAGACAAGGATGCTTGATGCAGAGCAAAAAATAGGAGGACTTGGCGGAGAAACCTGCAACAGTTAACAACTTACAAACTGGAAGAATGATTTGATGCAGATAAACTTATGCGTTGTAAAATATTCACAAAGTGTCTGATAGCGCGCACAAGTTTGTTATGCAGTTCCATCTTTTGCTTAAGGAATTAGGGGGCAGGGAAATGAGAGATGATGTTGTAATGACTGTATTCACCTTTTTATCTCAGGGGCATATCCTATGACATAATATGTGAGAGCTGTCCAAGCGAAAGACTCCACCAGAGACACTGGAATCTTAAGGACAACGAAAGGTATTGAGAATATCCATGCCGGGTAAAAGTTAAAGTCTCTCTGCTTGTAGAAAACAGAAAGTCTGGAAACAGTCATAGTCAGTTCTGCAATCCCATTGAGCATGATTCTCATTATACCATAAAATAAAGATCCCAGAAAGTAATTGGCATGCTCCAAGTCCACTTCCATCCTTGTTCGAAGAAATACTGTCATTGTTATCAGTGCAATCACAAAAAGCTGCAAGCAGGAAAGTAGTTAATTTTCCTTTGGGGGCGTTTCAGGTGAGATGACTATGAAATGAATCACTTGTCGAAAATGAGTCACCTGTACAAATTTAAATGTGTAAACAGATGAATTCCGTTTCATAAGTAAAACTTCTCTGTCCATGCAAGCTTTGAGTAACTCCCATTTTGTTGTGGAGTATTTACGGCTGTTGCTGTAAGATGTATAGTTTTGCTTGGACCGATCGTTGTTTGCCCTGTAGAACTCCTCATTGAGTTGTCTTCCTATACAGTATTCTTTGAACATCTGAGAGAACTCTTTGACTGATATGTACTTGTATGGCGATTCGGTCTTGTACCAGTACTGGTTTTGGTCTTTTTCAGAGATAACCTGCACTTCTTTCTGGTCAGAGAGAAGACAATTCTCTGTACTTCAATACGAAATAACATAGCTAGGGACCTTGTAAAGTTGTACCTCTTGAAGGAAGTCAGCGACACCTTTTCTCGTCGGGCACCGGAAACCACAATCTTCAAAGAACTTCAGAATGTCGCTATTAGGGCCGTGGTATACAATTTTCCCTTCTGCATATAACATGATGTCATCAAAAAGATCAAATGTTTCAGGTGCTGGCTGAAGAAGTGAAATCAATGCGGTGGCATCTGTTATATGAACCAGTTGCTGAAGACATGTAATGATCTGAAACGTGGTGGAAGTGTCAAGTCCGTTGGAGATTTCATCCATGAAAAGTGCTCTCTTTGGACCAACAATCATCTCCGCTACGAGGAAGAATAAAATTTTGAAAGTTAGTATAGTTGAAATGACAATAGATTACTGAACATGATACTAGGAACTACGCAATCATCATAAGAATTATTTAAATGGTACTTTCTGTATTTACCATTCTATTTTGAATTTTAAATGTGTGTAAGGGACTAACCCAAAACTCAGATATTCTGTGCAGTTCGAAGGCCATGCCAAAGAAGACATTCATAAGTTTTTTTTTTTTTTTCTGGAACATTGCATATAGGTCTTTATGCTGGCAGCAGCATGTTCCTCATCCTTCTTCCTTATCAAATTGTGGTACTTCACTTATATTGATGTCTCTTTTTCATTTGTTTCCATCTAGTTACTATCAAAATTCTTGGTTAAACAGGGAAGTACCGTGGAACCCTGACTATTCATCCAAATGAATTCACTCACCTGTAGCAAGCCTTCTTTTCTGGCCACCTGATATTCCTCTTCTCATGGCATCCCCAACAATTGTGTCAGCACAGATATCCAGTCCTAATATCTGAGGAAAATAAATCAAGTAAGAAAACATAGAAGAATGTGACAGAGCTTATTCCATCAAACAAGAACTTTGCGATTTTGTCTACAGTTTACCGTAAAGATTACCTTCAATGTATAATCCGTTTGGAGGGTTCTTTCTAGTCCGCTAACCGACGTTGCCTGTAAGCATTCACAAGTTAGTTTAAGTCAACATTTTAGAATCTGATAAAATGTCACTTTTACCTTCATAAATGTATCAATATCTGGTTCTGGGACGATTCCTCCCTGCTTCTCCCTTCGAATGACTTCCATCATGATCTCTTCGCAAATGGAAGGGATGTTGTTACATCACTCATGTAATGGGAGCTACACAAGAATGACTATATCAAGATCTACTACCTGTCTTGCTTTCAACACCTTGGCAGCGGGCTGAAAAATCAATCGTTTCCCTCACAGTCATCTCAGGAGTGTGCAAGTCATACTGGCTAATATAAGCTGATGTGCCTTGAGGCATAAGATTTTCAATTTTTCTCCCATTGTAGTATATCTCTCCTTTGACCTGTAACAATTTTCAAAGTTATTACTGATCATTAGGAACTTAAACGTCATTTGTTTACGGTAAATGACTGCTCCACGTTGTTCGTCTAAGAAACTTGTATGAGTTTCTGGGTTTATACCCATTTTTTCGATGGACCTAACGTTAACGTATTAATGTGAATTGCTTGTAATCTGCAAGCATAAATGATATAAGCACATTTGGGATGCAACACTCTTTCATGTCCGATTATGTTAATGCATGATTGTTTATGTCACCGAACTGTCGTGGCAAGAAACTGCAGAATTATATGTAAGGCAGTTAATAACCTTGAGAGAACTATCTAGTTTCCCAGCAAGGGCCTTCAGCAAAGTGGTTTTCCCTGACCCTGGAGGGCCTAGCAGCAAGGTCATCCTGAACCACCAGTTACATTTATGAGTAAACATAATCTGTATCCCATTTCTAAGGGTGAAAATAGGAAGATACAGTACAAGTTTCACGCATAAATGTTCTATATCATTACCTGGAAGGTCTAATTACGCCACTCACACCTTTAACGATGCGAAGTCTTGCTTTCTCAGATTTGCAGTGAGATAGTTTTGTAAAAACCTGCTCATAGGCGTACCAAGCAACGAGAAATTGTCATCATTATATTCTCCAGTCAAGCAAGTGGATATAGTGGGAAAAGGCAGTTCACTCACAGATAACAGACTTTTAAAGGAATTCCACAAAGTAGGAAGAGGCTTGCCATGAACTACTTCACAATCTGCTTCTATACTCAGGTTGTTGAATTTGACTTCCACAGTGGGGAATTTCACACCAACCCTACAACAGGAATCACAAAGGAGGTTGCAACCGTCGGATAGTTTAGTTAATTAATGTTTGCCTTACCGGGAAGAATAATATATAGACTTACGATGGCAACTCTCGTATAACTTCTCTTTTAATTATTTCAGAGGCGTAAATATCAAACGATGAGCACTGCGTCCCTAATTTTGTACACGTTTATGTTCTGTTGGATGGTTTCTGTCAACTAATTTGGAAATCAACCAACATATTCCATCTCATGTTTAGTTCAAATCAGTAGCTAGCGGCCATGATTCCCGTACTATGGAACTGCCAATAATTTTACATGTAAACACTTGGAGAACTTTTACACTCATATACCAGTGGTATTAGACTGCTAAAAACTGAATAACATATGTAGCGTATATGTATATATATATACAAGATCTTCAGCTGAAAATGTTGCGATTTGAAGAGGCAAGCTCTATGATATACTACAGCATTCTATGTGCACTTGTACGTTTACTTGATTTTACATTATCTAAAGTCTTTTACTAAAAAACTTAAATGTATCTCCGAGATAGGGTTAAGTAATAATCTATTTTTTCATTAGTGTGTTTCCTGTGGGCAATGGCTAAATTTCCTGTGTGAATGCTTTCTAAATTATTGTTTTGAATCACAAAATAATCTAATTATTAATATAAGTAATCAACTCTTATATGCTTTTATTGTTTAAATTACATATTAAAATCATTATGAAGAAAAAAATCAATATTTAATCTCAGAAACAAAATTGGATAGGACATAAAAGTCAATAAAGGATATTTTATACCTACTAAAAATCTATTAAGTGATGAAGAGAGAGTATAATATAAAGGGGTAGCTGCCATATTTATTTAGATGACTGTTTTCAACAATTATATATTTATAGTTGAATATACAGACCGACTATGCGTAAGTGCCGCGTAAGCTTTAAAGGTCTTTCTTTCTTAAAGAGAGATGTACACAAGTTGTGATTAAGCTATTTTTAAAGAAGATTTGATGTGATTAGTTACGCACTCCCATGTAAAATCCTCCAAGATGGTGCATTGACCAATCCAAAAGCTTTTCGTAGATTCGCACCTTTTGGCACATTCAATCACACTTTTGTCCACATTTTGATAAACTTTTGTTAATTGCTTTGTCTATATTTACTGAAAATCTTAGTTGCAGTGTTGCGAAAATGTACATACATACATATTTGGAAACCATTTAAATCTTTAGAAACTTAGTTGACGGTGTTCATGTAGTCAGATAACTGTGCGACTTTAACAGATTCTGTGAGTGTTCTTGTAGTTTAGCAAAGAACGGAGAGGAGGTAGATATAGGGAGCAGCTCAAAATTATATTACTTAACAAAAGGTGAAATACAGATAATTGAACTTATAAAGGAATATGTAACTAAGTCTTACTTGTCCATGCGCTTTCTCATCTTCAGCAACAGTCGCCGGTTGTCTTCCTCGATATGGCTTATCAGCTTGTCAATAATGAACCTCCTCTCCATTGCACCAAGCTCAGTAACATCTATCAAGTTCTTTCCTTGACCACCGTTTGGATCACCTTCACTATCAAACAACGATGTCCTGAGCCTCTCAAATGTGGGAAGCCTCTCAACGGCTGCCCACTGTAACTCAAGCTCGTCTTCTGTTTCTGCAGTATTGGAGTACCTCGCAGATGACCCATCCCTGAAACTTGCACCAAATTGAGCTGATGACGATCCTGAAATCTCTACTGCTGTGTCCATATATCCCCTTTTCTTATCTCTCTTAAAATTAGAGTTTCCTTAAGCGACCCTTGTTATAACTTTGTGAATATATAAGCTGAATATAATTGTAGTATATGCATGTACCTTGGAATACCCGAAGATATCATGTGTTCCTAACAAGACTTTGATGTTCAAATACTTGAAGTCTTTAAAAAGATAGATTCCTTAGAAAAGGACTTACCCGATTTGTTTATAGTTTGAGAACGAACACCGATGAGTCTTCGAACGAAAGTCCGTGGAATTTTCTTATATAATTGGTAAACTAGACATGAAATAAGATAAAATAACATCATCTTTTATCTAGACCGCGTTGATATTCCTTGGTAAAAATGGATCAGGCGTGCAACATGACTTTTTCTTCCTGAATTTTAGGCATGTGGCATGAAGCTAGCTACTTCAAGTAATTTCTATGGGATTGACTAGAGTTCTTTTGAATACAATCCTTGCAACGAGAAGCCTCGTGATTTTGTACGTATAACCACTCATTACAATAAAGTAACGGTATTTAGCATTCAAATGTATCTCCAGTAAAATATGGCATGCTAATGTGTTACTTTCAATCTTACTCACAATGTTTCCAGCATGAGAAGCCGAAAAGCTTTATTTGGTTTGGTCGTAGTTTCATGACTTTGGATAAGAAAAATGATTCTTGGAAATTAACCCTGTGCACGCTTATGTGACGTTAAGGTATTGATTTATCAAATTTTTAATTTAGTTTTATTTTGAGAGACCCAGCGGGCTAATATCGGGAGATGCTTCGATTAAATTAGATGGAGGGTATGATATATAGAGATCAACTAGGATGCCATAACGATCTGCCACTTAGAATAGCAGGCCTGGAATGCACCTACATTCGAACAAAGTAAATTGAGAAAGTAAGCTTACGACAGATCGGCAAACAACCACAAAAATTAGAGATCATAATACCATTCATTAAGGAATATGATTTTGCAGGCCAGAAAAGTAGCAGGGCTATAGACTACAATGCCAACAAGTCAAGATAACAGCCACTTAACAATGCACAGATTACCCTAAAAGGTCAGGACAAGTCTCCTCACTACAACAAACAGTATATTTAGCGTCGAAAATAAACGTTAGTAAACAATAACAAATCGTTGCAAATAGTAATTTGCGACAAAAAAATATCTTCGCTCACATTGTCGCTGAATTCCGGTAAAAAAACAACATCCGCCACGTTTTATTAAAATCATCTCTAAAACGTTTTTCTAACATAAACAATTTGTTGATAAAAAGTATAACCGACGAGAATAAAAAACGTCGTACATAATTTTTTGTGACGTTTCTGTTTCGTAGCTAAAAGTTTTTCCTACTAAACTATATCCGCAGGTAATTATTTTTAGTGAAGATTTCATTTTGGTAGCAGATAGTTTTAGCTACTAATTATTTATTGTAAGGAAATATTTTTAGAGACGTTTTTGCAAACGTAGGTAAACACATTTTGTGGCAATTTTGGTTTTGGTAGCTAATAGCTTTTTGTGACGATTTTGTTTTTGTAGCAAAATACTTTTAGCTACTAATATGTGATTGTAGAAAAATGTTTTTAACGACGTTCTTGTAAACGTAGTTAATAGCTTTTTGTGACGATTTTATTTTAGTAGCTAATATTATTTAGTGACAAAATTTAATTTTGAATTCAAATATTATTATAATTGTTAAAAATATATTTATTTTAATTTATTACAATTTTAAAAAATGTTTGAAATATAAAAATTATTCATTTAATAATTAATATTAATGACATATTTTTTCAATAATAATAAATTGAAATAAAATAAAAATTAAAAATAAAATACATTTTATAAAAAAAAATTACAGGTCATACACAAACTTAGACTCCTCATTGTCGTCATTACTACTAACATATGTTGAGCCCAGTAATTGTTTGACCATCTTTTTAAGCTTATTCACTTATTTTACAATATAATTTAACTTGTCTTCTGTACATTATAACTTAGTCTTCAATGCTTGGTTCTTCTCTTAAAGCGTCGTCACATATGCTGGTCGTGACGAAGAGACACTAACAAGTTTAGGGTCATATCTAAGACCTTTGATATAGCTCGATCGTGTACTAAGGACATTGTTGCAAATGTCATTCACACTAGGTTGATTCCTCTCAGCCAATGATATCTGCAACAACTCCTGCATCTTGTCCTAAAATTTAAAATTGAAAATCGAGTTAACTAAAAAATTATAAATTACTATTACATAGAAAAATAAATTGTAATATTAATTTATTTGTACTTACATAATTACTTTGTGTCTCTTCAGACATCCAGCCTTGACCTTCCTAATAGTGTGTGTGTTTTTATAGTGTGATCCTATCATACTATTGCCTTTGGAGTTGTGTTTGGCTCTATAATATGAATTTAAAAAATTATAACCAATTATAATTTATTGTATTAAAAATAGAATAATAAATTGAAAACGTTACACTTACAAATTCTTGTCGGACGATGACAAATGATCTGGAGCCGGTGTTATGAAGAGTCTTCATTTTTACTTTGTTAGCCTTGACTTTCTCAAATTTTTCCTAAATTAAGAGAAGTAGTCATGAGATGTATGAACATAATTAATGGAAAGAAATATAAAGAAAAAAACAAGTCTAAACCTTCGTTGAAGCCCAATAATTACACATTTAATTCCAATTTTCTTCAGTCACCCATTTCGGAATATGTCTCCTTACCTCTTTATCGGAAAGGAAAGACTGGTAATATTTATGAAGTTGATATCGATGATCCTTCACTTTCTATTTCAACAGTGAACTAACATTGCTTGAAACATTAGGCGTGTCAATATCAACAGTATTGAGCTTCATCTGTAAAAAAACACATATAAGTTAAGTTATTATTTTTGTTAAGTAAAATCGCAATACATATAATGAAATGAACTGAAATATTATCGAAACTTTATCCAAAGCATTTTGGAGCAAGTTATCTTCCTTCAACTGCCTGACATGCTGAAGGTAAGACGACTCATTCATGACAACGATGCCCAACTAACTGGCCAATTTTACAGCTTGGATCTTATCCACTGGGCATCGTTGCTTGAGGTCAATCATCACTGACAAGTTGGTATTCATTACAAAATTCATCCGTTGTAACTTAGCACCTTTTGTCTTACCTCTACCTCGTTTTTTGATGCTAGTATTGGAACCTAAAAAAACATAATGAGAAAAACACACTAAACATGTAATGAGCAATTTCAGCATAAATGTAAATATGTTTGGTTATCAATAATAGGCCTGAAGATCCCTCATGACTACTAGACGATGTTGGTAAAGGTTATAGCTAACTTTCTTCTAGTTATTTTGCGGGATAAACTTCATTTGCCGTTACTACCCTCTTTCTCTTATTTCTACCAGGCCCCATTATAGTGAATCTGTGTAAAACGAATTATGAACAAAACGTATAATTGTAATTGAAAAATAAAATTAACATTTTGTGAAACATTAAAAATATCTTATAGTCATGGTAAATTAACATAACTAAAACATCAACAATATAAGGCAATTACAACTTGGAGACATTTCAAGCAACAGAAATAATTTATTTACATGTAATCATCATGATTAGGATTTTGAAAAATGTCATCATTAAATGAAACATGAAAAATATGCTTGTAATCATGGTAAATTAACATAAGTAAAACATCAACAACATAAGGCAATTTCCTCTTCATTCTTAGCTCCATTTCAGCTCAATAACAATCACAAACAATTCATAATCTATGGTTGATCATAAACACAAAAACAGAACATTCATACATATACATACATCATCAACTTTCTGGACACATCTTTCTCCATTATCACCTTCATTTCACCTCTAAACTATCACCCTAATTCATCTCATTTCAAGATACCACTTTAGCCTTTTCTTTAACTTGAACCTCATTCTAACTCATCTCTATAACAACTAAAGAGATACACGATATTATACCAAGAAAACATAACATAAAAACATTCATTTATCTGTCAATTTTTCTGTACTTATTTGCTAACCATTATAATGAACTTTCTACCTAAAAATCATCTCTACATAAATTTATGAATCATTAATCATCATATATACAAAAGTAAGACATTTACATGCTCATTTCTTTACTCACGCTATACCATATGATCAACCCCATTTAACTCATCAATCTATCACTTTCATTATTAATCATCTCAAAATCACCTCTAGCACAACTCATAATTTATCACTCATTATGACACAAAAGCAAGACATAACCCTACTTACTTCATTATCCATGTATCATCACACTTCAGCTGCTTTTTCATAATCATTCATCTCTTATTCTATCATCATAAATGCTTTTTATTAAACAACACATGAATAACATTAACATACTAAAATTTAGAACATAAATCTCTTTATTTTTACGCCTACGTTAAAGCATATATGAAACTTCATGATCATGGTCATCAAATCTTGAATCATTTATCATATTCGATTCATTTGCAACTACCCATGAAGATCAAAATATAACTTACTTGATAAAATTCTAAACTCTTCAAAATCATGTGAACCCTAGCTTTCCATGGATCATACGATCATCAACATGGAGGTAGGGTAGGTTATGGTTTTAGTGGCAAATGAAGAAAATAACAAAATGATAGTAGCAAATGAAAGGTGAGAGTAAGATTCAACGTTGATAAGGTAAGAGCGACTGTTGTGGAGATGAAGAAGATTTGAAGAAGAAAAAGAAGACCACGAAGAGAGAAGAAAGCAAGAGACAAAATAATTAAAATGGTCATTCATTATTGAAAAATATCATGGGTTGAGACATGGTACGGTAAGTGACAGTTGTCACTTACCACATGTTCATTTTCTATAGGTTAGTGTCACTTGCCACATTTATATTTTCTTTGGGTTTCACTAGGTTCTCTTTATTAACTAGTCAATTTAGCTTCAATTTCTACTTTAATTGCCTCCCAATTTTCTATGACATTTGTCATTAATTCCTAATTCCATATGCCAAATATCTCTATTGTCATTCATCACTTATTTCTACTACCATCAATCAATTATCCTGCCACTTAACACTTTTCCTAGTCCAAAAATACTTAAAATTTCAGAAAATTTCCTAAATTTTCACCAAAAATTCTAAATTACTAATTATACTCACCAATTCAATTTTCAAGACATATAATCCACAATTTATATCATAATCACATTAAAAATCAATTATACTCGGTAAATGTCAAATGAATGCCTAAATAATCTTTATAATGTGTGCAATAATCAAATTCACGTGTATGTATGCTATATTATGCATGAGCATGAAATGCATTATCCTAATTTCTCATTAATGCCTCTCATATACAATATTCTAGGGTTGTAACCCTTAGCAAGAGGAAACGGGATGTTACATAAAGAGAAACCAATCTTCCCCAGCATTGTCTAAAAAAGGTCAACATAACCACCCAATCTTATTCTCCATGTTTATTATTGGGATAGGACAGAAGTCGGGGTGGTAATGGATCATCTCTTGTTAGAAATGACTGAGAGAGAAGGAGGAGGAAGCTCCAGTCCAAGGATAAGGAGAAAGGCAATTGTAGGGTAGTCCTCACTAAAATATGTTTCAATAGATTCAGACAAATGCCTTAATCTAAGAGCAGTCGGAGGTTGAATCATATAAAAATATGCATCAAATGCAAGCTGTGAGGGAGAGAATCACAACTTAGAGCCAATTTTCTTAGGATAGAAAGCTACACATTCCCACTGATTTGTTTTCAATAGGAGCATCAAGTATAGAAAAGTTGACCCTTGATCTGAGACCGAATCAACCAGCTTCAGGTCGAGTTAAATAGACTATCCCACTAGATCTTTTGAGCTGAAAGAATCGATGTGTTAAGGATCCATATCACCATCATTTATAAAGAAATCACTAATATAGTCATTTGGTGCTCCCTAATATGTTTCTTTAACATTTTCATTGTCATTTAAAGATACATCAAACAAATAGCTAGATAACTACTTTTCCTTATAACTAAAACCTTCCTCAAGAAAATTATCTACATAAAACATTTGATGTACTTTGTTGGCCAATATAAAAGGATCCTCTATATAATATAACTTTTTAAAGTTTACATAACTAGTCCCATAATGATCTTTCTCCTCTTGATGCCAACAACATTGGAAGAACACTAAACTAAATTGTACATAGTAAGCCCCTTCAATAATTTCTTTTACTACACTATAGTAATTCATATTTCTAAGTGTTGGATTTTGGCCTCGAGAACTTGCAAAACTCAAAGCTAACACTGTTAAAGAAACTACATTATTTGACTCTTAAATCTTAAATCCTATTTTTTTTATTTGTAAACTTGAATCCATTAATAACATAACCTGGATGTTTCTTTTCATAATATTAAGGCCTTTGGATAATCAAAGAATATGACTTAAAGAGTTACAATAAGATATCACCTTATCTTAAAACCATTGGAGAAATTCATTGCAATGATCATATTCCCTTTCCTATTGACTTTTTTTACCATATTTCTATTTCAAATTATGGTGCTCCCTAAAAAGAATGATATATGTTAATTATTATGATGGTAATAAAAAGTTGATCTTATATGGATAAACAATGTAGTTGTACCAATGTACTTCTCAACTTCTTTATCATCTAAATTATATATAATGTATCGATGAGCTTGATGTATTGTATTTAAGTATAAAATGACTGCTTTACCTTTCCTATACCCTTTCCCTCTAATAGGATGTCCAAATTTTGGAAAAAATAAAGATGATACTATAATAAGGTTTGTATTGTCATTATCTTCCATTGACCTATTATATTTTTTTCTCACCTCATAATGCATTTAAATATAATAAAAATTTGCATACTCTTTAGTTACATACCTTTCTAGTTGGCTTTTATTATGAACAATATTTTTAATGTACACAAATGCATCTTAATAAAGTACATTGAGTGACAATGCACTACTCCAACATATTTGACTTGTTTTAGAAAATGAATAAGAAAATGAACCATCAGGTCAAAGAAACAAGGAAGAAATATTGTTTCAAGTTGATATGATACTTCCATGATTTCCTTTTCCAGATGCTCAAAATCCCCTAACTTGATGACTTTTACTGCATAGCCCTTTGAAAAAAGCACCCAACCAACTCAAAACAATTATAAAATTATTTGTAATGTTTTTTAGACAAAAATTAGGGTAAGTATTGCATATTAATGTGATAATCATGAATTTTATATCCTGATAATTTTCTTTTAAAAACATCAACATATGCTGCAATATTTGATACATAGCCTTGCAATAGTTTCACATTCTTCAAAATTAAACAAATGTTTTCTTTCTCTTATAAGGTTATGTAAAAGCAAGTTTGAGCTAATGACATCTGAGAGTTATCTACTTTGATAGGTTGTAAATCTTTTCTAATGCCCATTCATTTCAAATCAAACCATGCATTAAGATGATATTTTGAGTTGTTCAAGATCTATAACAAAGTGCTAAAAACACTATTACATACATTTTTCTTAACGTGCATCACATCAAGATTATGTAGGAACTTATTATTCTTCCAATAAGGTAATTTAAAAAACGTAAACCTCTTCCTCCAAGGATTATCACTTGGTGTTTTTTGCTTGCTTACCTTCCCAAACATTATGATACCTATTAATAAGCTCTAACACATTACATCTGGCAAAGTAATTGGTGATTCTCCTAACTCTATATCCCTATTGAATGATCTCTTATTGCTCTTCTAAGGATGATTTTTATCAAAAAATATCTGATGATTGAGGAAACATGTCCTTTTATTTTGCATTAAATATTGAGACCAAGTTTCATAATGACATTCTTGGAAAGTCACTAATTGTACATAATAAGGCTACATGAATCTTAAATGATCAATTAGTTAAATAACCATATCACTTTACCCCAAACTCCCACAACTTTTTCATCTCTTTAATCAATGGCTACAAAAAGCATCATTATCTTTTCCTAAAGAAGTCGAGTCAGTATAACTGAAGACAATATCAAATTTTCTAATTCCATACATCTCCATGGTCCTAAATTATAGTTCATTAAGATTATGGGCCATTTACTACATGAAACACTCATTGTGTAAAAAAGATTAAATCTGTAACATCCCGTTTCCAGGGAGCGGGTCGGACCAAAGAAACGGGTCCAAGTGTGGTAAATCGAGGCATCTCGTGCTCATGCATGTGTGAATAGTGATATGCGCATAAAAAATTTATTGTACGTGCATTCATGACAATTGTCCCGGTATAAATGTGAATCAGTGTGAATTCTTGAAAAATAGGTATTGTGAGTGATAAGTGGAATCGGAGAGGTACATAGCGATTCTCTAATTTTTAGAGAATTATGGAAATTTTCTGGGAATTTTTCGGAACTGTTTCCGGACCCGGAAAA
>JANIIA010000006.1:27686770-27701023 GCA_027478495.1 Erythroxylum alaternifolium | reverse complement strand
ATCTTAAAACCAACCTAGAAACTATCAAGTGAGAGAAAGGGAGTTTTAATCCGAAATTAACGAAAACCAAATCAGTTGTGCAATTATCGAATTAATGGGTCTAAAAAGTCCTAGGGTAAATTACTCTCTCTTGGGTTATAATTCTTAACTATAATTGATAATCCCTAATTTAAATTATGCAATTATGATCTCTCGATTCACAATTGACTCAAAACCTAAATTAGTTCTAAATTGTCTAATAGCCTACCGGGAACCTATGCTCAATCTCTCGTTACATGATTCTACTGATTTAATTCAATTCTTTACCTATCAAATCACTTAACTATCGTTAACATAATTTGATTATTTTCACTCAGCTCATCCTCCCAGTCTATTGCCAAATTATTAAGAACATAATTAAATTACAATTAAATCAATAAAAAAATACAATCAATCAAACGTTATTAATCGCAAAAATCAAAATCTCAAAGGTGAGTATAAAAAAAAAAACTCAACATTCAACACAACCTATTCTCAACACATATTTCAATTATATACATGAATAAAATTGAAATAACTGAAAAATCGTAAGGAAAGAAATTGCGGAGGCAACGACAGCAAGAAACCACCTATTCTGGGAAGTACGTTGCGTCAAGCTTCTTCTCCGTGTTTCTATTCCTCTGTTTCCTTTCTCAATCTCTCTATTTCTCTCTAGGTTTTCTAGAATTGGTTAACGCAAAGGCTTTCTTTTAGTATTCAACAAAAAATAAGAGCTTTGGTTTCAACTCATCGAGTTAGAGATATGCAAAAAAGAAATTTTCACCGTTTATGGGTACCTCGGATAAATGCAATAATTAGAACGAATAAGGTATCCGACAATTATAGTTATAGTAAATTAATAAACAATCTGTACAGACTTTCCAAATCTTCGGCTTCTGTCTCATAATGATGTATTTATACTTTGGACGCTCTAAGTTAAAGGTGGGGTTAAAACAGTCTAAAAATCTTATGAAATTCGAGTTTTTGTTTTAGTCCGACGCAGGCCACGATCGTGGCGTTACCTGTCACGATTGTGGCCTGGATCCAAGATCTTTGTCACGAATTGCCTAAAGTGCACGATTGTGGCCTGGCTGTCCTAGCTCGTCCCTCTCTATCATGATTGTGGCCTGTTGTGCCACGATCGTGGGCTATGTTTTTGGCCCGAAACTCTTCGCAACTTATCCATTCTTTGTCATTTACCCTGAAACACTAACAAACACATCAAGGTACCTCAAAACTATAACAATTAAACTCAAAGACTCATACTAACCTATAAAAACACTTAAACACATAAACTAACACAATTAAACCATAAATACACACTCCACACTCAAATTCACACTAAATACCTAACAAATTACACCCTAAAATGCAATGCAAATCACAACTATCATATACCTTCTTGTACTTTCATTAAGTGATGAAGTTACTCAGTTTCTTCAATTTATCTACAATGATGTTCTTTCATTGTCATGTAATCTATATTGCATAACATTCCTATTGGTCTTTTTGTGGCTCAATTCAATGCAATTTTCTCTATGCTTGACCAAAGTAGCTTATTCTTTTCTTTGTCTACTCTTGAATTGGTAGTTGTTTAGAACTTTAGTGCTACCAATGATTACAAAACTATGTTTAGGAAAGAGCTATGCTGAAGATTATGCCAGTGGTTAGGATTAACTTATTTGTTAGCAGTTGTTGTTTCCAGTATTTGCATATGTAGGTAAACTATAAAGACTTACATAATTTTCTTGACAATAGGGTTTGTGGAGGTGCTAATGCACTATTATGGGGAATTATGAATGAGGCTTTTTTTTAAGTGTCATGACACTTTTAACTCTTCTTAATACTTTCTTATTGTAAAATTGAATTATGTGAAACTCGGATGTTCATTCGGCAGCTTAACTTTGAATTAGCGATTGCTTTAGTATTGAGGTAGGATTATGTCATATTGAGTGTGGCATAATGCAGGAACCCATCTGTCAACCTGGAAGACACTGGAGGATGTGAGCACTACCAGAAATGTATCTATATCAGGCATCTGGGACTCTTTAGAGCATTATGCCTCTAAAGAATTATGACTTCCTTAGTCCCATCTGGAATCCTAATACTATACACCAACAGCCAAATTGAGTATGAAGGCAATACTTCTTATAAAATTGCTTACAAGGACATTGGTCTGGTTTTCCAACGCACCTATCTGTCAGTAGAAGTTTATGGGTCCCACATTGTTGAGGAAAGTATCAATGAAAGAGATGATAAAGTAAAGAAGATTGATGAAATTTTATTGTCAGAATTGGATACAAATCGGGAGTTATTGGTCATCCACTTTGTTATAAACAAATACCTGAGGGAAGTGATGTAGGAAATCATGAATATGAGACACTGATGCAAACTCAGGTACAAAACTGATAGAATCAAATTAGAGCTCCCAGTTATGGAAGTCAGATCGGTTAAAGTTATTGAGTTTGCTTTTGAGCAGCTTCGTGAAGGAACAGATATTGAGTAGGTCCTTATTCCCAGTATGATAAATGATCAGCTAGTTGTCAATGATTGTGCTAGTCCTATGAAAACTAATTCAGATTTACAAGTTGTTGGAACAAAGTCTTAAGAGGACAATAATATAGTTACGCAGCAATTCTAGGAGCAAAAGTGTGAGGAGTTCTTAAGGCTATTGGATCCAAGAAAGACGGCAAGCAAAAGAATGAGGTGGGCTCTACAAAAGAGGTCCATGTTCTTGAATTAAAAACAGTTCAAGGTATCTTTTTCAAGCAACACAATGGTGAAGTTGAGGTTGAGGAGTTTATCCTTCCCAGAACAATTGAAGAGAAACCCATTGGTAATGAAGTGAAAGATCCCGCGGAAACCAGCTTTGAGTTGCAGGTCGTTGAAGCAAAGATCACCAGAGGATGTTCGTAAAGCCCGCAAAGCTAATTAAAACAAACCCACAGCTCAGCCCACCCCAACCCACAAACCATTAAACTTGTATAAAATAAAAAGAAAAAGCAGCTGGAACTATAATTAAAACCAAGGAAAGTCCTCATCTTCTTCACTTTTCTTTGTATTTTTCCAGCTGGTGAGTGTGTCAAAATGCACTACTTTGTTCTACATGTAAAATTTTGTTTATAGGTCTTTCATTTTATTTGTTTTGCAAAAACTTGGAGAAAGTTGTGGAGATTCACAACTCCAAAATTCTTCACTTTGGTAAAAATTCCAACAGTTACATTATGTCTTTTTTTTGTAATTTTTTATCATACTACACTAGTATATAGTTGTTTTGTATGTTGTGGTTGATTAGGATAATAATTGAAGTTGCATAAAAGGATAAAAATGAAAAAAATGGGGCTGGAAAATGATAAAAGAAGAGGAGATGAGAGAAGTGAAGAGGGTGAAGATGATCACATTGTTTTGAAAATTTAAGTTGCATGTAGGGGCAGAATAGGAAATATAGAAAGTGAAGGGTAAATTTGAAATTTAGTTGGATGAAGGGCATTTTAGTATTACTTGAAATGGATAAGGGTAAAATAGGACTTAGTTAAGGGTGTTTTAGTAATTATGGGGGGTTAGATTAATAAGGATATTATTTTTATAATTAAGAATAAATTAGAAGGGGAATAATGTTGGACTATTAAGGGTAATTGGGTTAGAATTTTTTAGAAATTAGTCTAATAAAATTTTGTAAATTCTAGGTCTGAAAGTCCGATTAAAGAGTAATTGAGATTATCAGTTAATTGAATCCGAAATTAAGGTAAGGATAACCTTAGACTTTGCTCTTAAAATAAATTACCATTTTGTTATCAATAAATTAAATTTTGAGCTAGTCACTAATTAAATTAATAAATGAATTACAAGGTGTTATATGTTTATATTTTTTTATGTATATTGAAGTGTATTGATTGTTAATTTAACAAGATTGTGTTCTTAAATAAAGACGGATTAATAATAGGTTGAGAATAATTGGTGAAAATTGAAAATCATTGGCTTGCCTAAAATAGGCTACATTCGACGGTCTTAAATTGATAGGTTATTTAGAGATGAGTGAGTGGTGGTTAGGTATTTGTTCGTGAAGCAGATATCAGGCATCCTGATCCCAGGGATGTCCTGTGCCGATAACTAAGTACCAGAGTGGTAGCGGGATATTTTGGGTCTTGCATATTTCTTGTGTTGATGGCTAGGTACTAGAGTAGTATTAGGGTGAAGATTGAGAAATTGAGATACCATGTGCCGATATTTATACATTTAATTGTGTTTCCATTTATGAGAGATTGTGATAAGATGAGCCGACAGACCATTGGATATACACCTATTAGGTTAAGTTAGGCCTAGGCAATTCAGTTAAGTATTAGAATAAAACATAAATGCAGTTGAAATTAATATTTGTGTAATCACCATTCGGTGAAAGTTTTGAAATGTTTGTTAACTGTTTGGATTAGACTTAGGACTATTGTGTATATAAATATTATATGTATGATTTAATCAGTTGATGAAGTGTTATAATTATTTATTGAGTTACTTAGTTTTAGGAGTAAGGTCGGTTATCCTCGCTAAGTTGGCAGCTCACCCTTTGCCATTATTTTTTTAGGAGACTCAATAATTACCGATAATCCCAATGTATGTGATTGACAGAGTAAAGATTAGGTGGGGCCAGCAAATTACTTTTGTATAGTTGTTGGAATGTATATGTATATATGTTTTAAATGTGACAGTTAGGGTAGTTATGTTGTATAGAATATTTTTGTATTTGACAAACAATCTTCTCTTTTAAAGCTAATGAGGAATTTGATGATTAATAGTATGTTTTGGGAACGATTTGGTTAATTACGATTTAAGATTTTTAGGAGCGTCTCAATGTTCATGTTGGAAATAAATATAGAGGTGCTAGCGGGATCATCAAATCCAGATGATGGACAAATAGAGAAATGAATCGGCATCTACCAAGGAGGTGCTTCTGGGATCACCAAGTTCAAATTATAAAGAAAGAGAAGAAACTAAATTGGCCTTTACCATGGAGCTTCTAGTTCTTGAAATTGAAAACATCTAAGTATATTGATTGGCCTTTAAAGCATCTTAATGAAGAACTCAATATTAAGGAGCTCATCCTTCTAGACATAAAAGAGTATAAACTAGTTGTGAATACCATAATGGTGGACAAATATAGTTAGATATGCTAGTTAAAGCAAGCTCAATAAAAGATATTCATACAGTCATAAAACAAGTTGCATATAATAAAATTAAGGATTTACAAGAGCTTTCAGGGTAAAAGAAAATAAACTTGGTGTCACTAGGCAGGGTAAAACAATGATAGAATCAAATTGAATCTGGTTCTACTAAAGAGAGGATCATGTATTTTAGAATTGTTCCGAAAAAAATGACATGGTTAATATTGATGAGAGTGGATGGATTTAATTGAAGAAAATATAAATTTAGGAGTGAATTTCTGATTAAAAAAGGTGGCAAGGTAAGATTGAATTCTTTCACCAATTATCGTGATTCAGAATAGAAATGAGAATTGAAGCTAAGCTCAATGACCAAAAGTTTCTGGTCTTTTGTAGTTTACTTTAGAATTGATGTGCTTAATTATTTCTTTGACGAATCAAATTCCAGCTAGTCAATTATTTCTTTAAAAATCAAATGTATTTAGATTTGATGTATAAAGAAAAAAAATTGGGAAGAACAATCAATATTTCTTTATTCAATTTTTTTGACAATTTAACTACTTAATCACGAGAAGAAGGCTTTAATCTCTTACATGAACTACAAACAAGAGTAAAGGCAATTGACATAGATTAAATTGAAAGATTAAAGATATAAAATGTGAAACTAATCAAATCCATAATTCTATAGCATGAAATATGTACAATATGACATATTATCTGCAATCTATCTCTCAAACTGTTTATTATTTGAAGCTAAATAATAAGTAATATTACACTTCCAAGAAATCAAGTCAAAACAAAAATATCAAATAATTGAAAAGGAAACAAACCAAACTACCAATAAGGCTCTTTTGGTCCTTGAGTAATTGATGGATAAGGCTCTTTTTTTCGGTTTTTTTAAGAGAGGAATTTCTCACATTTAATTAGCTCTTATTACATTATTTTTTCATATTAAAAAAGGGAATAAGAATAAATAAAAAAGTGAACTGGTTCATGTGCCACTTTCTTTATTACTTATGTTACTATGTGCCAAATGGGAACATCATAAAATAAAATTTTCCTATAGAGAGATAAATAAGAACACCATAAAATAAAATTTTCCTATCCCAATCATTTAATAATTATGGTTGAGCTGCATGAAGCAATTTGGTTTCTTAAGTTCGACTTTAGGTCCAAATATCATTAAATAAAGGCTTGTGATGTTCATAAAAATGCTCTTAAGATATATGGAAGTCATTACAAGTTCCTTCTGATGCCTGTTAGGCTTATTAATGCCCCTTTTACAATTTAGAGCTTAATGAATGTTGTTTTTTCAAAGGACAATTGAGGCAATATGTACTATCTTCAACAAGATTCTTATTTACAACTAAACATTTGAGGATTATATGGAAAATCTAAAAACCACCTTGGAGATTTTAAAGCATAATCATCTCCTTCTTAGAGGTAATAAATGCAACTTTTGGGCCTCATAAATTATCTTATGCACATTATTTCAATATGCAAGGTCTCAACTAATCTTAAGAAAATAAAGAACAATTCATAATGGCCAATCCCTACTATCATGATAGAACTTTAAGGGGTGGGTTCTTGGACTTAGCTGAATACTACACACAATTTATTAAGCATTTCAGTATTCTAAGCAAGCGTTTAATATATTTACTCAAAAGAGATATATTTGAATAGAGTGAGAAAGCAATAGAGGCATTCCATAACTTAAAGAAAACTTTTGTAAGTGCTCTTGTCTTAACATTACCTAATTGCTACAAACCTTTCATGGTTGAAACTAATGCTTGTCAATATGGCTTAAAGGAAGTGATAAGTCTAGAGAGACATACTATAGCTTTTGTAAGTAAAGCTTTAGTTGCTAAACACAAAGGCTTATCAACTTATATAAAGGAGTTCCTTATGGTTATTATGGCTGTTAAGCACTGGCATCAATATTTAAATGGAAAGCATTTTTCAATTCTCATATACCATAAGAGCTAAAAGTCCCTCTTGGAATGAAGGATACACTTTCACTTTCATCAACAATGACTTCCCAAAATATTGGGTTATGATTTTAAGATAAGTTATAAACAAGGAAGGAAAATATTACTACTAATACTCTATCTAAGATTTATTGTGTTGAATTTAACACCACAGTCTTATCACAAGTACATATCCCAATTACTGGAAGAGATAAAGAAAAGTTATGAGAATGATTCCACTATCCAATACTTGGTAAAGAAATTAGTGAAGGTCAACTAATCTTGAGTCTTACTAATGGATAAAAGGAATCTTAAGGTGGAAAGGGAGAGTGGTAATAAATTATGATAGTAACTTGAAGACTTGAATTGTATCTATAGTGTTTGGGAGACACATAAGAGGATAATATGGAGTTGAAGGAACTACTAAAAGGATGCAATCTTTGTTCCATTAGAAAGGTATCTAATTAGATGTCAAAATTACATTAAGGGCTATTAAGTTTGCTAACTTAACAAATATAAAACTACACCTTAGGTAAGTTTATTACAACTGTTACCCATTCCTAGAGGATGTTAGATAGATATTTATATAGATTTTAATAAGGAGCTTCCCATTTCTAATCAGTACTTAGTTATTTTGGTAGTTATTGAATAGTTTAGTCAATATGCTTACTTCTTATAATTGAAACAAATGGCTAATCTTTTCCTCTCCAATGTGTTCAAGTTACCTCTTATGCCAGATATCATCACCAGCGATAAGGAATACATGCTTTTAAGTTAGTTTTTGAAATAATTCTACAAAATTCAAGAAGTAAGGTTACATTTATCCTTAGGTTACCATCCCCAAATGGATGGTCAAGCCAAAATCCTTAATCATTCCTTATAAATTTATCTATGGTGTATGACAAATGATTATCCCAATAAATGGTTCCAATAGCTTCTATTATCTAAATGGTTGTATAACGCCAATCATCATCCAGCCCTTAATACCTACCATTTAAGGTATTATATGGTTACCCTACCCTAATCCATATTCCTTATTTTGCAAAGGATTTTAAGTTGTTGGTGGTTGGTATCCTCTTGCTGGATAAGGAGGCAACAATTGAGGTGATTAACTTTCATTTACAGAGGTTTAAAAAAAATGAAATAACAAGCGAACAAGAAGAAGATAGATAAGGAATTCCATATCAGAGAAATGGTGTTTGCCAAACTTTAACATATAGGCAACAAAACCTAACTAAGCATTCCAACCATAAACTATCCCTTAGATTTTATAGGCCATTCAATGTCATTAACAGGGACAGACCTATTGCTTGTAGGTTAGAATTCCCTTTAAATTCTTTTATATATAATTTCTTTCACTTATCATAGTTGAAGAAACATATAGCTTTCATTTTGGAATGTAGCATAGTAAAAAGATACCAAAGGGATGCCACCCAAGTGCAAATGATGTGGTCGAGTCTTGATAACCGTGCTACCATTTTTCAAGGATATTACCCTTATTTGAACCTTATGGGTAAGGTTCTATAAGGAGGGATGATATTGTTATATGCCAAATGACTACAAGAAGAAGACAGGTATCTAAATAGTCTGAAAAAATTATAAAATGGTGTCACCAATTTTACTATTAAGAACCACTATTATATTTGATTATTATCATACTTTTTTACATTTTACTTTTTCCATGTGACAAGTATAAATACCTTATGATAACTATCAATGAACGTTAAACTAACAAGCATTTCCAAATCATATCTTTTCTTTCTCTTAACATTTCTCAATCTTCTCTCTATGTCTCTCTTTCTAGTTACATTACCTCTCTCTTTGTTTCTTTTTTATTTTTTTATTTTGATTTTGGTTTTTTCCATAAGGTGGTATCACATACTGTTACAACTTAAGCAAAAACACTGTGTTATAAGAAAAGGAATCTAGGAATTTATCTTTCTTAATCAATATGAACTTTGCTCACTTTAGGACTACACCAGTAGTCTCTCCCTATGTTTCTAATTATGGAGAATATTTTAATCAATTTAAGGCTAATCACAGTTTTTCAAGTACATGCTAATGTTCCATTATGTGTATTTATGATAAAAATCTATATGAAAATGTTCATAAATAACTAAAAATTATACGTAAATAGTTAATAAAATAAACAATGTAATTGTATTTGGGTTAGAGTTGGGAAGAAAGAGATTCTTTATCTTCTTTTTACCTCCTTTTCAGCTTCACATTTGCATTCTCAGACTTCTTTACCTATCAACCTTATTAACTCGTTCCCCTCTTATCTTCCATTTTTCTCTAATCATGTCCTCCATTGTTCTTTGATTTTTGTTCTTATTCTTTGTTCATCTTCATCCTTCCTCCTTCCCCCACTCCACCTTGTTGCTTCCAACCCCTCCCTTCTCTCCTTCTGACTTGATATCCCTTAAGGGTAGTTTAAGAACCTCATAATTCTCTTACCCCTAAATTACTACTTATAGCAACTATTTTTTAAGCTTTCATTTTCTCCTTTTCCCTCCTTCCTTTATTACTAATTTAGAAATGCCTTATTAAGATTTAGTCCTTGAGTTGTGCATATAAGATAATTTCCTACTTTCCCCTTAGGCTTTACCCTCCAACTCCTCCTCCTCTTGCTCAACCCTCTCCTTCTTCTACACCACCTAATAGAAAGACAACCCTCCTTTACCGTCATAGCTATCTCCATCTATTCCCTTATCTCTTTCAATATTAACCTCTCCTTTCATTAGGTTTGGTCCAAAACAAGACAATCTAAACCCTAGAGCAGTATTAAATAATTAGAGGAATGCCTAAAACTTACCTATTTTCCATTTGTTTCCTTAGAGGATGGAGTTGTTTGTCCCCAGGATGGTTTGCTCAAAGTAGAAGCTAACAACTAGTCTTCAACATTGGTTAAATTCTTTCTAGAAAAAAGAGCCTCCTATCCACAAGTAAGTGTTTGAGTTGCTGTCAAATGCAAAAAATCTAGTTTAGTGAAAACTTTATTAGGGAAGGATAATAGCTTCATCTTTAGGTTATCCAAAGACTTTGACCTTTCTACTATTTTAGAGTAGGGACCTTGGCACATTACAGGTAACCCTCTCCTCCTGGTGAGATGAAAACTAAGTATGACATTTGACAGAAATAAGGTAAGAACTATACTAGTCTAGATTAATTTATACCGCCTCCCTATAAACTACTGGACAAAAACAGATCTGAGTTTCTTAGTGAAAACACTTGGTAAACCTATTTACATGGACTCTCCTATAATAAGATTGGAAAGAATAGGTTTTGCAAGGTTGTGTATCGAGGTGCCTAGAGACCAAGAACTAACCTCTTCTCTAATCATCAAGAAGTTATTTAAACAAGGTGAGTTAGTGGATCATGTTATCTAACTAACTTTCAACTGAAAACTTATAATAAATAGGATATGGAAGCCTATAGGTAAAATTTTTAGAAATGGCTCCTATATCAAGATAATAGGACTTCAAGAAGAGGAAACGATACCCAGTCACACTGAAGAATCTCAACTTCCAGTAGCAAATGAAACTATAGAAAAGGAGAATCATATGGAAAGTAATGTTCTAATTTCTGTAGTAGAAAAGATTCATGTCATAAAAAAAGAAAACCAAGCTTTCTCCATAAATGTAGAAAGTACACTAAATGCAATTTAGGAAGTAGATAATCAAAGGCAAATCTCTCAAAAGAGAGACCCCCCATGCCAACCCTATGCTCAAACCCTAGTTTGGAAGTAGACAACAACGAAATTAAAAGGATCCCTCATAATGAAGCTTTTGTTTCAACCCCAACCCTACTTATTAAATTAAAGGGAAGTTGTAAGTCTAGAAAAAAGAATAAAGATGAGGGGCTTTCCCCCATCTCTTCTTCACGAATATTTTATTTTAAAATATTAGAGGACTTAATAATCCTGATCTTTTAGAGACTAAAATAAATCCTCCAACATGAGTGAAGAATTTACTATTTTAAGCAGTAAATGGAGATTCTTAACCAACCATTCTCATCATTACAATGGAAGAATCATATTGTTCACGAATATTTTATTTTAAAATATTAGAGGACTTAATAATCCTGATCTTTTAGAGACTAAAATAAATCCTCCAATATGAGTGAAGAATTCACTATTTTAAGCAGTAAATGGAGATTCTTAACCAACCATTCTCATCATTACAATGGAAGAATCATAGTTGGTTTTAATCCCTCTTTAATATCAGTTACTGGAATCCTTATCATAAATCAACTAAACCACCTACAATGTGCACACAACTATCAAGTCAATCCATTCCTAATTTCAATCATCTATGCCTCTAATCTGAGCTTCCAAACGAATGGCCTATGGGGTGATTTAAGTAAAATTCATAGCACACCCAACTTACCCTAGTTTTTGGGGGTAATTTCAACTTTATCTTAAACCTAAAATAGGCAAAAGGCTTGTACATTAGGAGGAACATAAATGGAAATGAATTGCCAATAATAGTTGACTTTATTGGTGTTACAAACCTAAATTATATGGGCCAATACTTGACCTGGTCAAACAAGCAGACTAGCTTCAGTTTTATGAAGAAAAAATTGGACATAATATTAGTTAATTATATATGGCTAAACAAATTCCCCTCTAGCTATACCTTGTTTGGCCCTCCCATGTGTTCATATCGTTCTATCTTAGAAGTTAAAGGTATAAATAACTCTCACTTACATTGATCTCCTTTTAGATTCTATAATCTCATGCTCCAATTAGATAGCTTTTAGGAGGCAGCTGGAAAAGTGATGAATGAAAATATCTTTAGTTATAGAAAATTTCAACTAGTTGTCAAACCTAAAAGGGTAAAGATGGAACTTAAATGACTAAAATCTAGTTAATGCCTAGGTTCTGAATCTCTCCTTAAAACTTCAAACAATTCCTCTAAGCTGAATTATATAAGAGGAGATAGCTAAATACACCCATGCCCCATCCATCCATAATTTCTATCGTAAGCAGAAGGCAAGAATATAATGGCTAAAAGAGGGGGAAAATGTACCCTTTTTTCTTTAATACTATTATGCACAAAGGAATATCAACAACATCAAAGCACTCGTAAATAGGGAAGGAAACATTGTCACAGATCAACAAAACATAAGGGAGGTAACTTACACATTCTACCTAAATATTTTAGGCACCTCTGTGACAACCTCCTCTTCCGTACCGAAAATCAGGGGATTCATTTAAGATGGCCTTCAGGAGGAAGCTACCTCTCTCCTCTCTAGGCCAGTTTCCCAAGGTGATAAAAGGGAGGTAGTTTTCAGCTTTAAGCCAAATAAGGCACCTGGCCCAGATGACTTTAATGCCTACTTTTTTCAAAAAAACTTAGGATATTGTAGGTAGTTTTATAGTGGAGCATGTGTTGAAATTTTTTGCAAAACCAAAATTATGTTGAAAGAACTCAACAATACTTACCTATGTCTAATCCTAAAGATTGACAACCCTTCTTCTCCCTAATATTATCGACCTATCTCATATTTTAACCTGGCATATAAAGTTATTGAAAAAATTCTGGCAGACAGATTCAAGAAGGTCCTAACCCCTGTCATAAACCCATGCCAAGGTGCCTCCATTGATGGAAGAAGAATTGTTGATGATCTTCTATTAGCTCAAAAGCTTTTTAAGGATTATAAAACCAATCCTAGCATTAGAAGTTGCTTCTTAAAAATTGACATCTATAAGGCTTTTGACTCTCTAGAATAGAGCTTCATCTTAAATTACCTCAAAGCCCTCAACTTCCTAGACAAATACATATCCTAAATGAAGGTCTGCATCACTATTACCTCCTTTTGTGCTCTAATACATGAAAACTTACTCTAATATTGAAATAAGCTAGAGGTATTAGGTAAGGAGAACTTCTGTCCTCATACCTCTTGACCATTGCTACGGAAATTCTATTAAAAATTACCTAAAAGCATATTCAAAGGTCAAGTGAGTTCAAATATCATCATAAATATGACAATTTGAAGTTATTTTCCTTAGATTGTGCAAATGTCTTACTATTCTTTTGAGGAAGTAATCCACAATCTTTGGAAGTTATCATTAATTCTTTGAAGTTGTTTTCCTCCATATTAGATTTGATCAGTATCAACGCTAAGAAGAGTAAACTATTTTTTTTTTTGGGTACTTCTAATGTGTTTTTGTTACAGCAAATATCTAGCATGAAGACACTCAAACTCCCTTTTACATATCTTGGCCTTCAAATTTTTGGGTCCCTTTTACATATCTTGGCCTTAAAATCTTCCCCAAAAGACAAAGTTCTCTAAATACCATAAACTAATTGACTATACAAAGGGGAAGGTAGGAGTTTGGCATAACAAATTGTTATCTCTAATTGGACGTATACAACTAATAAAGAATATTCTTGCCAACCTACATACTCACAAGGGCTCACACATGGTGCTTCCTAAAAGATTAACAAAGGAATTGGAGAAGTAGTTCTTAAGGAGATTCCTCTGATTAAGAGACATGAACAACTCTTACGGAGCCACATTAAGCTGGAAGAGAGTTTACTCTCCCATTCAAGGAGGATTAGAACTTGCTTCCCTAAGAATTAAGAATCAAGTACTGATTGCTAAATGAATTTTGAGATTATTGAACAACAAGGAGGACATATAGGTCAAATGATTTATACCTTCTATTTGGCCAACATTAATTTCTGGTGCTTGAAAGAATCAAGGGAGGATTCTTGGCCCTTACTGAAGATATTAAGGATGACGGAACTAATTTATCCCTATATTAAGATTCAGGTTAGAAATGGGCTTGATACTTAGTTATAGATGGATAACGAGTCCAATATCAGCTTCTTTGCATTAGAAATGACATGAATTGCTTTAGAAACCTGTTGCCCAAGAATACTACATCTTAGAAATTATTCAAGGATCTAAGTGGCACCTCCCTCGTAAAGGTATGTCCTTTATAGCTAATAACTTCACCAAACTATCTTCCTAATCCCTTAAATTTAGACTTCCCTGTAATATTGGCAATTTATGCTCGATTTGAAGCTCAAAATGTATAAAGAAAGTGGTGTCATTTTGTATACAACGACATTATTTTTCACTTTTAATTTAGAAAAATTTAAAAA
>JANIIA010000006.1:27644701-27658920 GCA_027478495.1 Erythroxylum alaternifolium | reverse complement strand
TCGGTCACAACACTAAAAGAAATTAAAAAGTACCACATAGCATCTCCGATGCACATGTGTGATGTATTCGATGTGTGGCCCCATACGGGCCAGACACGTGTTTGGCTAGTGCAACGTAAGCGCCAGTGTCAATGGGCGCATCTGCACGTGACTCGTGAGTGCGTGTCACGCCTTAGACGCGTCGCCCGCCCATCTACGCTGGCGTGTGTTCCACACGCACCATCCGCATAGACCCGCGGCTAACGCTGGGTGTGACGTCAGCACGTTGACTTCAACATGATGTCATCGTACGAACATCTAAAGTGAATTAAAAAAACACAAAACTTGTCATAAGGGAGATACATGAGATTCTTGTGTCTTGGGTGGTGGGTTCGGTATCAAGTAAGGCACGATAGTCACTCTACTGAAAATTTTCTTTTACAGAAGTCTCAAATGAAGTTTTTATAGAATGTCTTCAGCATGGGTGTGTGACAATGAGATTGTACATTCGGGTTTTGCATTTATTAAAGTTACATTGTCACATATCATATGCTCATAAAGAATGTGAGGATAATATAAAGATGTATCCCTTGTGTTTGTGGACTTTTTGAGTGCTGATGAGAATGTAGTCACCACAGTGGCCTTTTGAGTCAGTATTTTAAATTGTTCTGCATGCACATTAGGGATGTCTTTGGTCTCATGTTTGGTTATTCTGTCCACAGGTATTGGCCTTACATGAGATTTTGAGATGTGCATAAAGGCATTGAATAGAGGAAAGTCGTTGCTTAAATGATCTATTTGCCCACAGGTGGTAGTGTCATGAGAGCTGATGGTTTGTACTTTGATTGCTTTTATGTGTGGAGGTCTAATTATATATATTATGCATTCAACCCATAGGTGTTTCATAATATGTGTAATCGAATTTTTAGGAAAGATACTATTTAATGTGTAGCACCCAAATACCCCCTGGAAGGATATATGAATGCCACACAAAATATCACAAACAAATCAAAGCATACAAAAACTTCCAGTAAACAATTCAGACAACCACACATTAAATTACATAGTACGTAACACAAACTCACTGAAACATCTAAACCAAACTGAAGTATTGTTGTTACAACTTACAAACAAATTCACATATACATATCAGATACAAGCTCAAGAGTCAAACCAAATATTTTACATTATTTTCAAAACAACACTCAGACTTCATTGGCCATTGCGGTTGTCTTGTCCCAGTCTTTATAAACGTTGCTCAGAATCTACACGGGGCAAATCCACCGTGCTAAGCATATAGCTTAGTGAGTAATAACTAAACTATGTATAATTTAACAATTAATCATACTGAATCAAGTTATAGCACAAGAAGATATTAAATTTCAGAATAGTTACAAACAAAATGATGTTTTAAACTGAAGGGATTGTGCCTTCTTTAATACTCATTTCTGTCAATTATGCAACTGTTCTGAAATTTAATATCTGCTTATGCTATAACTTGATTCAGTATGATTTATTGTCAAATTATGCATAGTTTAGTTATTACTCCTAAGCTATATGCTTGGCATGGTGGATTTTCCCTGTGTAGGTTCTGAGCGACGTTTATAAAAACTAGGACAAGACAACCGCAAAGGCCAATGAAGTTTAAGTGTTGTTTTGAAAATAATGTAAAATATTTGGTTTGACTCTTAGGCTTATATCTGCTATGTATATGTGAATTTGTTTGTAAGTTTGTAACAACAATACTTCAGTTTGGTTTAGATTTGTTTTTCAGTGAGTTTGTGTTACGTACTATGTAATTTAATGTATGTTTGTCTGAATAGTTTATTGGAAGTTTTTGTATGCTTTGATTTGTTTGTGCTGTTTTGTGTAATATTCATATATCCTTCCAGAGGGTATGTGGGTGTTACATTTAATGAGCTTGAGGAATTTTTCAACTAACTTCCAAGAGTATAGGGAGAACCTAGATGTCACTTATTTGAAGTTAGAAGGGATCATTTACACTTAGGGCAACAAACATAGATTGTGGCACATCAAAACTAAGTTGGACAAAGCAATGGTGAATAGGGAATTGCTCACTCTCTTCCTAGAGAGTAAAGCAAGGGTTATGAATCCAATCTTGTCATATCATTGATGCGTGTTAAATGCACAAGAAAATAAAACCTAACTCTAAACAATTAAGTTTATAGTAGCAACGAGTAGGGATCGTATCCACATAGAATGTACGTGTAGCTTTTGTAATGAAAGGAATTGATGTTTAGGATACGATGGGGGTGGGGGTTTGGTTGGTATCAAATAACAAAATAAAGTAAAATTGAACTATTAAAAGTAATTTAAATCAAACAGTGAGAAAATGTTAAAATTAATGAATGAGTTTAGAATCTGGTTTTTAGTTCAATCTCAACTTATACAAAAATAAGAACACTTACTCATCTTGTTGATCTCATACCTCTCTTAAAAACTATTAATCATAGGTTAACAATAAGCTCTATCAACCCCAATTTTTCCTTAAATTGTGTTTAATCAAAATAAGATCTTTAACTAAACCTAGCTATCAAACAACCTAGAATAGGTTCTCTAGATTTAATAGGACAGCTACAATATAAACTAGGAAAACAAATTAATCTAGGCAACAACCACACAAACTCAGGTTATTTAACCTATGTTATTTTACTCCTAATGATTCATCACCATTAGTTTACCAAAAATTAATTGAAAATATAACTATTATGTATTATATTCCATATTCTGCAAAGGTTCATACATAATCAATCTATTGAGAACGAGAATGTTAATCATCTATACATGAATACCCAACACAATAAGCAAAGAATAGCATAAACAATCTCTAAAAAGAGAGAATCAACAATATATAATGAAGAGATGTTTAGATTTGATCCTCAGCTTCAATTGCACCTTAGAATCGGAAGGAAGAAGACTAGCCCTCTATGGATCTCAATTCTGGTTTGGAGGATAATACGAATAAAAGCTACATTTATATCTCAGGAAGTGCTTATTCTAATAAGGATTAGATTTTATGTATCTCTGGGGTTTAGATCATGAATCCACCTTTTAAATATTTAGGAATTATTATAACTATAAAGAAATTTTAGTATAGGTACCATATTCCTTTAGTTGAAAATTCAGAAAAGAGTGAAATGTTGGTGCAATAAATCCCTCACTGAGATAGGGAGATTCTTGATAATAAAATATGTTCTAATCTCCTTTCAAATGTATTGGTCTTCTCATTTTCTACTATGAAAAAGTTTGATCAAAGAAATTGAAAAGGTACCTATAGGTTAGAGATAAGAAAGGAAGAATCCTTAGTAAAGTTTTCTAGTACGGTAAAGAAGGATGATTAGGTGTAACACTTATTAGCACAAGCAATAAAGTCATCTTAAGGAAACAGATATGGAGTATCCTAAATAACAAACCTTCATTATAGGCCAAATGGATTGATACCAATAATTATAAAAAGAAGCTTTTGGTAGTCAAAATATACGTTCTCTAGCTCTTGATTTATCATGGACCTCATAAAGCTTAAGAATGAACTAGAAGGAAATTTACATATAAAATTGAGGATGGGCAAACAACTTCCCTATTTTATGATAATTTGTCCAAGTCAGGGCCAATTTGCAATAGTCTAATCTTACCTCTTCTTATCGGAAGAATTCTTTTAAACTTCAAAGTTCATTTGTGGATCAATAATAATAGTGGTAAGGAGTTCCAAACTTCATATAGGCTCATCTACTAGACCATAGTCTTATCTCTTGGAGATAGGACAAATATATATAGACTGGGACTACAAAAGGGTATACACTAACTCATCTACTAGGGAAGCCCAAGGGGACAAGGGACCTAAATTGCTTAAATGGAAATTTGTATGGAGTAGATCTACCTTCTAGGTTTCATTTCCATTGTGGCTCCCAATCAAAAATAGAATGCCTACGCTAAATAGCTTGAAATACCTAAACATCAATAGCGCATATGTAATGTGCAAAAGAGGTCTTAAGTCATCTAATCACAGTTTCTTAAATTGTAGAGTTTCTTAGGAGATCTAGAATAATGAAATATAAAGAAGCTCATTTTTTATGAAAAAACTAGAACATTTAAATTATCTTCAATTTGAATCTCCTTATTCACGGGCACAAAAATTCAAGAAGTGAAGAGCAACCATATTAGATGAATTTTTTATGCTTCTTCTAACTAGACTTGGAATTCAGTTACCTGACCTAAAAATTAGAATATTATTGGTAATACTATTCAGCGCTGTGAAGTGCATATGGTAGCTTTACAGGCATCGAATATGTAGTGGTTTGAATGATAAATGTTTTACAAACAACTTTAGAGTCCACTATAGAAATTCGCTTATCTCCTCGATATCTAAGAAGCAAACCATCGTCTCATGCTCATCTAGTAAGAGTGAATACAAGGCAATTGCAAATACTGCATATGAACTTGTTTGGATTAACTCTTTACTCAAAGAACTTGACTTCTCTTGTACCCAAAATGCCATCTTATAGCGTGAAAAAAATTAAAAATCAATTAGGTGTTTCATATTAAACTTGATTTTGATTTTGTTAGAGAGCAGGTTGTCTACAAGATGTTACATGTTAGATTTACCTTTATAGCTTATCAAATGACAGATCTTTTTACCAAGCCTCTATCAATCACTTGATTCACCCTCCTAAGAGATAAGTCACGGTTAATGGAGCTCCATCTATCTGCTTGTGGAGGGTTATGAATAGATAACCATTTGAGGTATAGTCTTTAAATTGTATCATAGAATATTTAGTTATCTTAGTTTTCTCTTAATTTAAATGTATCTCATCATATGTATAAATATGTCATTGTAACTCACATCATTTAATGAAAATTAATCTTGTTTCCAATTATACATTTTGTACGACCATTTGAGTTGTAAAAATTTAAAGACCAACCACGTAATTTAATTAAATAATGTATGAATTAGTTTTAAATAGTTTAGAAGTTGTTTTTCTATAAAGATTAGTTCGCATCAAAATTGAGTTGTGACACGTTCTTCCCTATGAAAGAGGAAACACTGCAACTGACGTTAAAAATATGAAAGTTTTTTTATTATTAAAAATGTAATTATCCTTCATATATCTTGAAAAGTTACAAGTTGTAGGTCTCCTCGACGAAACAGAACCAGTAAATCTATTTTTAAATAGAATGTAAATAGGTAAGGACTAGAAAAAGAGGAACTGGAGAGAGAAAAACAAAAGGCATCAACGTACGTTATTAATGCATGGTCCTACGTAACTTCTTACATTACATACATGTAATATTAATATTATTCTTCCAATTATAATCTGTCACTTTCAGTACATATTTTATTCCATTCTTATTCTTGAAAAGAGAAACAGCTCCTGAAAACCTCGATAGTCGATAACCATCCCAACTGGAACAGTCATTCCTTACTAATCCTCAAAGTCTTACATGTAAGCTAATTGTATTCAAATTACAAAGAACAACAGTTCACCTAAAGGATAATTAACAAATTGCCCCAATCAATTGAACTGTCTAATCTGAAGATATAATACATTAATTTACTAGTTACCTAATGAAAAGCGTGATTCAAAATATGCTTACTCTCAAACCACGTGGACTTATGCATATAAAATTTCATGAAAGACGTCGTTTTCTTCGAAAAGTAAATTGTTTTCTCTTTGTAACTTTTACATCATATGCTTGAAAGTAGTTAATTTTTGTTTTGGATAGCCATTAGGTCAAAATTCCTTTTTGTCTCCAACATTTGTTATTGAATATTCTCTTACACTACCCTTTTTGTCAATTATCGTCTCCTGCAGTTGAACGTTGTATGATTAAATGTAATTTTTTTTTATATTACAACTTTCAAAAAGCATTTATTTATTACCACATAAATATTTAAAACATTTTATTTGTGACACTTGGTTTGACCAACATTTATGTCTGGCATGGCATCATTTCAATACAGATACAATCTTTTTAAACGGTTTCTTTTACAGTTTAGTTGACACCCAAATCGAACGTCTTTGTTCTACATTAAGTGACCATTATTTCAATGTATTAAAACTCGAAAGTAGGGATGGTAATTTGAGTTTGGAATTCGGGATCTCCGTAAGGATTTCTCATTTGGGGCAGAGATTAGGATAAAAAATTACCCTGTAGAATTGGAGATGAGGTAAATATAACTCCTGAGATAGAGTCGGAGACAGGGACGGGTTGAATAATCTCCACCCCGTGGGGGTCCCCATTCACGATAATTTTATAAATATATTATATGTTTTTAATTTTATACTCTTTACTAAAAGTTGGGTATAATCAACGAAGACTATAACGTTTCAGTTGGATTAAATGAAAATTTTAATTAAATAAATATTAAATATTGCAGTTCTAAGAAGCAATAATTATTTATGTAACTATGAAAAGTAAAAAGTACGAATCAGTTTTTATAAAATATAGAATAAATTTTTTAAAATTATTGAAAATTTATAAAAGTTTTAAGAATAATTTAATGTATATAGTAATTTAAAATATATGAGAAGAAATTATCTATTTTCTTATAAATTATAAACAAAATATTATGGTAAATTATTCAAAAGTTTTATAATATTCAAAATAATTTATTTTGAATTTATAGGCAGCATAAATAATATGTTAGTATCTTTGTTGCTATTAGCCCATGTATACGAAAAGAGTTCTTGACGTCGATAACAATTAACAACATTATGTGTTGAGGGTGTTGGTTATTAGGGTTGCATGTGGCATATGAACTAGGTCTCTTTTGAGGATATGGACTGGGCAATGCATGAAGGGTGAATGTTCAAGAATTCGGGTCCTTGTAGGGACTTAACGGAGATGTTAGAGACAGAATGAGATAAAAATATTCTCACTTCTAAAATCGGAAGTCGTGGACAAGAAGAGGAAGTGCTGAGTGGGGATGGGACGAGAAAGGTACTCCTCGCCCCCCATCCCTACCCGAAAGATTGATATGCTTTAGAAATGCGGGAAGGGCCAAGGCAATACGCAACTACTAGTCAGACAGCTAAAAGGCGCTCGTATAGAACGACGGTTGAGCATTAACGAGATGCACTGTGAACCCTCAGAGCCAATTGGCAGCTAGCAAGGTTGGTGGTTGGGTACTTTCCTCCCCTGTACTTCTTGGACCATGAAATGCACTTTATCATTTCACTGTTAATCTGATTGGGACTTTTGGCGCTTTCCATGTCTTCCTTTATGTGGATGTATCCATTGCAATCTCAGCTACAATTTACATCAGTTTCTTTTTTTCATATTGAAAAGTGGAAACAGTTTATTAAACTTTAGACCTGTTAATGAAATGTTAAACTTTTCGGGCTTACTAAGAAAATTTAGTCAGATTATTTTTTTCAACTAATTAAACTTTAAAATTAATGATATTTGGAGGTTTAAAGGTAAAACGTATATAGTGGCATTTGAAGTAGCATAATTATCTATCATGAATGCTGATACGGTAAATCTATCTACAGTCATACAAAGTCAGTTGTACTAAGTAAGAAAAATTGAAATAAGTTTATACTAGTAGTCCCACAAGACTACATAACTATTTTTGTCGATTACAGTCAAACAAATAAATTAAATAAACAAAAGATTAACAAAAATGATTAATGCACTAATTAACCTAACAAAAATTACGAGGATAAACTAGTAAAGGAAAATAAATAAAAAATATTAAGGCTTTAGGGTTCAATTATATGAAAATTTAACTATCATGCATTGATTATTTGGGTTGAAGTAACAATTAGCTTAAAGTATTTACGCTCTATCTTCACGCATAATTGTAAATCTAATTAAGCAACTTCGACATCTCGATACGCAATTTGGCTTAATCAATTTTATTAACCATAGTTAATCTATTTGGTTATCACAATAATCTAGGATAATCCATATCCTACTACTAAAATATTTATTCTCTTAGTATACAGATCATAGTTCACCTTTTAGTCCTTTATATAATTGCTAAGATTGAATATGTGATATGATAAAGCAAACACATGCAAGAGGGGAGTGAATTGTGTGTTACTTAAGAAAATTGCAAGTACTTTCAATTCATATAATAGACAGATCTCAGTTAAAGATAAAAAATAATAGGAGTCTGTCAGATGATAAAACCTCTTAAACAACAAAAGCTTGTTAGGCGATAGAAGCTTGTTAAACAATAAATCATGTGAAAGAAATTTAAAAACAGAAGGAGCTTGTTAAACTAAAACGAACCTCTTGTGAACTTAAAAATAGAATGAGCCTATTTTAAAAGTGAACGAATCTCTTGCAAAATAAAAATGCAAACCATATAAAGCGAAAATTTAAAAGTTAAGAGGAGAGAAAGAATCACACGATCGATTTATACTAGTTCGACTTATAAACCAAGCTTGCATCCAGTCCCCGAGTATCTAACTTGGGTTTTTCACTATTAAATCGAAGTAGTCATTTGATGAGTCTCTTCAAGCTTACAAGTAAATTTTTTTCAAGGTTCTTCAACCTTCCATACTAGTAGTATTTGTCTAGCCTCTACAAGCTCTCCATAAATGACAAAACAATTTACTCAATATGAGCTTCAATGATCATTCTCTCAAAAGAATTTTCACTTTCTAAAACACAAAAGATTTGATAATGATGTGACTTTCAAAAGTATCGACTCTTTTAAATGTATATCGAAAGTTTGACTTCCTTGATTTTTCTGTATATTTGTGTGCCTCACAACTGCAGTAATTCTTCGTTAAGTAGGCATTTCCTTCAACTAATCGTTGCATCATTTCCGTTCTAGGTTGACTTTGTATCTTCGATATCATCTTTACTGGAATCTTCAATATTCAATCTTAAAGAGAAAAAAATATGGCAATGTCTCATAATTGATTGTCGAAAAATATAGGATTAGCATGATCTTTTCAGATATTATAAACTAAATAAGGTAAGTTCAAAAAAGAAGGTTCCTGTTAGAAAGGAAGCATTATCCTATGATTTTGTTTCCTTTTGAAAATATATCGATACCTATATAAAGAAATAAATTTAATTTAAATTTTGAAATATTATACAGTTATCATAAAAAATATTAATCGTAAGCCTTGGGTTACCAATCTCTCCCTTTTTTATGATAACAAAAAATAATAGATATATTTTCAAAATTCAAATAATAATAAAGGGTTTCAAAAGATACCTATAAACTTTACTCACAGTTAAAAGGAACCTGACTTCTAAAGGAAAGAGCTTATCATTTGTTTATCATAAATTTAAAGATTTCAACAGACTATGTCATCAATAACAAATATATCATCAAGGCAATATTGAAAATATATCTCAAATAGATGCATGTAGAGTAAATATATCATCAAGTGCAAAGTATACTATTTCTCCCCCCTTTTTCATTGTCAAAAAAAAAAGGAAAGAGTAATTAATGCATCAAATAAAATCATAACTATGAATGAGCTAAGCAGAAAAGAAGTAGCAACAGAGTTATTAAAGAGATTCAAAGATTCTTCTGAGCAAAACCTGTATATCAAGAAGTTGATTTTACATGCTATCTATTTGTTCTCACATTTTTTCATGATTGGTTTGAATGTCCTTCAGCTTCTGATGGAGATTGGCATTATTTTTATCCCGAGGGAGGGACAGAAGTTTGTTAGTTTGGAGTAGGATCAAAGCTTTCTGCTATTCTTTTAGATATTTTTTCTACCCAGACATTGTTTTACAATTTGTATCCAAATTGGTAAGGAATGGAAGCGTGAAACTTAGCTGGTGCATACCAATTCAGATTTGCAGAAGTAAATCCATAATAGGTGAAAATTTTGCTGAGCAACATTCTATAATGCACAAAATCGGTGATATTCTTATGATTCCCTTTATCCACCATGAACCTTAAGATCATTGCTGTAAGATTCATTTTGTTCCCTTTTAGCAAATTATACACTATATAGGTGTTCAGCAGGCTGCACCTTTTAACTGAGCTACTACTGGGAAAATTTAAAGTAACTGATAGCAATGCAAGACATCGTGATAGTAAGTCTAATTGCTTGCTCTAGGGTCTCCCATCTTGGGTGTTCTTAACATGAAAATAGATGGATTTGACAACTTCTATTAGCTCCAGATCATCAAAATCCCATTTATGTCAGGGAAAATTAGTTCTCCTTATAGGAGCTACTTCTAGTATATCTCCTAAGATTTCTTCATAAATTAAAATTTCACATTCACGTACCCATAAGATAATGGCTAGCTTTCCATTAATTTTTTCTTTTCTCATGTGTGTGTAGAATGTTCTGATTAGCTTATCATATACAATCTCATCTAATTTCAGAAAATTTTCTTAACCAATGGCAACAAAGTAAGGAAAAATAGGTATACCTATGTTATCAAACATCATGGGAGGCAAGATCCGCCCAGCAACCACCTTTCTTTTCTTATACTGTATTTTAGAACTTCAGCTTTCATTGATTGAAAATTTTTGTTGGTATTGATGTCTTTCCTTTTTGTGTAGCTGTCTTTATCTTCTTTGCCCTTTTTTCCTTAAAAATCATCTATTTATGAAATAACTTATTTCTATCAATGGGATCCTTAATAGCATCTTCAGTCATAGGCACTTTGCCTTCCTTTATTTCTTCCCTTTTGCTTTTTCTATATTCTTCTTCCTCTTTCTTTTCAGCATCAGTGGCTTCTTTATGTCCAAAAATTTTCTCGACTTACTTTGTAAGACTTCCTTTGGTCCTTAGTTGTCTAATTAACCTAGCAGGTTCTTCATCTAAATCATTGTCATTTGTAATATAATGCACTTCAGGCACTTTCTGTAACAGTTGATTTCCAAACCTACCGAGGGATTAAAGTATTAGTCACATAAATTGCATCATATTAAAATAAAGTTGGTGCATTTAGGATATAATTTCATGATTTCATTCACGTGCACAACATGAGCATATACATACATGAATTTTGATTTAGAAAAATTGCCCTCAATTGATATGTTTCGGGGTATGAAAGTTTTCAAATAATTGTGGCATGATTGTGCATTTCTAATGTTTTGTATTTTGATTTACCAATAAAAAGAATTAATGGGTTACAATTAGTAATTTGGAGTTATTTGTTACAATTAAGGGATTTACGAATTCATATGTATATTTAGACTAGGAAAAATTTCAAGTAACAAGACAAGTTGACATGTAAAAATTTAGGATGACTAAGCCTATAAAATGAGTGACATACGGAAGTAGACTTGAGTGAAAAATGACTTAGAGAATTAAGTGACAAGTGGCAGATGAACCAAGTGACATTTGGCAGCCTAAAGAGAGGACACGCAGCTAGCCTAAACACTTGACAAGTGTCCTTAAACTCATCCTCCACTCAAACCACACGACATAAATATGGCAAAACCTCTTCATTTGTTGTTTTCTGCTGAAATTCTCTTCTCTTCTTCCTCTCACTGATAAAACTTACTTCTCCCTCATATCTCTATATTTCTGCCTAAATTTTGTTCAATTTCTATACCAAAATCCATGCAAAAATCCTTCATAAAGATAGTTATAGAAGCAAAACATTGTTGTACTTGCTATTATCTTCTTTTCTTTGCTAAAACCATCCTAATCCCACCTTGTTCCTGAGATGATCTTGCTTGCATGTGAGGCAAAGCAGGCTTGATACATTGAGGTGGCATTTGAGTTGTATAAGTACGTGAAATAATGATTTTTATGGCATGTGTTAGCAGAATTTTATGATGACTAAATTGAGATGGATTGAATGCAGTGTTGATGTTAAAGTTATGCTGGAAAATGAATTGTTTACTTTTCTGTTTTGTTTTTGGATGCATGGAAACTGTTAGACCCTATTTTCAGAGCCCAACGTTCATGTCTCTGATACCATAACTGTTGGGTACCATTTCTGGAACCCAACTCTTCTTATTTTGATACCATAACTATATGGGACCCTGATTCTGGAGTCCAACATTCCTTATCATAGGACGTATGCTTGTGCTTGTTACCCTGCTTGGTTATTCCCATTAACCCTCATTAGTCATCCTCGGTTAATCCTCATTTCTAATACTGTAGTGTCAGGCCCTATCTTTCAATTCTTTCTTATACTGGAGCAACATTCTATGCTCAACTTCCATCCAAATATTGAGCATCTTATGGCTGAAAGAATCAAATAGGGTTTTGACCCCAATCATATTGAACCGGTTTCGGGACAGAAAGCATAACCTACTCTAGAGATTTCATATCAGAGTCATTTTTAGAAGGTTCGAAAGAGGACTTCAAGATCTACAACTTTCATGAAGAACTTGAAGACGAATTTAATCGTCCGAAAGTTCTAAAATGGAACAGACGATAGCATGAAACGAATAGCGTATAGAAGAAGAAGTTTAGGTCACATAGGCAGAAAGCAAACGAAGCCAAAAAGTAGACAAAACAAAAAAAAACGAAGCCAAAAAGTAGACGAAGTAAAACGCTGATGAAGCAAAGCAGATGAATCGAAAAGCAAATGAAGCAGAAAGCAGACGAAGCGGAAAGCAGACGAAGCACAAAGGCAGACAAAGCAGAAAACAGACAAAGCAAAAAATAGACGAAGCATAAAGGTAGACAAAGCAGAAAACAGACAAAGCAGAAAACAGATGAAGCATAAAGGCAGACGAAACAGAAAGCAGACGAAGCGGAAAGCAGACAAAGCATAAAGGCAGATGAAATAGAAAGTCTTAAGACGAAACAAAATACAGAAGAAGTAAAAGACGGACAGAGCAAAAGATAGGCGAAACAAAACATAGATGAAGCAAAAGACATATGGAACAAAACATAGACGAAACAAAAGACAGACAAAGCACAAAACATAAATGAAGTAAAAGATAGACGAAACAAAACATAGACGAATCAAAAGATAGATAGAACAAAACATAGACGAAACAAAAGACATAAAAATTAAGAAAGTAAACGAAACAAAAGACAGACGAAGCAAAGTCAACTTAAGACGAAGCACAGTCAACTTAAGACGATGCAAATCTTAAGGCCCTATGACGTCATCACAGATGAAGTGACATCATCACAGACGATTCGTCTTTACAGACGATATATTTTTACAGAAGATGCATCTTTACAGACGATGCATCCTTACAAACGAAATGACGTCATCACAGACGAAGTGATGTCATCACAGATGATACATTTTTACACTCCTAAGAATTTCCCTTTCTAAGGACCAGAACTTTAAATCTAGAGGTCCAAAAATTTCATACTATCTATTGTTGAAAAGCTAAAGAAACACCTACAATTTTCTAGAAGACAACTTGGTCTAATTCAGCCTAGATCAATCCAGATTTTCCCCTTAAGTCATAACACAAATTTTACCCTATGGAAGGCTTGAAATTTTTCATTTTGCAAGCTTGGAATGTCCTGAGCTTAACTATTCTGTTACCAGAGTGACTTCATTAAACTCTCAAATCTCAACTTATTTGTCTCATCACATCTAACTACGTTTTGATCAATCATAATTCCTATCTTGCCTTCCCATGAATCCCACTTAGGCGTACGTGGGTATATGTATATGTATATATATATATATATATCCACAATTTATGCTTAACCATCTGTTCAAGCTGAAAATCATCTCAATATCATCCATACACAATTCATATTTCCTTAACAGCAAAAGAATAAGGTTTGTACAAGTCTTTGATGGCATTCTACGCCACATTACAACATCATCTCAAAGTCTCAAATTACAACAGGGTTCTTGAACAAATAAACTTGTTGCTTTCCTGCAATCAACTCAAAAATACAAATTGAGCAAATTTGGAGAATTTTCCTTAGGTTCTTGATCACTTGATCTTTTAGCTATCACCTGAAGATGGGGTAAAAAGGGGGTGAGCTTGAAAGCTCGTGGGTAACAGTTTATAATAATAGGATAAGCAAAACTTTTGAAACCATTTTACTTGTCTTCGAAAATTTTCATTGAGTTCATAAAACACATGTTTCTTAAGCTTTAAGCCAAAATCCAAAAGTTACAAAACATGAATGCATCAAACTTGTTAACATACATGAGCACATAAGCACATCAGAATGGTTTGGGTGGATCCAAAATAGAACGTACTACACATTTCTCATACGGGTCCTGTGTAGCCGTGAACAGAACGTACTATCGCAATTCCACTTAATGGTCTTGCGTAGCCGTGAACTTATGGGAGTCCATGAAGGAGCTCCATGCCACTAGCGGGCAGGCGGGAGAAGCCT
>JANIIA010000006.1:27546815-27561579 GCA_027478495.1 Erythroxylum alaternifolium | reverse complement strand
TTGAAACAATACAAACAATGAAACTTACATTCAATCATCATCATCAAGATGAAGAAAATCATCATCATTAAGTAGATGTTCATTTAATTCTTCATAACTAATATATTCCAACAAAGTATCGTCATTGTCATTGAAGTCATCCTGAGTATAGTCTTCATCTGTTTGTAAGATAAGATAAGGTTAGATTTCATCCAGTTTGCAACGATTACAAAACTATCTTCGCTGAATACTGGACATTTAGTGACGCTTAGAAAAATCATCGCAGAATGCTAAAGTTTTTACGACTAAGCATAATTTTGGTCACCAAATATGGACTTTAGTGACACTAATGCATATCTTCGCGAAATGTACAAAATATTTAGTGACGATTGACATAATTCGTCACAAAAGAATGTATTTAGCAACGAATAGCATTAAATGTCACCAAATATTTACCAATTTGTGACTATTAATTATATTCGTAAAGTGACAATTGTTCTCAATATGTTTGGTACACTTATGAAATAGGTTATTATAAGCAATTTAAATACACTAAGATTATCACAATAAATAGTAGTAGTTGAAAAATGTTCAATTCTCATATCTTTTAATAGTCAATATAAACATATGAGTTTAAAAGTAGTGCCAGGAACTCCTCAATAATTGCCTTCAATATTAGAATAAGCAACAAATATTCGTTTCTTACTTCTCCATAAGATAAGAAAATCACTAAGAGAGAAACAAAACTTATATGTGAAGCGTCAATCAATAAGATCTCTAACCTAATTAGCATCAAACTATACACGGAGCTCCAAACAGGAGGATGATGAGAATTGGAAACCATGAGATGGAGTACTTCTAACATGGTACGCAGAATATGAAATGGTTTGAAGAGGTGATAAACTGGCTCACAATGTGAACTATATAGACTATGTTAGGACAAGTAACTATAAGATGTACTAAATTCACATTTGTATGTACCCTATGATCACTTGATTACAAAGTCACATTTTAAAACCCAAACGATTGTACAGTAACTAAACACCCTATCCCTCATAGTTAGAACCTACTTGTGTTAGTTAGGCTATTAAGGACCAATAATGGCAAGCTACTATGTCTGTTGAATTTAATTCCTTGGTCTAAAATGCCACTTGGGAACTGGTCCCTCCTCATTCTTCTTAAAATGTTATAGGGTGTAAATGGGAGTTTCGAATAAAAAACCAATCAGATGGTACCATTGATGGCTCTAAAGCAAGACTTATAGCAAAAAGGTTTTTTTATTAAAGATTTGGGTTGGATTATATTGATACTTTCAATCCTGTTTTAAGCCTACAACAATTAGAGTGGTTTTTGCACTTACTCTTGTACATAATTGTTCCCCACATCAACTTGAAGAAAATAATGCCTTCCTTTAGGGGAAATTTCTTAAAGAGGTGTAATAGCACAACCACCTCATGTTGTTAGCTTTATTCATCCTAATTTTATGTGCCAACTTCACAAAACCATTTATGGCCTCATGCAGGCACCTGGTGCTTAGACCCAGAAGTTAAGATCCTTTCTATTTTAACAAGGCTTGAGTAACTCCAAATTAGATTCATCACTCTTCATTTACTCTTATGATGGCATAATGATGGATATTATCATCACTGAAATAATTCCAATTTTGTTTCCAAGTTTATCACTTTGTTCTTGTTTATATTTTTCCATTTTATCACATTTTTTGTTTATATTTGTCATTAAATATCTTGGACATTTGCATCATTTCTTGGGAATGGGAGTTATACTAACCAAAATTGGAATATTACTCAATCAATAAAAGTACATCTTAGACATTCTTGACCACACCAACATGCTTGGAGCCAAAGGAATTACCACACTAATGTCAACTTTCACCTTTCTCTCTATTAATGATGGTTTTCCTTCTACCATAGCTAGAGAATATCATAGCATTATTGGTGCCTTGCAATGTTTGTCTTTCACCAGACTTAATATTTATTTTTTAGTAAATAATTTATATCAATTCATGTATTTGTTAGGGTTATGTCAAGTGTGTCTTACAATACTTGAAAAGCACCATCCATTATGGTTTATTTATTCTTTCCTGTAATTCTAGCACAACCTTGCAGGCATACTTTAACGTTGATTGGTTAGGAAATTGAAATGATCGCAGCTCCACTAATGTATATCTTATCTATATTGATAGCAATATCATCTCTTAGAGTTCTAAAAAATAAAAACTTATTACTCGATCCTCTATTGAGGCTGAGTATCATGTTATGGCAGCTACTACTTTTGAAATTATATAGGTCATTTCACTTTTACAATAACTTGGTATCTCTTTATCTGAAATGCTAGTAATTCACTGTGACAATATTATAGCTACTTATCTCAGCATTAACCTAGTTCTACACTCCAAAATGAAGCATGTGGCCATCGACTTCCATTTTGTCAAAGACGCCTAGAAATAGGATCCCAACATCCATAAATTATTTTTAATGTCATACCCTAAAAAACTATTGGAAATTCAGACCTCCCAAACCCCACACTCAAGGATATTTCATAGACAAAAATATCAAAAAATAGAGAAATAATAAAACACAAGAAAATTTATGTGGAAACTCCCAAATCGGAGAAAAACTACAGGCATTGAGAGGAAAATCCACTTAGTGAAAAATTCTTACAATCACATAAATTTTCTTCTCACCCAATACCCTAATACACCAATATAGCCACAAAGAAATACCCAAAACAAATACTCTAACTCTCATCTCAAAAGAGGAATTTAACTTGTTGGATCCCATTTCTAAAGCCCAACTATCCGGAATATCAAAAGACATGAACGTATTATCCTACAAGGTTATTTCCATGGGATCTCTCTAGCCAAAACCAGTTTTGATAGTGGAATCACAAATTGACTTCTTCAGAACAATTATAGCTCCATGACTCTAGTCTATTTTGAAAAATTAGCATAACTTTCACTAGAGATGTCAAATTTTGATCATTCAAGTATGATTTCGAAGAGGACTTCGAGTTCTACAACTTCCATACAGACCATTAAGAGAGATTTTACCATCTAGAGGGTCAAAATTTTCATTTTTTCATAACTATCTTGAGAAGGTCTGCTTAGTGGACATATGTCCCTCCAAAGGGACATGAACTAAGCTGAAACATTGGAATACCCGAGAAGGTCTACCTAACAGACATCAAGTCTACCCAACGAACCTTTATGGGTCATATTCCAGATTTCCAACTCCTACAAGTTACTTATGACCCCTTTTATGCATATTTATCATTTTAAACTTATTTTCCACATTATTATCACCTCCATTCCAATTCAATATCATTTACAGCCAAATCATATTCTACACTTGATCATCAACCTAAAAACATAACATCATCCATTTCTATAAAATGTCCAACATTCACCTTGTGGAGCATCTTGTGAAAAGCATAATTCTTATCGCTGATATCCAAAAATTTCATACTTTATATCTTTGAAAAGTGAAAAACATAAGCTACAACTTTCATGAAGACAACTATGGCTAATTCTACCTAAATTGATACAGTTTTTCCTTTGAGTTCAGAACACAATTTCAACACCTATGAAAGCTTGCAAAAAAATAATATCTCTTCATATCTATTCAACTACTAAGTACTTTAAAATAACATCATCATACACAACAGCAAATCCTCAAATCCTGATTCTCATTATTAAACAAAGTAAATATTGGAACAAACTTTACTTACATATCAACATACACATCACTAACTTAAAACAAAATGCCAAGGATGCTCATGTTTGATATGCCTATAAAGCTATCTAAAATGTTAACTAACTTAGTACAAAAGTCTCTAACTATCATGAAGTTTCCGATGCCTTGCAAGGATTACTAAACATCTCGTTCTGCACCTGAGAAGTGGACAAAGGATGGGTTGAGCTACACGGCTTAGTAGTTAATGCATTTATAGCCATCGACAATCAACCACAATTCAAGCATATGCACATGTATAACTAGCAATTCAAACATTCTCAATCTATTCTAGCAATTCACGCATCAATCAATTTAGATCAAAACTCATAACATATAACATAGACTTTAGCCATTTAACACAACACTCAAATGCATCATACTTAATAATTCAATGATGCTATGCATAAACAAATGGCTTGAGATTTCCATAGAATGAAAAAGATAAACTGAAGTTTACGCCGTGAACAAAATGAGTCCAATTTCTTAAGATCTCATGGCCTCAAGCAGGCAGCCGGGAGAAGGTTATAGGTCAATGTGAACGTGACTAACGAAACGTTCCTCTCTTGCCCAATCACAAACAAATTTCATGCTCAATTCAATCAATCAAAATCCATAATGTTATGCTTCTTTTACTTTTTCTTCTTTCCTTTTTATACAAATATCATAACCATTTTCAAGGCATAACATAATCATCATTCATCATGCATTTTCAAACATTCACAACAATTTCAATTTCAAGCAATTCAAATGCAAGCAAATTAACATACACACATAGGCAAGAATTTGCTCAATTACACAATAACTATAAATACATTACCCACCTAAATTGTTGCAAAAATCTAACTCAAGGTTGTCTTTCCTCTTGTTCTTGGGTGGGACTCTCTTGGTTTCCTAAAACAACTAAGGTTCCATTCAAAACAACATTCTAATAAAATTCGTAAACTTCAATAATCAATAAAATATAATAAACACAAATTAAACTCAAACCTAACCTACCTATAGTCCATCTAGGTTAGAAAACCCAAGACCTAGTTTAGAAACCCTAGGAATCAAATAGGTTCCTTTTTCCTCTTCTTCCAACACAACACTCACTCTCTCTCTAATCCCTTCATTCTTAACACAACCTATTAATAAAGCAAGAAGAAAAGATGAAGAAGATTACCTTAGCTTAGCCAAATCCTCTTTCTTCTTCTTTTTTCTACGTTTTCTTTCTTCTTCCCTAGCTCTCCACGCACTCTTCTCTTCTCCTCTCTTCTTTCACGATTTTCTTGTTCTTTTTCTCTTCTTTCACGTTTTTCTCCCTTCTCTCTTCTCTTCTACGACTCTCTGTTCTATTATTCTTAATTTTCACGTTTTTTACTCCTTCTTTCTCCAATTCACGTTTTTGTTCCTTCTAATGTGCATCACACTCTTTCCTCTTCCAATTTTACCTTTAATGAATGGTAAAAGTCATCTTTGCCCTTCCTTTAATGCTTTTTGGTTTCCAAACTTAAGTAACATGCCAAAATTGCCCTCAATTCATTCTTACTACTTTAATCTAATTAACCAATGTAATAAAAATCCTACTAACACTTGAATAAATAATTAAACTGCAATAATAACTCTATCATGACCCTCATAATTTATTCTAAAGCAAAAATTCAAATTCCATGCTTATTCCATAAACTATCATGCTTAATTCAACGAAAAAATTTGGGGGCCAACAATTAAACCTTAACTCCCAATCTATTTTATCTTCATTATACCCTCAGCCTATTTCATTTACATAACAACTTATAACTTCTGGTTTTCATACACTTAAAACATAACACAAACACATATTTTCATCCATCAAATTTTCTCCACTCATCATCATCCCTAAACAGGACATAAACACATATATTTATTCATCAACGTTTATCACTCACCCATCACCATTTTTACTATCAATCCATCTCAAAAGTCATCACCATACATGTTTGTATTTAAACAAACCATAAAGAACAATGTTTAACTTACTTGTTTAACTCTAAGCCTCTTCAAAACATTACTTAAGCCTAGCTCCCCCATACCATACGATTATCACCATTTAAGGTGGAAAAGGCTGGGTTTATATCAATATGAAGAAGATGACAAAGCATTGAAGTGGTAAGGTGAAGGATGATACAAAAGCTCAATGTTGATGGTTGAGTTGTGAGATCATGTGAGTGGGTCGAAAATAGAGAGAAGAAGAGATGAAGAAGATGAGCATGTAACCAAATAGAAGTAAAAGACAAAGATGATTGTCTTTCAATGTATTAATGTCATGGGTTAATGAGCTTGGTGGGTTTCATGCCACGTGTCATGACACTCACCACATAATTAATCAATTTTATAACTTCTTAATGCCACTTGTCACTAATTTCTATTGCCATTTGACATTTATTTCTACTACCAATTATCAATTGTCTTGCCACTTGGTATTTTTCTTAGTCCAAAAATACCTAAAATTTCATAATTTTCTCAATTTAACAAATAAATTCCTATATCTCAAATTATCCTTTATCAACCAGAATTCAAGACATGATAATCATAATTCACATCATAATCATATTAAAATCAATTATACTTGGAAAATGTCAAATGAGTGCATGAACAATTATTATAATGTGTACAAAACAATCAAATTCACATTTGTGTATGCTAATACTATGCATGAACATGAAATGCATTTTCTAATTTTCTCATTGATATTTCTCATTTACAGAAATCTAGGGTTTTAACTTTTAGTATGAAAATGGGATGTTACAATTCTCCCCCTTAATAAATTTCATCCTCAAAATTCTTATCCTTTTGTTCAAAAAGGCAGGATATTGTTTCCTCATATGCTCCTCTATTTCCATGTAACTTCTCCACTTGACTGTTTTCTTCCAAGTGATTATATTCGGTGAAATTACTAGATTTTTTGGTTACTTATTCAGATATCCTTTTTTTAAACTGATTCTTTAATATATCTCATATTAGTCGCAATTTCATTTTCTATATCGACAACACATATATCAGGTCATACCGATATCTCTTAAGCATACTCACATATATCAAATTATGAATCTGAGACATCTTTTGTTGGTCAGGCTAATTCATAAGGCAATGGTCCTATTTTTTAATAACTTCATATGGATCAATATATTTCGGGGTTAATTTACCCTTTTTATCGAACTTTAGCACACCTTGCCAAGGTGGTACTTTTAGAAACACTTTATCTATCTCTTTATATTCCATATCTTCGGTGTTAATCCACTAATTTATTTGTTTTTCTTGAGTCACTTAATTTCTACTATAGATTTATTTCACTTATCAATAACATCTCAAATCAATTCTGGCCTTCAACTATTCTTAGGCCTTCTTCATCCCAATATAAAGGCGAACGACTCATTCTATCGTTTAACGCCTTATGCGGTGTTCTATCGATACCACTGTGATAATGATTGTTGTAATCAAATTCAATCATAGTTGTATATTGATCTTATGCTCCTATGAACTCTAAAATATAAGCTCTAGGCATATTTCCAACAATTAAGACTATTGGCAAATCATACATTTAGTCACACATTCAGTCACTTGTTTCTTCATCTTTGGCCACTAAATGTTATCTCAACATATCACTACCAGGATGTATAGCATAAGTTTTTATATGTGCTTCCTCCAAAATCTCTTTTCTCAATCATCTATATCGAGTACACATACTTCTTACTTCAATCACAAGGTATCATTTTTTCTTTCCAATTCAAACTCAAAATTCAAATTCATTTTCAATTTCTCAACAAGATTTACAAATTCTAAATCCTTACTTTGGGCTTTTCTAATCCTTTCATGTAAGACTGATATTAAATTCAATGTAACTAATAATACTTTATTTTGCCCCAACTTCAACTTAATCATTTTATGCTCTTTATGCACTAGATTTGGTAACCTCAATATCTAAATTTGTGTTATGTTGCAAATTTTGAATTTTCTGCTTAATGCATTAGATAAATCACTAGCTTTACTGAATAATACTCCTCGGTACAATCATAATCTTCAAGTAATTTTATCCATTGTCTCTGTCTCATAGTTAACTCTTTCTTACTTAATAAATACCTCCAACTTTAATTATCTGTATAAATTAGAAATGTTTCACCCTACATATAATATCTCAAAAATTTCAAAGCAATTATTACTGCAGAAAATTCTAAATCATGTACCAAATAATTCATCTCATGAGACTTTAATTATCTTGATGCATTAAAAAATTACTTTACTATGCTGCATTAGATTACATCCTAATCTCTGGTGTGAAACCTCATTATATTCTTTATAATCTCCAAATTCAGATGGAATAACTAATACCGATATTGTAATTATTCAGTGTTTTATTTCCTTAAAATTCTTTTTACATTCATTAGTCCATTTGAATGACACATTTTTCCTCAGAAATCTTGTCACAGGGCTAAGATCAGTAAAAACCCCTCGACAACCTCTGTTAATGTCCAATATCTAGCTAATTCAATAAAACTTCGGATTTCATATATATATATATATATTCCTCGAAGTTTCTCACTTCATTAATGCGTCAATTTTCTTTTGGGTCTATCTATATGCTCTGTTCATATACTATATAACCCAAAATACTACTTGATCATGCCAAACTTCACACTTACTAAACTTGGCATATAATTATTTCTCCCTTATTATATGTAAGATTAACCTCAAGTGTTCAAATGTTCTCTCTACTTTTCAAATATACTCAAAATATCATCTTATGAACACTATTACTAATTGATCCAAGCAAAGCTGGAATACTTTATTCATTTATACCATGAATACTGTCAGGGGCATTTGTCAACCCAAATAGGTATCGCTAAAAACTCAATGTGCCTATATTTGGTCCTCGAATTCTTAAGTAACTAGTTCCTCATATAAGGTAATGTTATTTCATATTTTTCTCAGTCTCCTAATTGACTTCTTTTCTAGAATGATTTTCTCCATTCATCCGATTTCTTCTTATTTCTTTTCAACTTCTTCTAATGTTTAACTATTCGTACTAGGTTCTCCCACATTTTAATTTATTTACAAATCTTAATTTTCTGAACTGATATTACAAACATCAAATCTAACTTGGATCTTCTGAACATACTAATATAGGATGCATTATGGACCTAAGTTCCTTTTGCAATAGCAATAGTATCATCTCTAATTTATTAACCTAATAATGTAATTGGGCTACTTTACATCAAACAGAATACATGCACTCCCTGTAGCATATTCAGCTTCTTATGCCTGAGTCTCATTTAGAAATAGGACTCCAATATTCACTTCTTATTTGTTTAATAGTCATTCATTTCTAGAAATGGAACATTTGACTTACATAATATAATTCAATGAAAGTCTCTATCAAAAGAATATTTCTCTCCCCAATCATCTATACTCTTTACATACTCTTTATTAGTCAACTATATTGATGATTTCTTTTTAGCTATTTATAATACCTCAATAAGATCAATTACTATCATATCTTACATGATCAGAATATTCTTTATCATAAACTCAGTGAAACAGGAGGCATATTCCTTTACTCTTATACTTTGATATATACCATCAAGATCATTGCATCTCATCTAGAGATGTATTTTTGAAAAGTCACTAATTAATATCTCACACTAATGGTACCTTAATCTCAATTGATTCTAGACAACATTTCTCCCTTTGTTCCTACCCACAATTATGGTGAACCTTCCCACAACTTGACAGAAGCTCGTGGAACTGGCCACGATTATGGGGACTTTGCCATGATCATGACAGGACCAAATAATCTCGACCACGATCGTGCCCTACTTCCTTTTTCCTTCCTTTCTCCTCAAATTCATCACATATAGCAATATCATCCTATCCCCAATTGATCATTATAAATGCTTTCATGCACTACTCTGAGTCATCTCATAAGTTTAACTATCGGGACTAAGACTTAAGTGCATTCAATAAGTCATAGATCACTTCCTATTTCATATCCAAGTATATGATAGATATGTGCTTAATAATATCACTTGTCAAAGTGATCACATTACCAATATGCACTCACAATAACCGATCAACTTAACCTTGAGGACTTCTACTCATCTCGATATCATTTATTTCATCTCCATATTTTCATTTATTACATCTTACATACGTATGTTCTCAATCAATTATAAATTATACATGAATAACTACCATGAACTTCTGATCACAAATGCACTATCATAACCTTATATCAATTTATCACTCTTATCACATTAATCATATAACCATTTCAATTTGGGCCCAATACGAATACAAAATGTGTTTAATCATAACTGTTATTACAAACAGAATTCATTTATACAATAAATAATGCTTATAGAATACAATTTTTAATACTAAAAATAACAGAAAATATATGCAGATGCCAACTGATCCTGATCTCTAACTCTTATCTGAATGCAGTGGTTAGACTCCAGTTGGTCTAACTGGGTATCCCCTAAACCTGAAAGACAACGTTGCAATTTTGGTGTGTTTTGTGAATTCAGTGAGTAGACCATCCTCGATGGCTCACTCATATCACATAACACAATAATTTATAGATAATTCACATCATCCAATAAGGCACATCACTTCAGTAATCATCATATAACATCAACGTCACTTTTGTTCACTTATTTCATATATCACCTTCAGAGCAATTCAAACAAATCACTATGATCATTCAAAACATACTTATCAAATGTATATGTAATGCTCAGGAGACTCACTTTCAATTGTTATGTTGTTGTGACTGAGTGCCTGTAACTATCCTGCATCTATTGTGGATACCGGGCTCATTGGTAACTGTCTCATATCTGTTGGGGATACCGGGCTCATTATACATAGTGAGCCTTTGGCTCTTAATCACATTCTAAGCTTTAAGCTCTTTTTCGATGACTACTCTGGTCATAACTGCCTTTATCTTATCATGCATTCATATAATGGAATGCATCAAATCTTATATATCAATCAGTCACTTATATTCACTTTACACATTCAATTTCACATATCATCAGACCTAAGTCTGACATTCAACAAATATGTTGAGAATCACTTATCCCTTGCTCATTCACATTCAATGAAGCACTTCTAATACAGTCACATTTATCAAACTCCTTGAACTATTAATGTCTGAAATTATCACAATCACAATCACATTAGTAATAAATTGATACAGAACTTAAAACAAAGCAATCAATTAATGTAAGATCATCTAGGTTGACTTACAGTAAGCTCTAGATTAGCATTTGTTGACGTTCAATGTTGTGTATCAACTTAATGCAATACACACATTACTAATTTGCACAATCACATAAACATTCAATCGTACACATATGTATATATGTAATGTATAATGCATACTCAATTTGACTATTCTGAGTATGTTTCTTTTATGTATATATGTAATGTATAATTCATACTCAATTTGACTATTCTGAGTATATTTCTTTTATTCGCATCTCTTGATCATTTATACATCATCATTTGTGTATGTCTAGCTTGCACTAAGGTTCATAGCTCAAATATACTTGATTATTCTAATATCATAATTCAATCATTCATCATTTCTTTTATAGCATCATATGATCATATAATATTCAAGTTCTTATTCATTCTTGCTCAAAACACATTACTCATTTTCTTTGAACCACATTAGCATTCATAGGTTCACTTTCATTCTTATAACGTCTCTAAATTTCCAGAATTTGTCTCATTGATATCAACCATCCATGCTTAAGATATAACCTTGATTATCAACTTAAGTATATCATACATTTAATCACTTAATTTGTCATCAACTAGGTTCATTTCAAGCCTTATTCAAACCTAAATGCCTCATTGGAAAGTACCCTAGCATTTGTTGTTTCAATCATTATTTAAAAAACATCATCTCACTTTTTATACTAGCTCACGATCGTGGTGAACCTTCCCACGATTGTGACAGAAGCCATTGTAACTAGCCATGGTTGTGGGATGGGTGCCATGATCTTGACAGAATCCAATTCTCTACGACACAATCGTGTACTAAAGGCTACAATCGTGCCCTGCCTTTCTCCCTTCATTTCTTGCACGAATTTCCATATTTAAAACCATCATTAATACTCCGAATTTTTTAGAATTCATGTTCATTTATGCAACTTCTTTTCTTGCTAATCTAACTACCATATCAGTTACATTAAAACTCATAAAACTTTACTCAATTGATTCATTTTCATTCACTTAATCCCATTATAAATGCATTCCTAACTTTTCCCAAATTTTATCTCTTCCATAACACATGAAACAAATCTTCTCTATAGTTCGTCATTTAGACTTCAAAACTTCATCATTCTCACCTCATTTTTAACTTATAAACATCTATGAAACAAATCATAAATCATTGTTCATCAACCATACAAAAACAAAACATGATTTCTATCACTCACTATCAACTTGGTTCTTCTCATTTCAAGAACACTATATTAGTCTTTTCTTTAACAAAATTTCACCTTTATTAGACCTTAACTCCCAATCTATTTCATCTTCATTATACCCTTAATTCACAGCCTATTTCATTTACATAACAGCTTATAACTTATGGTTTTCATACACTTAAAACATAACACAAAAACATATTTTCATCCACCAAATTTTCTCCACTCATCATCATCTCTAAACAGGACATAAACACATACATTTATTCATTAATGTTTATCACTCACCCATATCCATTTTTACTATCAATCCATCCCGAAAATCATCACCATACATATTTCTATTTAAACATATCATAAAGAACAATTTTAACTTACTTTGTTAACTCCAAGCCTCTTCAAAACATCACTTAAGCCTAGCTCTCCTATACCATATGATTATCATCATTTAAGGTGAAAAAGGCTGGTTTATATCAACATGAAGAAGATGACAAAGTATTGAAGTGGTAAGGTGAAGGATGATACAAAAGTTCAACGTTAATGGTTGGGTTATGAGATCATCGTGAGTGGGTTGTAAATAGAGAGAAGAAGAGATGAAGAAGATGAGCATGTAACCAAATAGAAGTGAAAGACAAAGTTGATTGTGTTTCAACGTATTAATGTCGTGGTTTAATGAGCTTGGTGTGTGTCATGCCATGTGTCATGACACTCACCATATAATTAATCAATTTTATAACTTCTTAATATGGTACCCAAAGTCTTTTAATAAATAGTCCATTTGTCTACCAATTGCCACCCAATTTTATATATCACTTGTCAATTAATATTAATGCCACTTGTCACTAATTTCTATTGTCATTTGACATTTATTTCAACTACCAATTATCATTTATCTTGCCACTTGGCATTTTTCCTAGTCCAAAAATATCCAAAATTTTAGAATTTTCTCAATTTAACAAATAAATTCCTATATCTCAAATTATCTTTTATCAACCAGAATTCAAGACATGATAATTATAATTCATATCATAATCACATTAGAATAATTTATACCCAGAAAATGTCAAATGCATGCATGAACAGTCATTTTAATATGTGCAAAACAATCAAATTCACGTGTGTGTATGCTAATACTATGCATGAAGGCATTTTCTAATTTTCTCATTACTATTTCTCATTTACAGAAATCTAGGATTCTAACCCTTAGTATGGGAGCGGGGTGTTACACCTAAAGTACTAAAACTTCTCTTTTGATAAAGATTTTGTTAGCACATCAACCAACTACTCATGAAACCTGCAATATTCCAAAACTGTCTCCTCTTTTGTAACTAAATCACAACTGAAATGATAACGTATATCGATATGCTTCGTTCTATGTGAAATGTTGGATTCTTTGTCATGGAGATAGTTGCCTTGTTATCACAAAATATCTCTGTTGCTTCCTTTTGTTCTTGTTGAAGATCTATTAGCACTCTTCTTAGCTAAATGGCTTGATAAGTTGCTAAAGTTGCTACAACATATTCAGCTTTTGAGGTTGAAAATATAGCTGTAGCTTGCTTCTTTGAATTCCAAGTGATTACTCCTGAACCTAGAGTGAACATGTTTGTCGAAATACTTCGTCTGTCATCCAATGAACTTGCCCATTTGTTATCCGAAAACACATAATCTAAAATTGAAAGTTTTTTAGTACCAAATGCCATACTTCATAGTTCCAGTAATGTAATGTAAGACCCTCTTTACCGCTCCATAATGTCCAGTTTACACTAACCTATGAAGATTAAAACATCACTTACTTGAGTTCTCTTCAATGTCTTAAAGAACACCAAGAGCCCTAACTTCTCCTATAACTCATGTCCATCATCCTTCAAGGTGATAGGGTTGGGTCTTTTGTGAAAAGTGAAGGAGAGAACAAGATAAGAGTAGCAAATGGAAGATAAGAGCAAGGTGTTGATAGTTGGGTGAGAAAAAAATCGTGGGAATGAAGATAAAAGAGAAGAAGAAAGCCACGAAAATGGGAAGAAGAGAAGTAAGACAAAACACTAAACTTGGTCTTTCAATTGGAAAGCATCGTGGGTTTTAATACATGACTTGGCAAGTGACATTTTCACTTGCCATATGTCATCTCCTTATAGGTTCACTTAGGTTTTCTCATTCAATTTGTCTAATCAACTCCAATTTCTACTCCAAATGTCTCCAAATTTCAATGACATAAGTCATTAATAAAAATTTTCACTACCATTTGACTCTTAATTCTATTGCTATTTTTCAATTGTCTTGCCACTTGTCATTTTTTTTAGTCCAAAATTATCCAAATTTTTAGAAAATTTTCTAAAATTCTCCAAAAATTCTAAATTACTAAATACACTCTCCAAATCAATTTTTAACATATAAAAGTCATAATTCTCAACAAAATCTTATTCACAATTCAATTATAAATCAATTATACCTAGAATGTCTATGAATGCATGTACAATTATCTTCTTATGCAAAAAAATCAATATTCAAAAGTATGAGCATATCATATAATGCATGAGCATGAAATGCATTTTCTAATTTCTTAATAATCTCTCATATTTACTATTC
>JANIIA010000006.1:27509188-27521128 GCA_027478495.1 Erythroxylum alaternifolium | reverse complement strand
AATAAACTTTAATTAGAATTACAAATAATTCTAATAAAATACCAATTATTCCTAAATGAGATCCAATATCTCATAAATTTTTATTTATTAAATATCCCATATTTAATCACAAAATTTCTCAATCTTTACAATCAAGTCCAACTTGATTAAAATATCTTTACTCTATTAAACTTGTTCTTTATATGAGATCCATTAAGTTCCCAACTGTATTGACAATGATTATAAATTATAATTGTAATTCATAATTAGAATTAGTAATTTAGTTCCTTAATTAGAAAATTTATAATCATAGAATAAGATTAGCATTTCGCAACACATCATGACCACCCAAATATTTAGAAATGTGAAAATACTTTTGACTAACGTTTTTGTGCGTAATTTTTTGGTATAATTCAATCCTTTTGTCATACAATATTTTGATTAGACAAAAAACATATAATTAATGTCTACTCTATTTTAAGTCCAATCATAATTTTTCTTTACCATTAGTAATTGATTCAATTAATGACATTTGTAAACTATTTACAAATTGTCATTCTACTTTATCGAAGGATTTCCCAAATCAATATTGATTGAGAACAACGAAACATTCTTCCTAGTTACTGTAGGTTGATGAATCCAATCTTAATCACTCAACTATATCTATATGGTTTATGCTATATCCAACGACTACTGACTGAACAACCTATGATTAGAATATGTTATAAGTAATATCAAAACATAGCAACTCCTATACAAGATAACTTTAGAGACCTTAAGTCCTTTGATCACTTATACAATTAGCACAATGAAAATTTCAATAGACATACGAATAATGGCTCCAAATGGATATCTCATATTGGGTCAATTTAGTAAACTTTTTTCTCTAAAAAGTACCTACACGTTTGTTTTAAGTATCTCCACACTTTAGCTTATAAGATTAACTATTTCCTTTACAAGGAAAAAATTAACGTGTGCTACTCCTTTTATGTTTTATTAATGTTCAGTCTTAATAGAACAACGATTAGGAACAATTTAGGGATAGTACATAAATATAATTGAATCTCATAATTATAATCTCGTTATAATTTCACATTACAATAAAACAACACAATCCGCAACGTTTTGTTGATAAAATGTCACTAAATGTGAAGAATTTTTGTGACGTTTAAAAAACGTCACAAAAAGTTCAAATTTTTCATGACGTTTTGTAAAACATCGCAGATTTATAACACTTTTTACTATTTTTTTATTAAAACGTCACAAAATAGAAACTGCGATATTTTGTTGAATAAAACATCGCTGAAGCCTTCAACAACAAAACTAATTAGGTGTTGCTAACTATAAGGGTTTTTTTGTTTGCATAGCTTAGTGACGAAGAAGAAGAAGATAGAGAAAGGTGTTTGCTAAATTTTAGAGGCAACATACTCTAACTCTCTCTTCGCTTGGTTTTCGATTTCTCTTCCCAATGGTGGCTTATTGCACATTCAAATCTGGTGATATAGTGGTGAAATTGCCCAACGATAGGCGGCGGCTTTACAGAATGGTTGAGTTGGAGATGGCCTATGCGCTTTGCTCGTTCACGATCCCAAGATTTACCCTGACAGACCTCCACTTGATTCCAAAACCCTAAATGATGATGAAAAAGAAGAAGTAGAAGAAATGGATGAGGATGATTATGAAGATGACGACGATGAAGAGGACCTAGGTGAAGACGAAGAGGAAGATGAAGACGACGATGAAGAAGATGATGACATGAAAGGAAAAGGAAAAGGAAATGCGTCTCAAGCTAAGAAGGTTGTTACCCAGTTTCTTTCCTCTTTATTCGGATGGCTTCCTAGCGATACGATAGAACTCTAAATTGCTACTTGCAAGTACAATGTTCATCGTTAAATGTGGTAAGCTATAGGAAATTAAAGTGTGTTTGTCTGGTCAAGCAGCAGCGGCAATGTGTGTAGCTATGGGTAGCTTCTCTAATCCTATTGACGCTTAGGGACTTGCTCATTTTCTAAGTTTGTCTCTATTCTTTCTTATGATTGTATGTTAATGCATTTTCTGGTCCAGGATGGATAAGCATATGGTGTTCATACTTTATAAGTTAAATCTTTCCTTCCATTTCATATTTGAAAGTTGATTCCATAGGGATATGCAGCCATGGTTTTCTAATTTCTTTGTCACCCTATTTATTTTTTCCTAGTCATTAATTGCATTCTCCATTCAAAGAGTAACACTCTATGGTAACTTTTTCTATCTTCAGAGTTGTAAATATTCCCTTACTGAAAATCTCTAAACATAAACATCTACCCTGCTAAGTATTTGGAAAATTTTGGAGTTATAAAGTGCTGCTAACAAATTGAATAAATTGAATGAGAACCTCCATCTACATATGCTCAGCATGGTATTACTAGTGTCTTAGGGTTCAAAAAGTTAATATTGTTTTTATGCCTTCCTAGCAGATAAAATAAGAACCACAGAATTGCAGGACATCTATGGAAGAAGTGAAGAAGATTCCTTACTTTATGGGTTTCATTGATTTCTAGAAAATGAAAATTTAATTATTCATATTAAGTGTTTTAGTGAGGAAGGGGTCATTTATGAGTCATTCCCCGTGTTTTCACTTACACATTGGCATGGCCTACTCTTCTGATCATTTCTAAATCTAATGTTTGGACCTTAGTGTTTGGATGATTGCATTACCTATTAGTTTCAATACTGTTAACAAGAAGTCCCCTTATTTTGATCTCGGTCTTAATTGTATGTTTTTACAGAGCATATGCTATTCATAGGAAGTATTGATTTTCTTGATGAAAATGAGGTTTATCTATCATCTTCTTATCCTTACAATGTTTTTGCAAAATGGATTAGAAGAGAGTACAATGTGGAGGAATGAAATGTAAAATAATATCTTTTTTTTATTTGTAATGTAGATTGGTGGACTATAACCATATTGTGCTTAGAACACTATGCATTTTTCCCTGTTGTTTTCAAGAATGCGCTTTGTTACTAACAACAAGCCATATGATTGTTTTTCCTTTATACTTATATTCTATTTTTCCTTCTTTTTCCTTTATACTTATATTCTATCAAGGATTGTGCTCCAAAGAGCTATACAGGCTGCAAGGATGATTCTGAGGAGAGGATGCTTGTGTTATAGTTGTTACTTAGGGAAATTGAAAAATCAATACCATCTTCTACTTGACACACGTTAAATGTTGATTAATGCATAGTTACGGAGAGATTTGTTGCTCGTATTTGCAATGAAAAAGGAAGGTATGATGTGGATTTTGAGTGGGAGTTGATATCTAAGTGTATCTTATTAATGCTGTTGAGATTGTCATGCTGTAAAGAATTTTATAACTAGTGTTCTTGAATTTTGTCAGCAGAATACTGTATATATTCTGGTTGTATATGTGATACTTTGAGTCTGATTGGTTGTAGCATCCACTTAAACAAGGTTGTGCTGGCAGCACAGTTATTTTGTTAGATCGGACAGTTTCTAGGCCACGGGATATTTGAGGTTAGTGCTAAGAAGTTCATTCTTATGCAAATAATGCCGTTTTTATTTTTCAATGTATGTCCTCCACTGATAGCATCTTTTGTAGAGACGGACTCTAGCCCTATTGGATAACCTTACTCAGGCCCTACTAATAGCTCCATTCTTTTGTGTTGCTTGAGGTGATGTTATATTCTTAATTATCTATAACTGTTTTCTCTTCCAATATTGGGTTGGATACTGAGCATGGTGCTTTGGAAACAGGTTCTTCAAAAATCTTGTGGATATAAGCCATATCTAGGATTTCATGAAAGTGTAAAAGCAAAGACGCAAGCTGAAATCAAGAACTGGGAAGCCAATAGAAGTTTTGGAATTTCTAATGTTTCTCTTTGATGGATTGTAGATAAACTGTGCAGAATATACTTGTCCATTTTGGTTTTCCTTTAGGGCAAAGGCATTGATAGATAAGATACTTGATCCCAATCCTAAAACTGTGAGTAATCTCATTCACTTCATCAATCTAGTTGTAGGTTTTGATTTCTGATCTTGAACTTATTATCATTCACTTTATGATTTCTGATGTTACTAATTCGTGGTTTCCTTTCCTTTAATAAGGCGATAGGTAAGAGACTGGAGATAGAGATCTCCCTCGCTGAATAGCGTAGGTGCAACTAGGAGCAAAAGCAAAGGATCCAAAGAAGAGAAAAATGACAACACAAAGGGAACAAGTAGCAAGCTGTAGTAAAACACTCAAGGAACGTTGTGAGCAGAAGGATCACTGGAACTCGAAGTGAGATGCGGAAGTAATTCAGAGCAAACTTTTTATTAGCTCAATGTTGAAGTTTGTAGTTTATTTAAAAATTTAAACAAAATTGGATTTGTATGCCGTCAGTTCTTTTAAGTAAATATTCTCCTATTTTTCCCAAAAAAATGTAAATATTCTACTTCTTGTTTTTTAAATTTATTTATTTTTGCCCTTTTCCTTTGTTCTATTCAAAGAAAAATATTAAAAAATTTTGTATTTTAAAAAATAATTATTAAAATTGAAAAATTATTAAATTAAAATGATTTTTGAAAAATGAAACATAATTAAAAATGTTTAAAATTGAATAATTATTAAATAAATAAAATTCATAAATAATATTGAATAGTTATTAAACAAATAAGATTTAAAAATTTTTATTTTAAAAAATTATTATTAAAATTAAAAATTATTAAATTAAAATGATTTTCGAAAATGTAAAAAAAAAAAATTAAAAAATGTAACTATCTGTGACGTTTTTATATAAGCATCACAGAATGTCTTTCGCGATGTCTTAAAAAGGTCACGGAATGTCTTCCGTGATGTTTTCAAAAACATCGCGGAATATAACTTTCCATGACGTTTTCAAAAACGTCTCGGAAGACAAATCTTTCAATGACGTTTTTAAAACGTCACGGAATGTCTATATTTTCCATGACGTTTTATGAGCAATGTTGCAGAAACTTTTTGCCTACACCACATTCCGCGATATTTTTTGTGACGTTTTTTAAAACGATGCAAATTGTATTTTGTAACCTTTTTTGACATTTTTTGACGTCACAAATTGTGTTATTTTCTTGTAATGTCATTTGTAATGTATAATTATCTCATAGATTTTATCATATATATCTAAATATGTACAAGATAAAGGATACCTTTAAATAATTATCACTAAACTATATCCAACCAATTAGTTATAGGGCATAAATTAACACTTACCCCTGATTCTTCAAGATAGTAAGTGCATGACCACATTTTCAATGTTGTTTGGATACGTTCTTATTGTAAATTGATCTTGGCTAAGCCTTATTGATGGTTTATTGTGTTGTATTTTGTATTTAATCATAATACACAAACATTTGAGTTTTGGTTAATTCTGTAACAACATAATTTATATTAAGTATTTCATTTGTTTAATCGTCGCAAAAACAATTGAACCAAATTTTGCAATAGAATGGAGGTATAGAAAATATATAAAAATGAATTAAATTGAAAATTCACACATTTAAAAATGTTATATAAAATGCACAAATTGATAGACTTTAATAAATTCAAGTAAATTGATTATGAAATGAACCTTTATTTATTATAGTATATAAAAATTATCACCATGATATTAATTACATGTTTTGTTTGATTCTTAAACTCTCTTGGAAAAAGTTTAACAAAAGAAGAAAAATGACTTTAGAAAAAAATGAAGAAAGCACAAGATTTGACTACAACAAGAGAAAAAGAATAGAAAAAAGAAATGACAGATCATTAGATATAATCATCACAATTATCCCTAAGTACTAATGCATGATTTTTCTGATAAGTAATTATTTAAATATTAATATCAAACCATTTATAATTGCAGATAATCCTTAATGTCTCCTTGGTTTACCCCCTATCGTTTTCTTGGGTGGAACCTTTGGTTTCCTGTTCCTTTTTGGCCTTGGAACAGTTTTTCTCTTTGGTGGAGGCCTTGGAACCGTTGTTTTTATATTTAGAGCTCTACAGTTTGTTCTAATTTGTCCGGCATTTCCAACCAGAACTTCAATGCTACCCATCTTCACCATCGCACTTGAAAATGTCTTACTAAACCCAGACCCATTGGCAGCAAAACCTGCAACAATCCTTGCTGTAGATCTGTCTGAGGCAAGTGCCTGGTCAATTTGGAGTATTCCTCTCTTCAACTGAAGCTGATTATAATACATATTATCGAACACGAAAGATGTATTTTGGTCCAGAAACACAGTTGGGTCACCGCTTGAGGAAGAACAAACATTATTGAGCTTGGAAGCTAAAGTAGGATCCATTGAAGGACCAGAACTCCCGGAACCAAGACGATCTGCAAAGAAACTGCAATGTGTAACACCAACTGTGTGTGCGCCCAAAAGTGTGACCATCTCGTTAAGGGTTAGGCCCTTGTCCCTGAAAATTTTGAAGGAGTCGGACACAGAAGATGATGGTCCTGGCAAGTTCACATCCTCCATGTTCGAGAATAACCCATCTCGTCTCCCTGTTGGCACAGTGTAGTTAGGCCCTTGTGCAAGAGCAACGGCATCCCTTGTCGCAAGTGCTATGATGTCTGCACAGGACACAGTATTAGGACATGCGGCCTCTAGGGCTTTTTTAATATTATCGATGAGTTTGTATTCTCTAACTGTCTGGTTTGGCCCTGCATCTTTCTCTGCTTGGTGTTTGCTGGTTGAGTCAATGAGAATGGACGCATCACAACCCTATAAAATTTGACCATTCGGTAATCACCAATGATACTATTATTATTCACTACAACTTTTGAGTTGATCAGAAAATAGGTAACATGTGACATGAAATTTAAATAAAAGCTAAAAACTTCAGAATACATAATTGAAAAAAATTACTCTAACGAAGCAATCGTGAAAATGCATGCGAAGTAATGCTGCAACAACAGACGGATCTGTAGAGAATCGCCTTTGCACCACTTCGAGTACGATAGACTCTGCTTTAGGGCAAGTTGATTGGTAAAAGCCAACTCTAAGATCAGCTAAAGAATGAGGAAGAACAACGAGGAAGAGGGAACACAATAATAGTATCTTCAACTGCATGTCCATGTTTAATTAGCTAGTCTTTGATTGTCGACAGAAGGACACATTTGGGGTATATATACATGTTAGAGAAGGCAAAATCATGAAGGGTTGCAAGAAGCACGTATATGACGTGCCGTGGTCAACTCATGATACTCAAATGATTTATCTTGTCCATGTTTAAGAGAGCTACGTGCATACAACACAATTCCATTGCTTCATTTGTCTATTGTTCACTTTTGAAGAGAAATAAAATAACCTCTGATGCTATTTGCGTTATTGTTTCATTTTAAAGTGTTAAATCTTATTTTTTATTTCATCTCAATGGAAAAGTCAAGTTCTTTTGATTACAGCGAGACAAAATGAAACAACGTGGCTTGCCCAAATGTCGATGTATTCCTTGAACTCCTTCAACACCAAAACTTGCCATCTTAATGACCTTTTGTGGCTTCTCTTTCAGGAACAATCAGGAAGCAGTGAAGGCATATTTATGGACTTTTAAAACTGACGCGTCTTATTTTATTTAACAAGAATAAGTTATTGGGAATAATGGTATATATATTTAATACTCTATATTCCTCAATCAAATCATTTTACTTGAATTTTTATTTTTGTTTTTCTATATTACTATAAAAAGATACACTTTTTTTTGAATTATGTCTTCTAAATGTTATTTTCTTGACAATTTTTTTTGTTTTTGATTAAAATATTTGTTAGAGGGAGAAACCAAATTTTCTCTATAGAAAGTAGTTTGCGAGATATACTTTCCAAACTCTCTTGCCGACGTCCCTCTTCACCTACATTCTTCCTTCTTCTACTCATCCTTTTACTTTTCTTTTGTTGCCTTAACGTTAATTTAGAAGTTGCAACTCAACTCTTTTTTTTTTCTTCGGATCTTTGGAGGACCCTTTAGCCTTTTTAGCCGGGAAAAAATCTTCCGTTCTTATTACCCTATTCTAACCACATTGTATTGTGCACAGAACAGAGTTAGAATAGAATAATGGAAATAGAAGATCGAAATCGTTTTCAGTCTCCTCTAATGCCTAGTTCTCTTTTTTTAATCATTTTTGGAGCGGTTTTCTAAAATTTACATTCTCTAAATTCTAATCACTTCCTTTTTTAACCTGGGGCTCTATGAGTGTTAAGTCTAGCTCAGAAATCTAACTCCATAATTTCTTTCCTACTCTTGCCTTCTTGTTGCAAGCTTAATCCAAAAGATTATATTGAAATCAACATCATCTCTTACTTCTCTTTCATCATAGTTCCCTTACCCTTACCCTCCATTCAACCTCAGTCACCTATTCTTGAGGCTCTCCTTACTAACCCTCCTTCTCCTTCTACTACTAGCATCAACTAGAGGCTAAATTGGAAGCAAGTTATAGGGGATAATTTTAAGAGCATGACGTAATATTGTCCACCTCAAAAGCTAATGATTAGTTAATAGTTTTTTTTCCCTTTTAGAAAACTTAAAGGGAGGAGCTAAAAGTTAGTCTTTAACATATTAGGAAACTAATTGTAATCTAATAACAGAAATAACAAAAAAAATTAATAACTTAAAAATATGATTCATAAGTAAAAAGGTTAAATCATACCAAATTCCAATTCTTTTAAAAAAATTTCTTGAACTGTCAACCATAAGCTATTCAAATGTTTACCCTCTAATAGTATCCACAGAGTAGATAACAAGAACTCAACTTTTGAGAGGTGAAAGCAGAAGTGTTAGCTCTCTTATGTCTTCCTCCTATTTATGGAAAAAGATAGAAGAACTTTTCTTTGTTTAAAATTAAAGTTTTTAATCATAATTAAAGTCAAAATATCTCATATTTTATTCATGAAGTTTCTTAAACTTTATAGTTAAGTCCAACTTAATTTAAAGTAACTTTTCTTTTTTAAACTACTCTTTAATTTGTGACCTATTAGGTTCTTAATAAGTTGGCAATGTTTATAAATTCTAATTCTAATTTATAATTAAAATTAGATAAATTAAAAATTCCTTTGATTTATTTTTAATTCTCTAATTAAATAATTTATATCACAAATCAAGATTAACATCTAGAAATATGTCATGACTATTCAAATGTTAGGAATGTCAAAGTAGACATATACAAAGAATTTGATATGTTGTATTAGCAGTTCATTCTCAATTCCATTGAAGCATTTGGATTTGCTAATCAATTCATATCCTGGATTGAAGCTTGTGTAACAACTACCACATTTAGTGCTTTATTAATGAGAGTCATCACATCTTTTCTATGGTGCAGGAGGCATTAGGCAGGGCGAGCCCATGTCCCTATCTTATAATGGAAGCTCTCTTTAGAATTCTGCAGAAGCACATCAATACCATTGGAAACTTTACCTTCCACTACAAATACAAAGAATTTGGCCTCTTCTCTTTAATTGTTGCAGATGATCTGCTTCTATAATATGGTAATGACCCCAATTCTCTCTCAACCATCATCTCTTGTCTGTAAGTATTTTAAAAAATGTCAGGTCTAATTAATTGGGAAAAGAGCGAGATAATAACCTTAGCTAGATCTTTGATGTCAATTCCCTTGTATAAATATTTGGAATGCAAAGGCAAGATCTACCTTTTAGTCACCTTAGATAACTAATTTCACAAGGAAACCAAAGGTAATGGGTTATCAACACTTGATTGAAATGGCTAAGAAAAGAACAAATATCTAGTACAATAAAACTCTCTCATTTGATGGAACGATCCAATTATTGAAATTAGTTCTCTTAAATCTCCGAACTTATTGGTGCTCCCACCTAATGTTACCTAATGGTGTCTTCAAATATTTGGAGAGGATTATAAGAAGATTTATATGGACTACAATCCCAATCAACTTCCATAGAGCCAAAGTTAAATGGAATGAAGTTTGTACCATTAAGCAAGAAGGTGGATTGGACATCACATCCCTCAAACTCCACAATCATATGTTAATTGAAAAGAAGATTTGGAAATTATACATATAAAAAGAAGCTGCCTGGATTAAATGGATGAACTAACTATTTTTCATAGTGTTGCTATAAGAATCTCAAAGAAAATAAGAATTAGTCATGGCCCTTCATTGAGATGTTGAGATCAAGAAGCTCTATATATCTTCTCATTTAAAAAAAAAAGAGATGGAAATTAGTCAAGTCCTAGCTATGATATTATAACTGGTGTGATATTAGTCCTTTCTATACCAATAAGAAGAAGCCAACCCATTTAAAGGAATATTTCCACTAAACACCAAAGTGGAAGATATAATCTTTGGAGAATCCTAGGCTTCCAATCATAAAGGTATATCTCTAATTGAAAATAAATTTCCAAACTACAGGCCTAATATTGTAAAGGAAGATATATTCATTTGGCAATTGGAAAAATCCTTGAATTTTTCAAATAGATTATATCTAGATTTCTTTTGACAACAATCTCATAGATTCCACTAGAATGAACTGTTTTAGTCCAAGTACTACTTCCTAAGGTAGCCATGACACTCTAGTTAGCCATTAGAAATAAGTTTTGGACTAAGGACAAGCTAAAAGCTCCATAAACAATATATGTATGTTATGAAAACTTCAAGTTGAAACATTACAACACCTATATTTCAATTACTCTTACATATAATTCATCTAGTCAAGTTTACAATGGCATGTTTAATGCTTTTGAATTTATTTGAAGTAATCACATTTAAAACCTTTGATTCTATCCCTTAATATTAAAACAATCATTATAACTTTGACTCCTCACATTATATACATTAAGATCATGAGACTGAAATACATTCAATAATTTATTGAAAAGTCCCAATCTAGATATGTCATCTACCTTCAAGAATTTAAAAAGTACTCCTCTGTTTTTGTTTTGTTATTTGCATATTTATACATTGTACTAACAAACTCATTTATTCTTGATGACTCATATTTGAGGTACAATCAAGAATTATAGAAAAGCATTTATCCTCTTTAATGATCTTAATTATAGAACTTCTAACACTATGAGCTGAAATAGAAATTAACTCATTTTAAATTTTGTAACCGATATAATGATGATGAATTTCATGATTTTGAATGCATCAACATGGTCTTGCATTATCACATCAAATTCAACAATTATCTCAATCAATCCCAAAAAATTACCATCACTAGCTTGGTAAAGTTTCTTGTTAGATTATAAAAGCCAAATTATATTTAGCAAGACATTTGAAAACATAAACTATTTTTATCAAAACTTATCTCCAACATTCTTTCTCATTTATAATTTCTTGTTACAGATCTTTATCAACTATTTGATTTTTGCTCAATCTTACACTTAGTTCATTCTAAGTCTTCATATTGGTTATATGTTTAACACCATTATTATGTTCTTTAAGTCTCTCACTGGTATGTTTCCATTCCCTAAATCCATCATTTGCTAGTGCACTTTCTTTACAATTAGATTTGAATAACTTATAATAAAAACAATATACTTTATCCATATGTTTAGAATAAACCATCCATTTTCTATCGTTAATCTCTATATTACTCAACTTTTTAGAATAATAAGAATATGAAAAATGTCAAGAAGTATTATCTAAAGGAAACACAAGGTTCAATTCTCTTAGAGGCCCTTTTTCAACTAAAATATCCCTTACTTTATTGTTAAGATTATCCCAATTTTTAGGGTCATAAATATTCAACAAAGGGATTGGTTGCCTGTATACCCTTAAATTTTCTAAATTGGATGCGTTTAGTATATGATCAAGATCACTCAAATTACTAACATTCTCATCAATATGAATTACAACACGTAAATTTTTATTAGATTTTTCAACATTACTTTCACTTAATTCCTTAACAGTCTGTTTGGTTACTGTCTCCAATATGCAGAGACGGAACGAGACGAAAATTTGGAGACGGAACAGAACAGAAAT
>JANIIA010000006.1:27395029-27411808 GCA_027478495.1 Erythroxylum alaternifolium | reverse complement strand
TATTTATATTTTAAATAATTTTATTATAAAATAAAATATAGTTAAAATTAATAAAAGTACTTTTTATTTTTATGTTGCCAAACAGTTTACTGTATGAAGCTCTTTTTAAAAAGCTATTTTTTAATTGACAGTCAAACAGTCTACTGACTTTTTAAAAAAACTCTTCTCAGAAAAGCTCTACTGATAAAAGCTTTATTGACAGAAGCTCAACTGATATAAGCTCAACCAAACAGGCACTTAGTTATACCTGCAGAATTAAACAATATAATAATGATGCTAATGGGCACCTTTTCAATAACTCAAACTCTATTCAAAACTCTTTCAAGTCGCGATTTAGATTACACAAAAACAACATTATTTTAATTTTTAATATTTGAACTTATAAGTTTAATCGATGTCGTTTTAGTCAATTATGCAAAGATAATGTCATTTAAATAATGAAAGATTGGTCAATGCAAGATTTTGAGTTGGATTTTAGATTGAGATTGACTCAAAACTCTTTCAACTCGAGTGTGACCTATTAATTTCAAATTAAACTAGGCCAATATTGCTAAGCCTAGATGCATAGCTAGAAAAGATTACTAGAGAAATAGAAATGTGGAAATATTAAACCATTCAAACATCAATTCCAATCATCTCAATCATTTACCAAACTATAGTCAACAAGGCACAAGATGCAATTAAATATTATGTATTTCTTCACTCTTACTATTTTTGATGAGGTTCTTCATGGCAAAATTAGTACATCTTGCTGCATAAAATGCCTTTTTGTAGTATATATTTCCATTTGTTAAAATTTACTTACTCTTATGATGTTAGATGTGCTTTAAAATTCTCATCTACATTGCCTCCTTGTGAAATTCTTCGCTGAAAGAAGTTTCGTAAGCAAATTTTGTAATCTTCTTGACCCGGATCCAGGTCTCAGAGAACCATAATTTTCACAGTGCAAATCTGAGCATGCTCTGAGCTTCTTCCCATTACTTGAACACCAGGCTCCATAGGTAAACTGCCCATTATACCTCTTGAGAAGCTCGTGATCGATCTTGTCAAGAACTGGGTCATTCTTCTTGAACTTTCTAGCAAAGGGCCGGCTGCCAAGGATCATTCTTCTATAATCTTTAAGTCCCAAGGCCCTTGGATGTTGCTTTGGAGGTATATCCCAAGTGATATAGTGAAGATCATGGTTTGCCGTAGTGTTCTTGTAGTCCTCAGAATTGCATACAAGTGTTTGGAAGTACCCTTCAGGTGATGATACGAAGTTGGTATAGTAAAGAAGTAGAGTCCTCGGCAAATTGTCCCAACCCACAATGCAATACTCAGCAAACGATCTGGATAACACTGTCCAAGCTGAGCCTGTTTTAATAACAAAATGAAGAGAACATTAGTAACGTTGCATCTCCCCTCCACAAGAAACACTCAGCATCAAGAGATATTACGGCAACTCTTTTTCTGAGACTAATTAATATCTTGAAGAAAGATAGATTTGCAAGGGGTTAGATGTCTACAGGACATTTAGTATCTAACAGTAAAATGATTCCTATCCTGTACAGAGAATGTTTTTCAATATTAAGGCTAGGTTATCTAGCCTGCATGCGACTCGCAATTTTAAGAAGTCAAGCAAGTCCTGCTGCTAGTGACTAGAAAAAAGGATCACATTGTAATCTGAGATTGAGAGAAGAAGGCAATTCTTTTCTTGCTTTGTTTTAGCGCCTTGACATTGAACTGTTGAAGCCTGTCTCATGCATATGTTGTGCTCCTTTTCGGGAAAGGTATAAGTTTGCTCTGAAAAGCAAGAAGTAAAAGTTTCCACCTCAAAGATGTACACTTCTAGCAACAAAATAAGTTCAAGCAAGAAGCAAAGTTTCCATTTTTACAAAAAAACAAGAAAGAAAGCAAAGATATCGACTCTCCAGAGCTATGAGATAGAGAGGATCATAATTTACGGTGAAGAAATTCATATAGTTCAAAAAAAATCTAACATGGGTCAGTAAAGCAAGCAGCCCGACCAACATTGATATGTGCATTTTCTGGATCATCCAACCTTAAGATGTGCACTTGTCTGTTCTTGATAAACTAGAGATCCCTTCACATACAAGGAGAGATTTAAAATTGAATACTTTGGGTGGTGGAGCCACAGTGATGGAATGAATGCAAGTATGCTCTTAATGCCCCAGCTGGCATCAACAACAGCTTAACCTAATAATCACTACTATTGCCTCTATATATAAATAAAATATGATGACAAATCACCAGAGATATTCCACAACTTCAAATTATTAACTAAAGTTGATGTTGGTTTCTAAACACCACACTGCAATTTGACAAGCCAAGCCGTTAACTTTTGCTCGACTGTCTTTCAGAAGCATAGTAAAAGCTTCTACGAGGTATGATAAGGTTTTTAATCTACTATTCCTACCATAAAAGTTCTCAACTGGGGGCCTTTTTTTGTTTTGTTTTGGATTTGAGATGGGGTGTTGTTTTAGGCAACTTGATCATTCTCTCAACAAAGTAAGAGCTGGGAAGGACTAAATGTCGGCAGGGGCCTCGTGACAAAATGTAGGGTCAGGGTACCATTTTCAAATACTTCCAAACAAAAATCATTCATTAAAAGTACCACGAATTGGGTAGGCAATTGTCTGCGTATTAACTACAGTGTCACATGCAACTGGCAAGCATAAAAGTCAAATTTGTCCAAAAAAAAACGTACAAAGCAAAACAAAAAAATGGATGGGGTCTTTTGGAATTTGGTGCAAATGTTTTGGTTAAAGCAAGGGCCTTTCCATAATAAATTAGAATAATGGGATGGGGAACAAAACCTGTATAGAGCTTGAAGGCTGTTGGGAGACTCCTCTGTTTAATAACCCACCAAATTTCTGATTTCTTTGGACTGTAGAGCGCAGGGTCTATTATAATAGGCTTGGCTCTCTTGTTCCTGATTATTATAACTTTTTAAATTACCAAATATGTCTTTCAGGGATGAGAGTTAAAGAACTCGAAATAATTCAAAGCAAAAACTGACACTAAACACAAGATCTCACAGTTTCCAGCCCAAGTGACTTGAATGCTGAATGAAGTTGAGATTTCTTGGTAACCCAGAAAATGCATGAATCAGATCTGAATCCCAAATTGAGGTGTATCACAAGAAAATTTAGTTGCCAAGCATAAGTGGAGTACAGACTGAAATTTAACATCATAAAGGCCACTCACCATACCATCTTGGGTCACCAAGGGATAATCAGAGGCACTAAGATTGATGAACCAATCCCACTGGCAAGTCCTTAGCAATATAGCCATTGCATGGAGGGTAGTAGCAAGCATGGTTGGACCTCTGTAGGTAACCAAATTCGTCCTGCCAACAATCCAGACATTCCCAACAACCCCAAATACAGGTTCTTTCTCCACAAATTCGGCAACTTTCCTATGCTCATCAATAGGTGCATCATGGTCCATATGAATCAGATAGTAATTCCCAGGATGGTACAGTGCTTTTATCAAACGCATTACCCTCTTGGCGTCTCCTCTTGACGCTGATATCAAGTACGCAAATGTTACAGGGTACTGTTTCTGAGCTTTCACCACGCTTAAGTTGATGGCAGTGTTGTGTGAAGCGATGGGTACGGTTAATCTTGATGGTATGTACAGCAGAAAGAAGAGGATCGTTGACACCATGACTGAGATCATATAAATTTTGACACCCATTTCAGCCAAGAGCAAGAAGAGCAACAAAGAACAAATTGGAGATGAAAAAAAGGTAGTTGCTTGTTATAGAGTTAAAGATGAGAGATTGAGAATAAAGATCAGTAACAAGAAAAGGGGCATAGAAGCGTGTGGAGATTGGAGAATATATGACGATAATGTGGGACGGGGTTCCTTACTTTGAAGGCAAGTACAAATGCTACAATTGTTACTGTGCATGTGTGTTTGTTGGTAGTTGTAGAGATTTTATAGCCAATATGGATATGAAAATTACCTAGTCCGTTGGGATTTGCAAGTAAAAAAGAAGACTTCAAGTTCACAACATGTGGTTGAGGACAACATCTGCATACGTTGGCGTTTGGTACGTAGGTGAGGTTTCACCCTCAACAAAAATGTTACTCTCTCAAGTGAAAATCTTCTGTGTTTTGGTTTTCGAGATAATGACATCTAGGATGTATTAGGTTATCAACATTAAATCTGTCTATTATCAAGATTAAACCCGTCTAACTTCTTCTTCCTTTTTTTTTTTTTCTACATTTGGGCCTCCGACCCCGCATTTAGTAGGATTTTATTGGATTGGTCTTGTTGTTTAAACAACATCATATTCTATATATATTTAGACTTTTGAAGAAACTAAAACTTAAATACCAAAATAGACACTTCTATAACTTTGCCATTATACCAACATAATATTAGAATACTTTTTATTCATGTCATCAGAAGATTCCAATAAAAAATTTAAAGGTCCGCTAGAGAATTCAATTTTAATTTGGGTTACGAAAAATAGAATTTTACATTTCTCCAATTCTTCACTTCCTATGCACCATATTGTTATTCAAATTTTAGAACACATTGTACCTCCTATGGCAATTAATGTGTGGAAGTGGGGTGTATGAAGTTAATAGTGTTATTAGGTACAAGCACAGACATAACATCAACAACAACATTTTACTAAAAATTTCGTTAGGACCCCAGGATTTGAGGAAGTCAAGAAATACACAGTCTTATCCTTAATTAGTAGAGAGATTATTTCCGATAAATTTACAGAAAAGTAGAAAAGAAAAGAAAAAAAAGAAAAAAGTTTTTAAAGTACTGTTTGAAAAAGATAAAAGTAAAAAAATATACAAATAATTGCGTAAAAATAACAATAAAATGGAATAAGAAAAAATAAATTTACAATCTAAAATAGAAAGATAAATTGATGAATAATATTAATAATCAAATAATAAAAAATAAAAGATAATACTAATAAATAGTATAGTAAAAATAAATAAATAATTAAACCAAAAAGTAAAATAATAAAATATATAATAAATAATAAAATAAAGACAAAAAGTAAAGAATAAAAATAAAAGATAAAATAAATAAATAAACGAACAAGAAAGAGGAAAAATAAAATAAATATAACAAATAAGTAATTAAAAAATGACTAAAATAACTAAGGGGAAAGTATTACAAATAAATACAAGATACAATAACAAAAAAGGTTCAAAAGACTTATGAACATAAGAAGGACCTCTTTATATAAGACTCTTTACAGACTATCCTTTGCTCATATCCTAGCTCGCCAAAATTGCCTTTTAAGGGTTAAGTCCTTGGTAAATTCTAATAGAGTCATCTCATTCCTAATCACTTGCCCCCAATTCTTCTTAGGTATTCCTCTTTTCTTTTATAATCAATAAGGACAATCTTTTAGCATCTTCTCACTAGAGTAATAAAATGTCTCTTCTTAATATGTCAAAACTACCTGAGCCTTGACTACCTTAATTTGCCATCAATGTTAGTTACCTTTAATCTTTCTCCTATCATTACTTTCTTGATCTTATCTCTTCTTATAGGGTTACACATCCAATGAAGCATCATTATCTCTACCACCATTAACTTATAACTATGCACCTATTTGATGGTCAACACTTTACCCTATAGAGCATGGATGACTTAATTGCTAAAAGGTAAAATTTATCTTCTAGATTGAGTTACATCCTTTTATCACATAAAACTCCTTATGCATCCCTCTATTTAAGCCACCCTAATTTGATATAGTGAACTATGTCTTCATTTATCTCATTGTTGCTTTGGATGATGGATCTAAGATAAAATAATCTTTCTGTGATATAAATTTTGAACCAATCTTTACCTTCGCATTGGATTCCCTTATTGCCCGAAAAATTATACTTTAAGTACTCGATTTTTAGTCCTGCTTAATTTAAAGCCCTTCGACTCTAACGTATCCCTACAAAGTTCTAAATTATCACTAACATCTTTTTTTCCTCATCCATTCAAACAATGTCTTCAGTAAACAATATACTTTATGACTTATCCCCTTGAATATTCTTGGTGAACTCATCCATCACTACTATAAATATTAAAGGGCTTAATGAGGATACTTAGTGTAGCCTATATTAATAGAGAAATGCTCTATTTCTCCTCCTATCATCCTTACTCTAGTTTTAACACCTTCATACATATCCCTAATAATTTGTATATAGGTTATAAGAATTCCCTTAACTTCTGAACACCTCTGCATAGCTTCCCTATATACCCTATTACAAGCCTTTTCTAAGTGAATGAAAACTATCTGTAGGTCTTATTGTCCTTCCCTGTAATACTAAATTAATTTTCTAAAGAGGTGCATAGCTTCTATCGTGAACCTTCCTAGCACAAAACCAAATTGGTTTTTTGAGATAAGTGCCTCCTTTCTCATCCTCTTCTTAATCACCCTCTCCTATACCTTCACTGTGTGGCTGAGTAGTTTGATGCATCTATAGTTGTTACAGTTTTATATGTACCCTTTGTTTTTATATAAGGGAATTAGTGCGCTAGGTCTCCAATCATAAGATATTTTAGCATAATTAAGTATCATATTAAAAAGTTTGACTAACTAAGACCCTCTTCTTTTTGGATCTTCCGTACCTCTATGGGTAACTTATCAGGTCCTACTGCCCTTCCACTCTTTATCTCCCTCAAAGCTCCTTTAATTTCCTCTCTTGTGATGTGTTAGAAGTAAGTGAGGTTATGATACTTCTTGAATGTGCTTAGATCACCCAAGGAGATGTTGTCATCTACGCCTTACTAAAAAGGCTATGTAATAACTTTGCCATCTTATCTTGATGTCATTTTCCTAGGGGTCCTATTTTATCCTTTATACAACAAACTTGATCCAAGTCTCTTGCTAACTTAAATATTTCCCTTTCTCCATCTTTAGTTTCTCATTCATAAATTTCTTATAAGCTCTACTTTTAGCTTTTGAGACTATCTTCTTCGTTCAATTCTTTGCTAGTTTGTAACTTTCTTTATTAATTACCCTCTCTACATCTATGTTACTATCCAATAGAGCTCTGCAGGTGAAGTTCTTGGTCTTCACCTCTCTTGTACATCTTCATTCCATTGACTCCATCTTCCTACTAGGCCCTTTAACAAAGTTGCTACTCTCTCCCACTTTTTGTTAGCATCCCTTTCCAGTTTTCATTCCTCTTCAAACATTACTCTTTCCCTAAGTTGTTCCATAATCTGTCCTTTAGGTTCCAACATCTAACTCGATTACTTCTCTGAGAACTTCTATTCTTTCTTCATCCCTTAATTATAAGATCCATAACCAACAATTTGTGTTAGGTTGACAAACACAATTTAGGTATCACCTTGCAATACTGATAACTAGGTCAATCACTCTACCTTATGAGGAAATAGTCAATTGGAGTCTTCATGATTTTGCTCCTAAAAGTCACCTAGTGCTCCTCTTTTTTGGAAACAAATAAGTTGGCTACCACCAATTCAAAAGCCACTGTAAAGTATAACAAAACGTCTCCATATTTGAAACCTTTATAACATGAATACCCATCCTAGGTTGCTCCTATCAGGCCATTAAAGTCTCCTCCTAGAATAACTTTCTCGTTAGAGGGAATCTATTGAATCACCCCATCTAATGCATCCCATAATTGACACTTAAGCTATTCTCACAACCATATTTGGGGTGTATAGGCACACACCACATTGTAAACAACATCTTTCACCACAACATTTAGTAGTCCTTTTTACCCTACAGCATGATGTATAAGTTCCTTGACAACCAATACTTAACCCATTTTGTTACCTTGAACACTATGAATATCAGAGCTTGAACCCATTAATTTCTCTCATTTTAACTCCCGTTCAATTTGTCTCTTAGATGTATGCAAAATAGTAATACAAAGAAATACCTTTAGAAAATGATAACAATAACCATCAAAGAGGTAGCTATAAAAATTGGGAATAAGTAGAAGATAATAATAATAATAATAAGAATAATAATAATAAGAATAATAAGAATAATAATAATAATAATAATAATGATCATCATCATCATCATCATCACCATCATCATCATCATTATCATCATCGTCGTCGTCGTCATTATCATCATCATACTTAAACTTTAGTTTACCTCTCCGTCATATGAACAAAACACCAATAGTTATATATATATACCAAGAATAAAATTCAACTCTAACATTCAAATTTGTTCTTAGAATGGTAAATACTGGAATAAGCACACAAATGTGTAGATATGCACATATATCTATAGATACATAAAACTTTTCATAAATAAAGATAGTAAATGTTTTCATAAATGTTTTGATGTAATATTATTTATTATATAATGAAAGTACTTTACATTGTCCTTAATTTTATATTTTTACGATATTTTTCATATTAATTATGATTATTATTTATATGTCAAATATGTAAAAAGTAATATTAATAGAAATTAATAGATTATTGTCATTTCTATTTTTCATTATTATGATTTTCGAAGTTATGGTTGATTTAAAATTATAAATTATACAGTACATATATTGATAGATTATTTTTGTAATTTTACAAAAATTTACAGAATATTTTATATATCTAAAAATTACCTGAAATAGTATCCAGTATTGATCGTTATCGATACAGTACTGACTTGACCCACCATTATTTATTTGTTTGACAATTCTTTAGGAAACGCCATATGAAGTCATAATTATCAATATTAAGAAAAGTTCATTGTTTATTAAGGTATGAAAGCTAATTAAATTCTAACGACTTCCATTCATATAAATAATAATGTGACCAACAACACGTGACATAAAATAAGAAAAACTATGGAGATCCAATTTTAATAAATAAAAATTTTAAGAGAATGTGATTATCTCAATAATAATAATGCAACATACCATTTTTCTATTACCAATGAATTTTCATTACATAATATCATAACAAAGCAATATACTATAACACCATCAATCCAGTAATTCATAAATGAGAATGAGTAGAAACATTATTATCAAGTTTCTTTCGAATCAATATTTTCAATACTAAAAAGTATATAATTAGCTTTGTTTAATTATACTTATATTATGACCTAAGTTTTGTTGCATTAAATTTTTAAACAATCATTGGGGAAAATTATTGAAAATAAATAATTTAATTATTAAAATAATTGGATAACTAATTTTATTATGGTCTAAATAGATCTATTTTGATGGAAAATAAAGATTATAACAAACAATCTAGTTTACTAATGGTAAAATGTTTAATAGTTCTACTATATCAACATAATCATTTTATTTTTTGGAATTTGTTGCAATAAAATTTTAAACAATCACTAGAGAAAATTAAGCATCACTCTCTTTAAGTAGGGACATTTAAAGTGATTGTTTTGATATTCCAAAATAAATGGTAAAATTTAAATAAATAACATAGTTAAAATGAGCATTTTTTAATTACAATTACAATCTTTTAAAGAATAAAAAGATGGAATTGATTGATATGAATGAGTGTGTCTATAAGAGAAAGGAAAAACTTTGGAGGTTTTAATATATTTGTGAATAAAAAATTTAGTTCAATTTAATTAAATTGAGCAATTCGATCTAGCTTTTAAAATTTTAGATAAGCATTAAAATAAAGAAATAATAAAAAGAACAAGTTTGATTCTAATGTTTTTATCATAATATAAACTAGATATTAATATTTAAGAGTGTTTAAAGTGAATTTTAATATTTTTAAAATGTTTAAAGTCAATTCTTCATATTTAAAATAAATAAATAAGATCACATTTCTATGAGTTTTTTATCACGTTATCATGATAAAAATATATTATTTTTAATTAATTTGTAGATCTTATAATTTCATGTATATGCCACATGATTTTGTAGCTCATCTAACTTAAAAATAATTTCTATTAAATTTAAGATTGATCTTAATAAATCTAATTTTTAATTAATTCTAAATAAAATCTATTATACTAACTTAATTTAATTAACCTTAATCTAATAATAAAAATTTTCTAAATCACTAAACCCTAAATTTATTCCGAAGTTATTCTAACCTCTCTATCGTCACTCTCATCCCAAATCGTAAACTTCTAATGTTGACTACTATCTCCTCTGACTCTTTGTTTCTTCCGTCTATTTTTTTCCTTCAAAGCGATTAGGGTTTTAGCAACTACTTAGATTGTTCTCTACTTGGTTGTCCTCGGTACCACATGTTGGTGTTGTTCCAAAACTTGGAACATTTCTTTCTCTTTGTTTTGGTTTGTGCCCCACATTGAAAAAGTAAGGGACTTTCCACCTAATTTATATACTAGAGTGTTAAAGGGAGACTTTGAATCAAATCTTTTAAGGAGGGTATGGAAACTATACACCACCTGGTTTGGCTGTGGGATGGCGTCACATCACGTGTGTGATATAAACCTTTTGGGGTCCACTTGGTTTAATTCTTTCTTTCAGTGCGTTTTTAATGCTTACAGTTACCAAACGTTATATTTTGACCGCTTCTCCTAAAATCTCTCTAGATTCCTTATTATTCTCAACGAGTAATGTTCCTCTTATTTTTCATATATCTGTTGTCCCTCTCTATAGTGAAATACAGATGCACATCTAAACGCATCCCTCTTCTTTTCTCTATAACACACGCATATCTCTTCTCTTCTTGGTTCTTCTGTTTTTCCTAATTCTCGGAGACAGTTTCTACTATACCCTTTAGAGTGCATCGAAGCTAATGGAGAAGGCATTAACTCTAGGGTCAGATCTCATTATCCTGCTGCACTGTAGAGGGGTAATTTTTGAGTTAGGGTAGTGATTTTCGCAACGACTTGCATGTAGATAAGTTATTCCAATTTTATTACTATTTTGCTAACAATCTAAGTCAAAATTTGTTTTGTTCTTGCTATTGTTTGTTTATTTTGATATAAGTCATCTTTATTTCCGAATTCAATATCTCATTTGCGAATGAAACCAATGTATCTGTGCAAACTAATTCCAATAAACCTTCTACCACAATTGTTCCCCACATAGGTCCTACCCCTGTTATCGTAGCTTGGAGAATTATATCTGACCTAACTAAGTTAGACCCTCTAAATGGGAGAAACTTCAAAAGTTAGTATGATAAAATTCTATTTTACTTGCAGCAATTCAAAATTAATTATATGTTATTTCGAGATATTTCAAGTGATAATATTGATCCTAAGACAACTAAGGATAACTGTACTGTTAGGGGAGTGTTGCTCAACCATATGATAAACTGTTATTTGATATCTATAGCAAGTATAAGACTACCTAGGAAATTTGGGATGTTTTAGAAGTTAAATATGAGACTGATGATGCTGTTACAAAGAAATGTGTAGTTGCTAGATGGTTAAAGTTTATTATTGTTGATGATAAACTTGTTATGGACCAGTTACATGAGTATGAAAACCTCATTGTTGAAAACTTTGCTGAGGGTATGAATATGTGTGAACTGTTTCAAGCTAATGCTCTTACTGAAAAACTGTCAACCTTATGGAATAAGTATAAAAACTAGTTGAGGCATACGAAGAAGGACATGAAACTATGGGAGTTGATAGGGCACATAAAGATTGAGGTTGCCAATCGTACCCAGGACAAGGCCAAATCACTCACCCCTGCCCCTATTGTTATGGCTAATGTTATTGAACATAAAAATGCAAGTAACTCTAATAAGAATGGTGGACAAAACAAGTCTTTTAACAAAATTAAGCATAGCTAGTTTAAGCGCAAAAGGATTGATGGTAATTATTGGTGGTGTCACAAGCCAAGCCATCCTATTGCTCTTTCCCAAGCTAGAGTCAACCATGAGAGGAAGGGCCAAGGACAGAAACCATAACAGTTCAAGAACCAATGGGGAAACTAGAAGAGCTTTAGTTAGCCTCAAACTAATATGGTTGAAGCTGTTAGTTGTGATGATGAGAAGATCATTACTACTGTGGTGTCCAAAGTTGACTTTGTTGGAAACTTGGTCAAGTGGATCATTAACACAGGAGCCACACACCATATTTGCACCAATAAGGACCTATTCATGGATTTGAATGATTTTGCCAATGGTGAGTTCGTGTACATGGGTAAATCTAGCAAAGTTCCTGTCCAAGGGTCAGGAAGGTCAATCTTAAACTCACTTTTAGAAAAATTTTGGCTTTAAAAAAATGTTTTATTTGTTCCTAATATTTGTAGAAACTTGATTTCTGGTGCCTTACTTAACAAAGCTGGTGTTAAACTTACATTTGATTTTGATAGGCTAGTTTTGATTAGGAATGGAACTTTGTTGGTAAAGGATTTTGTGATGGGGGCTTATTTGTCCTTGATATTGAAATGAATGCATCTACTTCTTCTGCTTATATAATTGAGTATCTAGATCTATCGTACTCTAGACATGGGCATATGAATGTGAGGTCAATTAAGAGGATAAAAGCTTAAACTTGTTTCCTAACTAGATCACTAATGAAATAGAAAATTTTCAAATTTGTGTAGAAGGTAAACATCTAAGAAACCTTTTAAGCTAGTGACCAAGAGAGAGTCACAATTGTCGGACTTAGTGCACACAGATTTGGGTGATTTTAAGAATTGTGTAAGGAAAGAAGGCATAAGATATTATATTACTTTTGTAGATGATTGTTCTCAATTTACTAAGGTTTACTTATTGAAAAATAAAAGTGATGTAGAGGAAATGTTTACAAAATACAAAGCTGAGGTTAAAAACTAATTAGAAAGCAAAATTAAGAGATTAAGGTATGATGGAGATGGTGAGTATAGTACTGATTTCTTTGCTGATTATTGTAAAAAATTTGGGATTATTCATGAGCTTTTAGCCCCTGATACACCTGAACAAAATGAAATAACCATAAGGAAAAACTGAACACTTAAGGATATGATGAATGCAATGTTGATTTCCTTGGGTTTACTTGACTTTTTGTAGGGGAAGTTATTCTTTCAGCTTGTTATGCTCTAAACAGCGTCCCTTATAAGAAATTAGATCAAACCCCTTATAAAATTTAGAAAGGTTATCCCCCTAACTTGAGTTTTTTGAAAGTGTGGGGGTGTTTTGCTAAGGTTGCTCTACCTGAACATAAGAGGAAAAAAATGGGTCTAAGACCATTGATTCTATTTTTGTGGGATATACCTCTAATAGTGCTGCCTATAGATTTATGGTTAAGGAAGAGGGATCTAACACTTATGAACCAATTATGGAGTCAAGAGATGTATTGTTCTTCAATGATATATTTCCTATAAAAGTGAGTGTGCGAGCTCTTGGAGAATCTATCCCTAATTCTTCTACTAGTGATGTCACAAAGGAAGAGGAAATTGATGAACTAAAAGAAGCAAAAGAGATATAGTATCCACAGTTTTGTTTCCAACTTTATTACTTCCTTTGTGGTGGAAAAATCTGATGAGATAGATGAAGATTTTGTAGTCACTTAAATTATTAAAGAAGATCCCAAAACTTATAAAAAAGCAATGAGATATGTGGATGTTGCATTTTGGAAGGAAGTCATAGATAGTGAGTTAGAGTCAATCATGTCTAAAAAAACTTGGGTTTTATTTGATCTACCTTGAGGTTGTAAGCCTTTGGAGTGTAAGTGGATCTTCAAAAAGAAATTGATACTTAAAGGAATCATTGAGAGGTTCAAGGCGAGACTTGTTATTAAAGGCTTTAAACAAAAGGAAGGATTGGACTTCTTTGATACTTACTCTCCTATTACTAAAATTACATCTATAAGTATGTTGTTTGCTATTGCCTTAGTGTTGAAGCTTGATGTGCACCAAATGGATGTTAAGACAACTTTCTTGAATGGTGATCTTGATGAGGAAACTTATATCGTCCAATATGAGGGGTTTAGAGTGCCTAGTCAGGAGCAAAAATTATGTAAGTTGATCAAGTATTTATGTGGAATCAAACAAGCTCCCAAATAATGGCATGAGAAATTTGAAAGTGAGGTGTTCAAACATTATTTCATCTCTTGTGATTTTAATTCTTGCATTTATGTGAACTCTAATGCCACTAGCTGTGTGATCATAACCTTTTATGTGGATGATATGCTTATTTTTTATACTAGCTTATCTGTCATTGATACTACTAAGAGTTTGCTAAAGTCTTCCTTTGATATGAAAGTTCTTAGATTTTTGCACTTTATTTTAGGAGTTAAAGTTGATATGACTGACTATGATTTTAGGTTGAACCAAACTCATTATATTGAGAAAATTTTGAAGAAGTTTGGTTACTATGATGTTGACCCATTCAAGACTCCCTATGATGCTAGTGTTGTTTTAAGGAAAAATCTTGATAATAATGTAAACCAAGCTGAGTATGCTTAAATTCTTAGTAGTTTAATGTTCATGATGAACTATTCTTATCCTGATATTGCATACTGTGTAAGTAAACTTAATAGGTATACTCATAATCCTAGTCAAGATCATTGGAATGCATTGATTTGTTTATTGAGATATTTGAGAGGTACTATGCATTAAGGATTATCTTTTGGTGGTCATCCTCCTATATTGGAGGGGTATTTAGATGCTAACGGGGTTACAGAGAGTGAAGATATATGTAACATCTTGTTTCCATTCTAAGGATTAGGACAAAGAATCTTAAACCAAGATACATGAGAAATAATATAGACAATATGTGAGGTGCATTACATTTATATGCATATTACTAGTATAAGCATACACATATGTGATTATTGATATTTGAACACATTACAATGACTGTTCATGCACTCATTTGACATATTCTGAGATATAAATGATTTTGATGTGATTAAGATGTGACCAGTGAATGAAATGTCTTAAAAATTGTTTTGGTTAGTATAAATAGTGATTTAGAAATTTTGATGAAATATAGGAAATTTCTAATAATGATGAGTATTTTTGGACTAAGAAGAATACTAAGTGGCAAGACAAGTGATAAATGGTAGTAAAATTTAGTGTGAAACAGTAGTAGAAATTACTGAAAAGTAGCATTAAGATTTATTGACAAGTGTCATTAAATATTGGGAGACAATTGGATTAGAAATTGGAAGACAAATAGACTGATTACTAAGAAATATGTACTAGCATGAATAAGAAGGCATTAGGATTTATTATGGATATTAAGAGGTAAGTGCCATGACATGTGTCATGACACTAACCAAGCATTTTTAACCTTGTTGTTTTTAACCCACGGTGATAATATCGTGAAAGATCAACTTTATGGTCTTTCACTCTCATTTTCATTATATGCTCTCCTGTCTTCTCTTCTTCATTTTGTTCTTCATTTTTCTTCTCCACCTCACGACATTTTCTCACCAACCTTCGTCACGTTGATTTTGTTCAATCCTTCACTTTGTTTCTTCAAGAACATGTTATCTCCTTCATCTTATCATAAAAAAACCTAATCTCTCCTTCATAAATGATGATGATCGTGGGATGTTTGGGAGTTAGGGTTATGTGATCTTCAGCTTTGGAGCCAAAATAAGTAAGTACTATGTTATTGTTCTTCTTGGTTTGTTAAATAAAACATATTGATGATGGATTAGAGCTAGCATGGTCATAAAATGGTGACGAAGGATATGCTGTAACGTGGATGAGAAAATAAGTAGATTTAAGTCATATTTTCGCATAAGGAAAGTGAAAATTTTACTTAAGAAAGATGTTTATGTGATGTTCTCGAAAAGAGATGAAGTAGGATGAAAATGATGATGAAGTGTGCTGGAATATGTTAGATGGAGTGTTTTCACTAAATAGGCATCTATATTTTGGCCATATATTGATCTGTAGAAATCCAAATGGGGTGATTTTTAATTTAGATTAAACTAGAGACATATGGCTACAATTTTTATAAAGGAATTGAATTTCAGTTCTATCCTTAAGGGTTTCTAAATTTGGCTTGAAGTTGACTACTTGGTGTTGTCGCCATTTGAGAATAGTCTTTAGTATTTTGGGTATAACATGCAGAAGACTAAACCAAAATACATAAACTTTATTTCTTTAGAAACTTAAGACATATAGTAACATTTTGCTAGAAGAAGGTGTTGCCTAAATACCTTATTTTCTATGTCATAATGGTCATACAAAACTGACATGAAAACTTATTATGAAAACAAGTTGAAAAGTTGAAAACTTTCGGATATGACAACCCGTGATTGTGGGAATACATCCACGATCCTGGGAATGTAAAAAGGGGCTGAAATGTTCTGTTAGCATAACCCATGATTGTGGGATCCATCAACGATCGTGGGAATGGCTGTTAAGTGAATTATTCTTCTTTTAAGTGATGATTGAAACAATAAATGGTTAGGTGCTTTCCTATGGTGCTTTTAGGCTTGAATGAGACTTGAACTGAACCTAATTGATGAGGGATTGAGTGATTAAGTGTATGAAATGTTTGGAGTGATAAATGACGATATAACATAGTGAATGAATTGTTGATATCAAAGTATCAAAATCTAGGAAAGTATGAGTATAATGGGAATGAAGGTGTTCATATGATTGTAGTTGTGATTCAAAAGAGATGAGTAATATATATTAAGTAAAGGTGAATGAGAATTGAATATTATGTGATTATATAATGCTAGGAAAGAAATGACAAATGATTGATTTATGATATTAGAATAACCAAGTGTTCCTAAGGTGTAAAACTAAGAATAAGCTAGACACATATAAATGATGATGTTTGAATGATCAAGAGATGTGATTAAGGATATACCCAGAATAGTCAAATTGAGCCTGGATTATACATTACACACACACACACACACACACACACACACAAACACACACACACACAGAAGTTTGA
>JANIIA010000006.1:27352285-27372327 GCA_027478495.1 Erythroxylum alaternifolium | reverse complement strand
AAGCTCTTCTCAGAAAAGCTCTACTGACAAAAGCTCTATTGACAAAAGCTCTACTGATATAAGCTCAACCAAACAGGTACTGAATTGGCTAAGAGGGAGTGATTTTATAATTATGATTCCAATTATTAAAAGGAAATTACGCCATTATTTGAAGATTTTAAGGAAGAAACAAGGAAGCTTCAAGGAAGTGGCGGCATTCCTAAATAGATTGCCATCCTCCTGGAAAGTTCAAACTCCCAAACTCTCTGTAGTCTATCCCTCACCAACACATTGACGCACAAGCACCATATATAATACAGCTTCAAAGACGGTCTATTCTTCATTTCGGTTGTGTTCTGCGCATATACACATAGACATTTATATATAAAAATATATACATGGGCAATTGCTGCAGTTGTTTGGCTCCTAAATCAACCTCTGTCACTGCCACAGTCGCCACGGTTGTCTCAGTTACTGCTCCAACCTCAATACCATCCCCAGACGCAGGTCCCACTTCCGTTGGCCATCTCAGTGATGGTAAATTCATCACTTCCCTGTTCTCTCTGCTTTTAGCTTGGATGTGTGTTTTTGAATCGTATTTATATGTCCACTACTGTCTAAGGCCTGTGGTTGTTGTTTTGTACGTTTGGTGGGCATTTAACCTGCAGGTGACACATCTTTTCTACGTACTAATGCCTCTGGTAACAGTTGGTTCTCTATGGCGACTACCAACTTCACTGCCAGGATTTCTCAAGCAAGTGGAGCTATTGCAGCTATTTGGGCCAACGGGGGTCCTGTCGACGTTGAGAATGAGTTTCCGACTGGACTGGATGATGAGGAGGGAGCAACTGCCATGGACGCTGTAACGGTAAAAGCTTTCACTTTTGCACAACTCAAAACGGCGACCTCAAATTTTAGAAACGATTTGGTGTTGGGAAGGGGAGGCTTTGGCAGAGTCTATAAGGGCTGGCTTAATGAGAATGATCATAGAACTAGGAAACGTCCAATTGCTGTTAAGAAATTGGACTCAACAAGCAAACAAGGAATTCGACAGTGGAGGGTACTTTTCTGACCATTGTCTTTCTCACTTTACATTGTTTTCCTATCGTATTGCCCAAAAAGAAAAATTCAATCGAATACGTTAAGATAGAATGATCATAACCTGCCGCTCGTACGGTGTGAACGTCCACTACAGATAAGAAAACCCTTGAAACCAAGAGCTGCACAACTTGAAATTGAGTCCTCTATATCATAAGAGGTTAAACTTGTTGGTTGAGACCAAGAATCAATCAATCTAAAAGTATCAATTCATGTTTATTCAAGTTTTTATTGCCCAGTTAAAATGATAAAGGAGAAGCTTTTATGTTCTTGATTTCGAATTTTCATTCCCTTCATTCCTGGTTGGTTAATGAATCACCTCACTTTAAAATGGTGACTTGGCTTATTGAGTCTCTTGGGTTTTATTATTGGATTAGATATCACTTTTCTCTGTGCATTAATGCAGACGGAGGTGGGTTTCTTAAGAAGGCTGTATCATCCTAACATTGTAAAGCTGGTTGGATATTATCGGGGAAATGACGAGCTCATGATAGTCTATGAATTTATGGAAGAAGGCAGTTTAAATTACCATTTGTTTGGAAGTGAGATTACTTAAACTTGATAACTTCCATCTAGTTACCATTATTGCTAGTTATTTATTCCAATCTATATATTTAGGGGGCTCGGGTAGGCTGCTCCCGTGGGGGAAAAGGGTCAAAATTGCAATGGAAATGGCTCGAGGTCTGTCTTACTTGCATACCATGGACACACCTATAATTTACAGGGATTTCAAGTCCTCTAATGTACTGCTTGATAAGGTAAACGGTCAAGAATCCCCGCCTTTCCTTTTCCTTCACAAAGTGTTTTTTTCTAACTCTTTTCTTCAAACATCTTTTAGTATTATAGGCCGAAGATATCAGACTTCGGCTTGGCAAAATGGGGGCCTAGGGCTGGTAATCCATGTGTAACCGGGCACGTTATGGGAACCATCGGTTATGCTGCTCCGGAATATGTCTCAACAGGTAATTACCTTAAATCATTTGGGTTTGAACTGCAAAATAAATGATATTGATAATATCTGCTGATTAACTAGGGAACTTGTATGTAAAGAGCGATGTCTATAGCTTTGGTGTTGTTTTGGTGGAGATGTTGACAGGGCTACGTGCTATTGACAAAAAGCGTCCAACTTTGCAACGCAACATGGTTACATGGACCAAACCCTTGTTATCAGATAGAAGAAGGTTGAGACAAATAATGGATTCCAGGTTAGACGGAAAGTATTCACTTAGGGAGGCTTTCCAAATGGCAATTCTTGCTCTTAAATGTCTACATGAAAAACCTCAATTCCGACCATCGATGAAAGAAGTTGCCGAGACTCTGCAAGACATTGGAGCTTACCATGCGACTGTTTAGATAATTCCCTGAACTCTGTATGTAGATGAAGATGGTTTTAGCTTCTCTTTCCCTTTCCTACAAAAAATTGGTGTATACATATATAGAATGTTGTCCATACCTGCTGCCTCGACTAATTGATTCAGTTTTGCCTTTGTAACATGTGATGGTACCTTCCAGAACGGATAGCAAAGTTTGCTACTGCTTTTACTTTTCCAACTTAGAAACTTCTCTTTCTTTAAGATTTTCTTGGTTGTTACTTGAATGTGGAACTTTCGATTGACATGGATACGAAATTTCGATTGATAAGGATGGGTTCGATCGATGTAACTGGAAAATAAGTCAAAAAATCAATATTAGTTAAAAGTGATTCGTCCAACTTTTGGTGGATGAAGGATATGATTAATAATCGGGTTAGCAATGCTTTCAATTCAGTCAATTTGAACTAATTGCATTTATTTCAGGTAGAAGTAGATTTGTCATGCCTACGTATAATGGGGACAAGAAAGGATTTCACAATCACTTTCCACTAATGAATCATTTCTTTCTTTTTCTCCATTCATTTCAAAGCATTATTTTTGTTGTAGCAGAATTCCTCGTATTTTCCTATTCTGAAATTTCTATTCAGATTTTTTTGACTTACTATACCATCATTCGAATCCTTATTCCTTAATTTTTTTCTCTCTCTTATGATAGTAACACTGAGTAATATTGGCCTTGTATCCATATACAATATGGTCAGAACCGGTCTTCAGTTTAGGATCTTCTGTTCATCCATTGAGGAAGGAATTAGCAGTCAAGTTAGCATTTTAGTTGTCCATGGATATGTTCCATTTGATAGCTACATTGCTACTTATTTTGGTGATGCCTTTGGCCATGACGACCTCTCTAATTGTTTGTTATCATAGCTTTCCTCTAGCTAAAAGCTTTTGTGTTTATTTTTTAACAACTAGGCCACAAAATCTACAAATTACAAACACAGTCACCAAAAGTTTGCTTAATCTTATGTACAGACTTTGATGATTTACAACTATTGAACTAGGAATAAATGAGAGCAATGCCTTGCATTACTACATGGAAATTCGAGATAACTATATCTTTGAAATTTATTTTGAGAAATTAAAGGAGAATGACATAATTATTGATGAAAAGTAATTGGCTTGGCTAGCCAGTTATTCGTGGACAGAATTCAATCCTTTCAAACGAATAAAATAGAAACCCAAAAGGGAAGCGATATAAGGCCTTAAAGTTTCCAGGAACAATTTAACAAATCCAAAAGCCGCAACTTGAACATACATAAAAACTAAAAACAGAAGTGAAGCTAATAGACGAATCCAATCTCCACTCCATCAGGAATTAACTAGTTGTTATTAATATTACGATGTAACTAGTCCTACATATGGAAAATGAATGTTGATCACTTATCTTTTATCTTCTGAGCTGGGGGATCTTAGTCATCAAGCATGAGAAGATTTCATCTATTATTGGTGTCTCTACTAGCCATTGATTGAACGTCATTAGCTATTATGATTTCACCGAATCCAATTTAAAGTTCTAGGTATAAAGCTTTGGCTTTCTTGAAATTTATCTTAGAATGATTTGTGATTCCTCTCTTTCCACAAGGCCCTAAATGCTATAATTGAAAGCTAATTTGCCCTTAGTCTAAAATTTTAAACTCCAATTCTTAGTCATTCCTCTTTAAAACAGAAAGTGTTATAGAGAAATTGTATGTGCGTCTAAAGAGCTAATAAAAATTAACATTTGACAAATAAATGATTTCTGGTCTCAGTTTCCTAGTTACAAAACTTGTAATAGAGGCAAGAGCTTTCCTTGATTCTATCCTTAGTCTTCAACCTTTGTCTAATTGCTAAGTATAAGATAAAAGATACTTTAGGGAGCTAAGATTAAACCAAATTAGTTTATCCTAGTTGATTGTTTGGTTGTGCTCTTTGAAGATGTCCAAATAAGATTTATTATTGAAGCATCTAAAGCTATGCTTTAACAATATAATAGAATCAACATTTGCTTGATTTGGTCTATAATTTAGTAAATTAGCCTTGATGAATGAAAATCCTCTTAATTTGCAATTTCATACCACCCATTGAATAATTCCTTGGTTTAGGGAATATGAAATATCATTCCTTGGTTTCAATTTCCATAAGCTTTTATTCTTTAAGAAATAAGAGTGCATCTACTTAACTTAAATGGATGCATTATTGGTGTAAAGCCTCTAAATTGTCTTTGCTATGAGCATCTTATTTGTGGCATTAAAGGGAGTGTTCTAAGTCTTCTTTCTTGTATTAGAGTCTATATGCCAGTCCACTTGAACAAAAGAAATGTTAAGATGTCATTGTTTTAATGGTCTAAAAAGTTAGCAAATTTATTTTCCTTATTGTCTTTCTTAAGCCTACTTAGGTAGAAATTTTTTTATTGGTACTCTGAGTATTTATTTCTTTGGCTCCGTCTCTTTGTCTTTCACCTTCTCCTCATCCTTCTTTTCTTGTATAATAGCCTTATTCTCTTCAACCTTTACTCCTTTTTATTCATCAAAGTCACTACATTTACATACTCCCTCTAATTTTACCAAGTATTATAAATTGGTGAAATTAAGCAATCAATAAAAAAAAAGTTTGTTAGGTAAAAAATTAAAAAAAAAACAGTTTTAAGGCAAAAATTCCATTATCCAAAATATAAAAATTTGTTAAGTCAAAAATTGAAAAAAGATTGCATAGGAGAAAGTTAGAGCATTAAAAAATGAGAGAAAAAAATACTTATTATGTTGAAATAACCGGAACAATTATGCTAAAATGACCTTTTAATTATGGAGAAGAATATTTTGATGAAAACATCTTATTTCTTTATCCAAAAGAAACTTTAGTTTAGTTTTTAAAGCTCATTTTAACTTGAAGTCCCTTTTTATCTAAATTAGTCAAATTTTGATTAGCTCATTTCTTTTCTTTCAAGCAGAATGTTAAAGTCATTTTAGGTTTAAATTTTCACTTCAGCCCATTTAATTTAAGATGCATTGTTTTCACATCATTTATATTGAGTTTTTAATCCTTTTCTAGCTTCTTCCTTTTTTCAAGCCTTAATAATCATTTTAGGCTTTATCTTTAACTTTATTTTATTTTTAACCCAAGTAAAATTACAAACTTCTTTGAATTTCTTCGCCAAACCTTTTAGATATTCTATTTTAAAATCAAACTCTATTTTTATTTATTTTCAAATTTTCTAAAAAAATTGTGAAATCTTTTAATTGCTTTCCTATTAAAATTTAGTAAAGTTGGGTTACTCTTTTGACTCAAGTGGGAAGTAGAAATGGTAACTGTGTATTGCTTGTTGATCAACAGAGAAATTGATTGTAACAACCTCTAACCACTCACATGTTCTCTCAGTTCTCTTTCTTCTCTTGCTTCTTTTTCTTTCTTGCGATACAAATTCAATAAAAAGAGATTTAGAGTCCGTTGTCCATGGAAAAGGGACGACTACTGTCATAGTTATTCCCACCAGTTGTAGTATCCAAATACATTGATTTGGTATGTTCTCAGCTACAAGTTATTTACATGTTTCTATAACCTACGATTCTTTAGGTCTGAAAAAACTTTACGCACTACTAGTCTAGTATACAGTTAGTAGATGGGCATCAATCTCAAGACTTCAACATTGGCTATTCTGACTTCATTGAGGACAGGAAACTAAGGACCCTTCTTTCATGCTTATGCAAAACTTACTGTCCATGTTCAGTTGGGGTGCAGCACATCTCATCAGCACAAGCATTAGGGACATAGATTGCATTCATTAACGAGCTATGCTTCCAGCCATAGAATAAATACACTAGTGCTCCCACTACCAGCCACACTGAGACACGAAGCCATGTGTACGCCCTGTAGGTATGCAAGTGGTAAAATGATCACATCTTAAGTTCTGGCATCCTTAACATTCTCCATAACTTGAAAGAAGATTGTTTGACACTCACCCCAAATTAACCAACAAGTAGGTGTTGACAAGTATGCTAGAAACAGGTAAGTACGGAACAAATGGACAGATGAAACCTGGAAAGGAGGAGTAAACAAAGTCATATTGGAAGCGATTACATGCATATTAGGCCTAGTGCCATCGCTGCCGAGATTAGAGGAAATCTACTAAAGTGATTTACTTCCCAAATTTCTTCACATGTTTTCTACAACTTCTGCAAGAAAAGGAAAACTTTCACAAATTTTCAAAGTGATTGCTTGAGTATGGAGCCTTTTCCAAGGCAGGCAATTCATGTCAAACCAATCTGCTAACATATCATGAGATGGAACAACATGTACCTCCAGTGTGCCCAAAGCTATGCCTTGCATTATCTTGAGCTATGCAAGCCAAAACCACCAAACTGCACAACAAAATAGCTCCGCCTATTGTACAAAGTGCAAACCGAAGAAAGCTGGTACAATCACCAATATAAAGGAATAATCAGAAGAATTGAACAAGTTACCAAGTATTGTACCCAGAAAGTGCATATACATCGTGGATTCCAATAAAGGGGATTATTTGCCTTTGTTTACTGTCTTAGGCATACTAATTATTAATTTGTCACCTTTTACTCCAAATGCAATTCCCAAGCTGAGTTTAAGGCAATCACCCAAGATGACACAGATTCTAAACCCTGTATTGATGAATTTCTAGATCACACTATTCTACAGTATGATATAAACTGAGCACTTCTTGGGATCCAGATAAACCCCACGAGGTTGTAAGTCAAAATAGAGGACAAACCTGGGAAGGTTTCCAAATGAAGCTGCAGATGCAAGAAAAAGAGCCCCTGCACACACAAGGGTAATACTCCAAGCAGCGATTTTCCGCCTCTTGAGTTGATTATAGTGCTCTACATCACATACAAGAAGCCATCAAAATACGCATAGATTAAAACATCTCGCTACAGGGCTGTAGGTCATCTTATCAGTATTCTTGAGCTAAAGAATTTTTTTTAAAAAGTAAAAAGAACAGATACTTCTCTGGCTCTAAAACCTCAAGCAGTAATCAAAAGAACATAACAGACGTGTTGAGTTGACCATGCCAATATCACATTCACCTGAGTACTGCAGGGAAATTTCTGATTTTGTAGAACAAATGGAGTCGATTATGGTTCCAGATTTCTTTTTCCTGAGATGTTTCTGATTCCCTTTTCACTTATAGTTTTCAATTTTTGGTACTACTCTTTCAGCACCCCACAACCAAAGTTGGTCAACAATAGCCAGAAGATGCCAGCTAGAGTTCACCGTTCTATTCTATCTTTGAAATGCTTATGCATTTAATAAGCTATCAAGTCAAACTGAAGCAAAAGAGATAAAAGAAAATATAAAAAGAAGAGTAAAAGAAGTCACATCCCAACAGCAAAGAGGGTATCTAGAAAATACCTTGAGACACGTGTTTCAGAAGAATAAAGAGTCACATCCCAATGGCAAAGAGGGCATCTAGAAAATACCTTGAGACACGTGTTTCAGAAGAAGGGGGCGTCCAGTTGATGTCCCAACATTGTCAAATAAATGATGAGTCCAATCACAGTTGTTGACAGAATCTTTTATGCTTCGACTGGAAATCTCCTCAATATCTCCACTGAATTGTATTGATGATGAATCAATAGATTCCTGAAGTGAAGACGGATAAGGCATCTCATCTGGTGGAACATATCTGAGTATTAAGACGGAAACAGCTACAGCAGTGAATGCTAGAAGAGTACCCACGCTAACCTGTACCAATAAGAAATATCTTCATGATTATATCCTGCATCAAAGGTATAACTTTCAAAGAGTAGGATATACGCTCCTCCTGACGCAGCATATACTTAATTCATGCACTTACCATACCAGCCAACTCTGAAACTTCCATGAAAAATGCTAGTGCTGCAGCAAGAATACCAATGATGATAGTGCTTTTTACTGGAACCTGGGTGCGTTTGCTAATGTCCGAGAAAAATGATGGCAACAATCCATCTCTAGCCATAGCCATGAAGAGTCGGGGCTAAGAAAAGGAAAAGTGAATCAAAAGTAACAATGAGACAAGATTTATGATTGAGGATAGAATATTCCACAAACACCTCATCATAGAGAAAACTGATATTTGTAAAGATCTTCCAAGTCACAATATTTAAAACACAATGAAGAATTCACTGTATTGAATTGATGAATTTCTAGCATGTCCAAATGAAAAGAGAAAAAGAAAAATTGGATGGGGAAAAATGGAAGAGAAGGTTGTAGGACTTTTCATGCAGTTATGTTTGCAACTAAGAGGAGATACATGCCTGTGGAAGAAGTGAACCCATTAAACTTGCACATAGAGCAGTAACCGCTCCAGTTGTTATTATATACCTGCGATTAAAAAGTTGAAGGAACTGTTATGCATTATAGTCAAAGTTACAATTAAATGAATCCATAAAAAGTAGATAACATCTTACATTGCCCATTGCATCCCATGAGAAGCAAAACCTGAAGAGATTGGGGTATCCGGATCCAGAGCATAATATGGAACCAACCCAACAATAACAACAGATACAAGCATGTAAAGAATGCAACAAATAAACAAAGAAATACCAATACCCAAGGGTAAATCTCGTTGAGGATTTTTTGCCTGCAATGAAAATTGTAAGATAAATGATTCTATTCAAAATTCATAACTGTAGCTCATAAGAGGGCAAGTATAACTCTAGATTGGTTTTAGCTATCATGAAACAACAAAAAGTATCCAGGATTGTTTAATTAATCAATTCCCTGCAACATTTTACCCAAAATAAGTATGGTTGATTTTGATCAGCAATGAAGATTTAGATGAAATATGAACAATTCCTTCTTTATCAGGAAACAAACGACAGAAGGATATTTGCTAGGAATGAAGTGTGGACCGAAGTATCTCTGTTCCAGGATGATTTGCTCAATTTTTTAAGCATGCATGTAAAAGAAAGCCATGTAGCATGTAAAAGTTTCAATTTTCTAGATATGAAAGCATTTTTCATACTAAAGAGCATGTGCTGGCAACTTAATTCGACTGTGATTTTTAGTTTTTATTTTCTGCTGCATGTAACAGCAATCATATAAAGAGCTGACAGGCAAAATTACCTCTTCAGCAGTGCTAGCAACTACATCAAAACCAATGTATGAAAAAAACACTATTCCAGATCCTGCAAGCATTCCACTTAAACCAAAGGGAAAGTACCTATAACATGAACAAAAAGCTAATAATCAACTTGAGTATAAATTTATAACTGATATAAGCATCACATACATAGAAAAAAGAAGAAACTTGTTACCTAGGTACTTCATAGCCAACCCATCCAGTCTTGAAAGCTAAGTAACCACCAGCTACTATGATGAAAAGCATCCCACAGACATTCACTGTTGTGACAATTGTTTGTGCTAATGAACTCTGTCAAATGAGGAATTCACTCAAATCAATTAAAAGAACATGTACAGACTTGCAGATAGTGATGTAACAATAATGTTACCAAAATGTTTTCTTGTGCAAAAAAAGAAGAATGAGAGTTCAATTACCTCCTTAATTCCAATGCATAATAGTGCTGTGACAGCAAGAACTAACGCAGCAGCAGATGGATCTACCACGATATCCAGCCCAGCAATGGTATGGCGGGCCAAGTAGAAAGGCAGCTTATCTTGACCTCCAAAAAGTAGGGCCTAAGTGGACAAACAGATAAGTAATGTGGATGGAAACTACTCCTAAACTTCAAGGCACAGCATATGCTTCGTAGATATTTCAAAATGCCAATAATCTTAAAGCTGGATATCATATCCTATTACAATTTTGAGTGAATGTTTGGTATCTAAAGATATTTATACTTCTTTTCACATATAGAAACATGAAATTCAGACCACTTTTATACTTAGATAAAATGACTGTGCTGGTCTCAGCATAGGTGCAACAGATGAATCTTTAGAGGAATACTTGGAGGAAAGAAAACGATAAAGTAAGACCACCTGAAAATTATAGTCAAGCCACAAGTCCCACATAAACTACAGCTAAGGTAGCTAATACTTGGAAAGTCAATTATCTACGTATATTCCACCCATTCATGTTAAAGTGGAGAAAATAAAAAAATGCCACATAGGCAACTTAAGCTAACTGTCATGGAATATCACCATAAAGAAGCATATACCACACGTGATTACATTATCCACACATGCATCTACAACCAACCTAAAACCTACGAAACATATCAAAACCACAAGCATAGTAAGACTTTCAAAAGTAAAAGAAATATGATGAAAGTGCATGGTTATAAAGAAAGAAATGAATTATCGCTGGTAAAATTGGAACATCCTCTCTAACGCACCAGATTTGGTGTTAGGCCACGAGCAATTGCAGAACCACCAATAGTGTACTCCAGAATCAGTGCCCAACCAATCAACCATGCAGCACTACATGTTAAAGTCATGCCAAAGTTATTGACTTAATGCTAAGTCACCAACCTGAACTTAGAAGGGTACAAGTTCATTGGACTTTTCCTTTGTAATTAATTTCCAATAACTATGCACAAGGTGCCTTAAGCAGCATAATATTTGAAATTTTATTAGCTTGTCATTACAATAAAAAAAAATGAAGACGAATCCTACATCTGGCACATCAATCAGTTGATTTCATCGTACTAATTGAGCAACTCATCACTATTGCTAGCATTTTTTTGAGGCAATAATGTGTATTTAGGAATCAAAATAGAAAGCTAAAACGTTTCAACAAGTTTCAGATTACCATTCCCCAATACAAATGTATGTGTAATGATAGGCACTCCCAGCAGATGGGCATCGACATGCAAGCTCGGCATAACAAAATGCTGTGAGAGCAGCAGCAATTCCAGCAATGAGAAATGAAATAGAAAGAGCTGGTCCTGTTTGCTCTCTAGCAACTGTTCCTACAAGTATATACACTCCAGCTCCAATCGTTGTTCCAACCCCTGGTTACATGATGCAAGTATTGCCAACTATTAAAAGCCACCAACAGTTTTCAACATGGTTGAACACAAGAGACAGGAGAAACAAAGACAATAGACACTCAGGTATGGAAGAGCTGCACATCATAAAGGCTTACATCTAGTTAGTAACTAATGATACTTGGCAAACATACAAGTCAGAAATCGCACAAAGCTTTAAAAGAAGTCCCCAGTGTCATCGGTAAAGCTTAAAAGTTAACTAATGTGGTCATCGACATTCAATAGTGTTGTCAGCTCCGTTGTCATGATAATAATAACTCGTGACAACAGAACATAAAATTACAAGAAATTGCCTCTTTACAAAATTCAGAGAGCAAAGAGAATGCAAGATAAGATTTCCCCCAAAGCCAATATACAGACCAAAACCCAAAATGACAAGATGAAAGCTTGGGATCGAAATTCAAAACCCATTTGGGGAACGATGGACAAGGTTTAGTATTTTTACCAATGGCAATAAGGTCCACAACAGAGAGTTTCTTGGCCAGCTGACGCTCGCCATCTCGCGCGATATTAACGGAATCAACCTGTTTTCGCCTTATCAAATTGCTAAAACCCCATGAATCCTTTGCTACTCCATGTTTTGGCATGTCAGTAACATCAACCATACCCATCAACCAAAACACGAAAAATAACTATGCCTTTCTTGATTCTGCTATCTTCCACTTTCAGAAAGAATCCAACTTTATAAAGCAAAAGAAACTGCTCTTTAAGTAGAAGTGGTGATATATATGCACTCAAATCAAATGGACGAGGCAGGTTGGGAGAATCTGAAGGAAACTGACAGAAATCATTATATGCTTTTTGTTTTAATCATTGATTTGGTTTGTTTACAACATTTTATGGATATTTCTGTTTGATTGGTACAATATATAATTAATGGTTGTTTGTCTTTATTTATACTAGCCAGCAAGTTGTGAAAGCAACGCCGGTGGATTTAAGTACAAACGAGCAGAGACGGAGCGTGGTCGAGTTAAATTGCACTGCAAAAAACGCTTGGTAAGATCAGTACAGCGTCGTCGATGTAAAGGCCAAATCATCAGAAGTCCCACGCGCCGAAGAGGTAAAACACTCGGAGAGCCTGATCAAAGTAAATTGTGACAAAGCTAACAAACATAGAAGGAGAATTATAAAAGATTGCAGCCAAGTCTCACAGTTGCACTACATTGCCTCCTTAACCTTCATTTCTTTTTAATTCAATTAAATACTTTATAATTTTCTTACTGCATTTTAAAAATATTTTTATGTTTCTTTCTCTCTCCTAATGTATATGATATAAAGGGCTATTTTGCGTAAAGTAAGATCACCTTATTAATAAACTAAACTAACTGTCTAATTCTATGGTAGTTCTTTTCGACTTCTTGATCCAATTGACATGTATGAAAAATATGCATATTTTATTAAGTATTTGGTATGATTTGATATTAAATTACTTTGTTTTACTTATTTTTTGATATCATTTTAGTTAATTGTGAACATTTGACTTTAGAATACTATTATTCAAGAACTGGCGGCCAATTTAAGTAAAATTATGAATACAATCAAAATTCCTAGATAAAAATATGTACTAGCTTAAGCATTAGAAGGATCAACTATACTAAGTGCTATAAACTGGGCCTTGACCATTTATAAGATCGGTTTACAAGTACAAGGAGAAATAAGAAGATCCACAATTTACTGGCACAAGTGTGCTAGATACCATGTCTATCACCCAGATGAAACAGGGAGATACATGGTTTAATGACACGACCATATCAGATATCTTGTCCATCACTAGAGGAAATAATGACATTCATAATATAGGAAATGTTTGTTAGCAATTTTAAAGAGATTTTAGTCAACTTTTGGATAAAACACACACTAGAGACATCTTTTCCAAAAGTTAGGATTAAATCTCCAGAGGTTATAAATCCATCAAAAAGTTAATTGTAATTTATTTTTAGTTAAAGAATCAAGGTCCAAACACCATCTCAACGAATCAAGTTGTTGGTTATAATCAAGACTTCATCTAAATTTATTTATATCTTTATATCTTTGATTTTATCATTTGATTTTACTGTTATGAACATTTTTGTGCCTAAATACTTTTCTATGTTTGTATATCTAGTGGATACTTTTGTATGGATTGATTTAGATTTACTTATATTATGGAACATATTTCTATATTGAATGATCTTAATACATATTTATTGATGTTAGTGTCTACATCTAATTAAAAATCTTTATGATGCCTCGATAGAGCTTATTTATGAGTGGACTATAACTTAAATAGTAGGGTTAAATAGGATGCTCGAAAGAGCCCTATATGATCTTATGATGTTATAGTAAAATCATTGATAGGAGATCCATAAATCTTAATGCATTCAAATGGTTGTTAGCCCAATATAAATATTGGTTAACTAACTGAAGAATAGATGATTATAGCCTGAGAGAGTACAATTTCAGTATCTAGGTGATGTGTTTGGCTTATACCATAAGCAAGCTACACAGCTATAATTAACACTAGCAATTACAGGTTGATCTTATGAGGACTAGCTATTAACTACTAATTTCACACATACTTAATTATCTAGTTTATCAAGCACAATTGAACAAAAAAACAATTATAAATTGCCAAATCAAAGTAGTGATCAATATTAAAGAAATTAATATATAAATTAGATCTAATTAAGGTATTCCCTAAAATTTTACTATATGTTACCTTAACTTCACTTTAGTTTAATGAATGATGCTAGTTTATTGGAACAGTAAAAACTCCTAGGATACAATTATGCTTTCTCTCGAGCAACATAATCCTTATCGTTAAATTGAATTAACTGAAATCTCTTTCTAATCAGGAAAACTTAACAATGCATTAATTCATTTTGTGAAATATGGTGGTAACTTTTACCTTAACCTAGACAGAACATGTAATTCTCTCTGGTGGAACCCTCATTATTAGAGAAATAGAATAGGATATGATAAAATACAGACAGTAACACAGTGTCATGTTCTTATTGTATTCTTAAGCCTTTCTTTACATCTTCTCAAGTTACTCTAAATCGACTTGATTCTTCTCCAATTTTTTTTCCTTTTCCTTAGAGAGGTTAAAACAAGATTTGGCACAAATTATAACTCATTTTAAATATCAATTCATATAAAATATATAAAATGTTAGCCGAATGATGCTAAAATTTGTCATAAGTAAATTATATCCTGTATATATCAAACTCCCCTACACTTAAGCAACTACTTTTTTTCATCAAGGAAACCAATTTCATCATCCCAACTCAAATAGAAAGCGATTCTAAAGAAAAAAACATAAAACAAATTAAGCATAGCAATCAAGATTCTCCACTACTCATCCAATCACAAATATCATCAATGTGTTACGTAACTAGCTACCTGTACCAGTCCATCAGTTAACTTAATTCACTTCATGTTTCAAATTTCAATACAAATGACTAATTTTAACTTTATGTATAAAATGAACACACATGAGAAAAAATGCTTTAACTTTTGAACATGTTCATACCTTTTATTAACGTAAAATAAAGCATCAAATTTAATTATCCTAAAAGCATTTAAAAGCTTGCTTGAGAATTCACCTATCCTTTTTAAAGTGAGAGTAAACACCTTATTATGAATGCTCCTAGTTACTCAACTAGCTCATTGTCTCCAATTACTAATATCACTCTTTAACTTCAACCTTTTTATTTGTATGAAGCAAATGGATTGAAATTATTTAATGCTCAATTATTCATAGTTTTTTTAATTTTTTTGGATAATGAAAATGCTCAAAGGAAATCACACTTACTCGATACATATACATTTATATAAAAAGCATCAAGATGTAAATCAAATGTTTATTATCTAAATTCATAAAATAAATTGAATTCACTTATTCATTAACACTTATAGCTAGCTACCTAGACATTTATAATTACAAAGGTAGTCAAATTCATAGTTAATTATCTCTATTAGTATGCTTTCAAAGAAAAAATCTAATAATTGATTTTTATTAAGAAATTCATGACAAAAATTGATAAGTGGTTATCATTCCCTTATGCTTGAGATGGGCATTGTCTTAAATGTAAAAAGCATATAAGAGCAATGAAAATAAAGTGACAAGAGGATAGCAAAATGGTATAGGACTTGTACTTCCTTAATGTAAGACGTATAGGCGAAGCTTTGTTAAAATTATGTGACACTCAACATTCCATTTAAGTACCATTTGACACAGTGGAGACACCTGATAAAACATGAGTCAAAAAATTAATTAAACCAAGATACAAAGGGAAAATATTAAAAAAATTAATCTTTATAAAGATAGTTTGATGTTGGGACATATGGCCATATCATCCATGGATCTATCATAACATCTATAGAGCTTATGTCTACCGAGTCTCTAAGGGATGACATAGCAGCCGCTGCTTGTGTGTCTTTCTAATTCTCCATTTCATGATCAAGTGTAGTAATAATGCCCCTTTATTATCCCTGAACTAGTGTCACGATGGGTTCCTTTGTCTACTCCTCTGTTGTTGTCTCTTTTGGATTTATATTAATTATGTACTCTTTTGTGTCTACCTTATGTTTCTATATTTTTACCTTCCCTTGTGTAGGATCAACAAGTCAGACTAGTAGTGGGGATCTCCACATCGGGATTTTATGTCAACCTTATCAAAGTATCTCTTAACCAATTCATGTACTAGTCTATGTATGATGGGTTAGGTGGCTAAAAGGTAGGTATATAGCTTATAGGTTAGGGTAGTGTCAATATTGGCGTATGCTCCACACTCATAGCCTAGTCCTCTTGTAGGCGAACGTCCTCCATTAATTGTAGTGGTGTACTGATAAGAGAAAAATTTTGATCTTGTACATCCTTCTAAAGCTCCACCATCCTTATGTCTTGTAGAATCTCCACAGTAAGAGGAGTGGGAGCACTAACTAGTGTTAAATCTCACTCTTCTTTAACCAATCCTAACCTCCTAACCAATTGGGTGATTTTAATTCCTCTTCCCATAGTCCCAAAGTTAGACTAATGCAAATAACTACAAATGAGTTATACGAAGTACATCCACACTTACACTAGATGACATATACAATGTATGAATAAGAAGTCTCGTTAGATGACTACACTTATGCTCTCCCACTTAGCATACAACGAATGCACTAGTAATTTATAGAAGTACCTTATGGTCGGGAAATGGAAGCATGACATCTTAGACTAAGTCAGGCGTTAGGTTCTCAAGGTGGCCATGTTGTTTCAATAGTTCCTCAAGTGGACCTTTATGTAGTTTTAATCAAGCAATGTCATACTAGGTTGTAATGTGAGGGTGTGCTTGTTAAAGTAAAAATTGGCTTAAACTCTTAATTGGTTATAACTAAAGTTATGTTTGACACTTTCGTGCCAGAACCTAACTTATGTTTGACGCCTTCGTGTAAGAATCTAACTCATCCTGCCTGGATGTCTTATTATTGTCAACTTAAAAGATGCATATGAATTTTAAGACAAGCTTCTAGTATATAATCTCCTAGATATTGAAAAATGCTACCATTCATCAAAGGTGATGATCTTACTCACGCAGTCTACCAAATCAATCTCATGCAACACATCCTAATCTATATACTATAACAGCCTGAACTGATTGATGTGTATGGACTATAAATACTTCAAATAAAGCTCGATAAAGAAATACAAGAGTGGGTGATCCAACTAATCTTACTATTCATATTATATGAGAAAGGGTGCTTATAGTGGAACCTTTATGATAGATGTTTATTTGACTATAATTATACATTCATATTTAACATGTTTTGCTTGTTATTCAATGGTTTTGTCGTACTTGTGGTACTTATGTAACACCTACATACCCCCTAGGAGAATATGCAGATGCCACATATAACAGCACCCAAACATAACATATCAACAATTCCAAGCATTTTCAGAAACTCAAGTAACATACATTATATTTCATTACAAGTTGAGATATAAACAAAATGCATTATACATATTGTACTTATCAAAAACATGTCTAAATCCTAATCCATCATATATTATAGTTATTACAAACCTTCAAACAAAATTACAAACTGTCTCATTTATCATATACATCTCAAAACCAAACTCAAACATACATTTTTTCAAAACAAAACTCAATCATCTTGGCCACTACGGTTGACATTGTCCCAGTCTCAAGTCTTCTTAACAAAACCTACATGGGGCAAAACTACAGAGCTAAGCATAAGGCTTAGTGGGGAATAACTAAACCATATATAAACTAGCAACTGTTTAATAGTTACCTATCATCCACATATACTGAATCAAATTATATCATAAGCAATCATTAAAGGTTCATATTAAAGAACAATTCAAGCATAATGGATTTAATAACAGAATATGATCTATCACTAGAGAATATTTCTCATACTAGTGCCAATCATTTAAGTATCAGAACAGATTGTACAGATGTCAGAATTGATTATCATAATAGGGTATAAACCCTTTAAATCAGAATATGAATTCTATTAGAGTATACATTATTTTGTATCAATCTAAAATTATCTTATATTAAATCAGAATTTGTTTATATCAAAACAAAACATGTATCTGAATACAAAACAAGTTAGATTGCTATTCCTTTTTACAAAAATGGGTAACGAGACCAGTACAGAAGATACCATGATTGGTATCTGAAACAGAAGAAACTTAAGTCTCTGAAATAGAAGACATAGAAGTGTCTAAAATCAAAAGACACCGGGGTGTCTGGTTACAGAAGACACCTTAATGTCTAATTACAGAAGCAGCTGCTAACCCTTCTAGGCATGACTATTTACCCACAACTAGGACTCAGTAGTCTTTAAAACAAACCATTTTAGATTTCAGAATTTTATGCAAAAGAAGAAGTACAACGTATGTCTTTATTCAAATGAACTTATTCATTGACATTTGATCAAACATAACATACCTTATAAACACAAACATGTGCAATTATGCATCAATAGAAGTGTCGAGTCATCACACATTAAGTATATGCACACAATTAGCAAGCACTTCCAATACAATCCTAACTATAAAACTCCTCGGACAGCTGATGGTCCGATAATGTCACGATATTATCACAGAAATTTCCAATTCACAATCATACATATTCAATTAGTAATATATAAGCCTTAAGAACTCATTCATTCATAACCACACCAAGCTATTCAACATTATGTTCATCATTATTAAACCATACATCCTTTATATTAACATCTCCATTAATAAACCATAACTCAATTACCTTTTTCTCCATTAATCTAACATCATATAGGGATTAATTACCTTTTACTCCATTAATCTATCATCATCTAGGTTCTGTTTTAATCACAATTAAGTTAACATAAACCATTGTTAAAGTCCTAACCTTATATATGTCAACAATTACACAACCAAGTTTAGCATTTTCTTAGGACAAGTTTCAGATCTGATTTGTATAGCCATTTTGACATAGAAACTGAGGTTTTTAGGCAATATGTTCTTTTAAAAAAATGTTCCTCTATGTCTTAAGTTTCTAATGAAACCAAAATCATTGAATTTAGTTCATTATTCCATGAGTTATACCCAAACTACTACATACTGTTCTCAACAGTGGACAACAACCAGAACTAATATGCAAGCTAAATTTCAAAACCCTTAGTGACAGAATTCAAATTTAAGTTCTTCATGAACATTGTATATAAATGTATCTAGTTTACTCTGAATTTAAAATCAGCCCATTTGGATGTCTATAGGTCAAGATATGGCTGAAACACCAAAGCATGTTTAGTAGAATCACTATAATACAACCAACACTTTTCCAGCATTCAACTCTAATTATCTTCAAATATCACAAAACCTGTACTAATATATGATATCAAGTTAAGAATTCCCTTTCATGTTTAATTTCAAATTCCAACTCTAAAGAATAAACCAATCTAGCCTTCCAAGCCAGCAAAGGCAATTCCAAATCAAGGTAACCAAGAAGACAGCAACATAGAAGACAGCAGTATCTATCTTCTTTGATGTAGTATTTTGACGTGATAATGTAGAAAAACTCATGCAAAATTCCAGAACTTGAGAGGAAAATGAGAGGTTTCGGTGGAGAGGAGCAAAGGATAGACAGAAGGCTGCAGAAACACCAAATTAGTTGAAGTGATTCACCACCTTTGGATGCTAAGATGTCATCAAACTCCTTAAGCATGTGTCACTTTGCATACAATGCCATGTGTCAATTGTTTATACTGCCACTAATCTCCTTAAAATATTGCCATTTGTATCCTACAAATTGGTCCAAATGTCACTCCAAAATTGGTCCACTTGTCACATAATAATTGGTCCATTTGTCACACAATGAGTGATGCCAAATGTCAATGCATTAGCTATGCTAAATGTCACTAACTCATGGGCATAATCATTCTAATTTTCATGTACCAACTTAACTTATCTCTTGACCAATTTTCTTAGTCCAATTTAAATACCTCAATTCTGTAATAGCTTTAATTAATTCCAATTCACTAGTTATGCCCATCAATACCAAAATTCAAGTCACATGCCTTTCACTTTCAAATCATAGCAAAATTGTAACATCCCGTTTCCAGAGAACGGGTCGGACCAATGAAACGGGTCCAGGTGTGGTAAATTAACACATCTCATGCT
>JANIIA010000006.1:27326601-27337554 GCA_027478495.1 Erythroxylum alaternifolium | reverse complement strand
CCCTAAGATAAGAATGATAAGGAACGACAGTAACCAATAGTTTGGAAGGTTTGGTAATGCGGTCAAGAGTTATGGCTATCATCAAAGGCAAGCAAACCATATTATGTTCTATAAGCATTCTGATAAGGGAAGATTGGCAGCCTTGATTGTCTCTGTGGATGATATAATCTTGACAGGCGATGATCTTGAAGAACTTGCAAGGTTAAAAAAGAAACTAGCAGAGGAGTTTGAGATTAAAGATCTGGGAATGTTAAAATATTTCCTTGGCATGGAGTTTGCAAGATCTAGAGATGGTATTTTTGAAAATCAAAGAAAATACATTCTCGATTTACTTGGCAAGACAGGACTTCTAGGTTGTAAAGCTACTGAGACTCCTTTTGAATCCAACCTAAAGCTCCGCCCTATTAAGGCAGAAGATGTGATTGAAAGGGAAAAGTTTCAACGTTTGGTGGGAAGATTAATATACCTATCATATACTCGTCCCGACATAGCATTTGCTGTGAGTATGGTAAGTCAGTTCAGGCACTCACCATGACTGGAACATTTTGATGCTATCTATAGCATAGTAAGGTATCTAAAGGGGACACTTGGAAGAGGTTTGATGTTTAGAAAGCGCAATAATTTACAAGTTGAAATCTATACAGATGCTGATTGGGCAGGGTGTATTTCTGATAGACGATCAACTTCAGGATGCTGCACTTTTGTTAGAGGTACCTGGAGGACTAAAAAACAGAATGTGGTAGCACAGAGTAGTGCTGACGCTGAATTTAGGTCCCTTGCACATGGGATTTGTGAGGTGATGTGGATTAAGAGGTTATTAGAAGATCTGAAGATTTCAGTTACACTTCCTATAGAGGTTTACTGTGACAACAAGGCTGCTAGCTCAATTGCTCATAACCCAGTTCAACATAATAGAACCAAACACATTGAAGTCAGATAGGCACTTTATCAAGGAAAAACTCGAGAATGGTCTGATTTGTGTTCCTTACGTGCCAACAGCTCAGCAGACAGCAGATATTCTTACCAAAGGACTACCAAAGAAACAATTTGATCTCCTAGTGAGCAAGCTAGCTATGGAAGACATATAGCTAGACATCTACAAGCCAGCTTGAGGGGGAGTGTTGGAAAGGAGAATATTTAGGAATTAAATGTTATGATTAGTTACTGATTCTTAGGTGATTGATTGGAATCAGTTACTGATTTAAAAAAGTAATTAGAGGAGATTAGTTAGGAGATAAATTAGGAGATTGATTGATTTTGTACAGATTTCTTTCCTAGTATAGTTACCTTGTATTCCTATTTATATGTAACATATACAACAGAGAAAGTACAGCAAAGAAAATACCTTTTCCTACATAAAAGAAGCCTAGCAGCCCCTCCTGCACCATTTTCATTCTTGCATTACTGACAAACCATAGTGAGTCAGCGTTTTACCAGACACCAGATTAGAATTTCCCTTTGGAAATTTTACATGAAGTAATTTGATAAGTTTATTCTCTGTTCTCTCTCATCCTGGCTTAAGTCCCCTTCTTTCCTCTGGTTACTACTTTATTCTTATTTGCAGATTTTAATAAAATTTACTGCATTTTCTTTCAATTCAACTAAAAATACCTTTATTTCTGGCAATATCTGGTTGAACAATGTGCTTATGCCCTCATCTGTCGCATTGTCATTCCTTTTCTTTTGACCTTAACTGCTTTTGATTTGATGCTTATGCTTAGAGTTGGATAATGGACAAATTTGGCCTTGTAGTACTTTTCTGGCCAAATTTTGAGCTTCTACTTTTAACTGTTGAACGCAACTTTGTTTCTAAAAACCTTTTTGGCATGTTTTTGTGGCATATTCCCTAGCTACTACAATATGACTAGTTAGGTCTTTACTCAAGTGGGTTTGTACTTAACTTGATATTCCCATGATATTCCCATATTTTAATATTCATAACTTGATATTTTCATTTTTATTACTCATAAACAGGGTGCGTTTGGGAAAAATGCCCTTATGGGGTTTGGATTAGTCACGTATGCGTTGCTTGGTTTTGGACTGGTATGCCTACGTTCACTTCTCAGTTATTCATGTCAAAAGGATAAGCAGTATAAGGATGATTGTTTGATTGTAGGCTGAAGTTGAATCTTTGTAATTCTGAACTGTGAAGAGTGCTGATACCTAATCATTGGAGATATTTTCCATGTCATGCACTTTTGCACCTTTTGATCCTTTCCCTTCCCTTCCTTTTAAAACCTTTCGTAAAGCATCCTGGGTTCTGGATTAAGTAACGAAGTGTTGGTGTAGAATTTTCAATTGTCAATTCGTGACATGCACCTATTCTATGTGTACAACCGTACAGTATCCATTTCAATGGCATGCATCATTCTCCTTGTATTGTTAAAGTCTCTTTTCTTCTTTTCAGCTTGGTGGACCTTTGTCTCTTCCGTGGGGACTCTACGTCTTGATTTGTCAGGTACCAAGAAGTGTATTAGGTGTTTGTTTTCAGTCTCATAAAACTGTTCTTTGTTGATCTATTTTTGATACCAAATATACAGAGGGCTCCGGAGAAACCATGCTTGAATGACGTGACTCAGGTGGGAACATGGAGGAAAGCGGCTGTCATTACGGCAACTTTCCTAGTTTTATTGACTCTTCTTCCAGTATCAGATGAACTTGCAGAGGAGCTAGGTATAGGTCTAGTGACAACATTCTAAATTCTATTACAAGTCAATTTTGAGAAATTAAATTGATGTGATATAGCAAGTAGAATAATCTGTATCATAATTATCTTGATCTCTTAATTTTTTTTGCCTGTAATTGCTCCTGGCCGAGACAGACTTTAAGGCTTATTTCTTGGTGATAGTTTTACCGTCTCCATGAATGTTTGGTTCAGAAAGATGCCACTTGTATTTGCAAGACATGTAGGTGAGGTATTATGGGCATTTAACGTGCCGTCTGGGGAGTTTTGCAATTACAAGTTCTACATTGGTAAACGGTTATATATTCCAGACTTCAACTAATCTTTCTCAAATCATGATTTCTTCCTTTATCAGAGATTTAAAAACAAGTCGAACAACCAGCGTTCCTTTTAGAGCAGTTCAATTCAACTTTTTATAAAAACATATAGGGTTAAATGGTCGAATATGCTCTTAATGCTTTGCCCGTAGAACAACCTAGTCTTCGATGTTTCTTGAACTATTATCAAGAACTTAACACTAGTTAAATTAAATGAAAGAGTTTCCTTTAAATAGATTGTTAAATTAGGCGGTAGCAAAAAAAATATAAGAAAAGGGAAAGCGTTTCAGGGTGCCAATGTTCCCTTTTTTTTTTTTTTTAACATTCAAAGGAAAAAGCTATTACAACCTATTCTACGAAATAAAACATCATGAATGTCCTGTGAATAGGCTCAGTGCATTGCATCGGTATATCTTGAAGCATGTAGAGTCCAGATTCGGAGGACGTAGCTAAGGAGGCCAATTGGTCAGCACACCTGTTCCTTTCCTTGTAGACATGTTGATGTTGAATGATCCAATCTCGACTCTGAAGTTTACGGGTGGCTCTGGTCAACTTACTGTCTTCATTCAACATCCGCGCCAATGAAGATAAGATGTTAATACTCCAGATAATCTGTTTCTAGCACCACTCGGTGATATCCTAATTCCAGGCCTCCCTTTCTATTTTTTCTACTTCTGGGTGCTTGCCTTTAGGTGGGATTTTTCTGGCCTTTTTCTCCCTCTTTTTCTTTTCTTCTCGAACATGTCTACTCCTTTCTCCTCACTGCTAAGAACTTAGTTTTTTTTGTCTTTTCTTTATTAATACTCTTAAAGGTTTGGTAAGACGAATTGATGAGAAAATTGTTTAAGTTTTTTTTAAAAAATTGGGAGATAAATGTCATAAGCATATAAAAAAAATCAAAGATTTGAACATTTTGTTATTGGAAGAGCTAGTTGAAATATTTTTCACTGATAAGATGCAAATGAATAAATTACATGAGGAAATGACTCTAATAAAAGGTGATTTGGAGTACAAGGTCTCCAAAGATAAGAAAATTGATGATAAGGAGACCTCTATAAGTGCCAGTGATGTAGATAATATAAAATTCATTACAATGATCAAAAGGGATGATATTGCTCATTCGAAAAGTGAGAAATCTAGAAGTACGATGACAAATATGTGCTTTATCATGAATAATGATGAGGCACTTTAGTCAAATTCTTGTGATGATAATGATGATTGTGATGTGAACTTTCATATAATTAATTGAATGCCTCGAGGCCATGAGATCAGAAAAGAAGGAATTATCTTGCAAACAATAAGAGACTTTAAAGTTCTTAGATGCATGTATAATTAAGAATGAGAAATTCAAATATAATATGTATGACATTTTAGATTAATTCAAATATGATATGTATGACATTTTATATCCTAAGCATGTAGTTGTTGACAATGACATTAAACATGATTTGGTGCATGAAAGTAAGGAGTTAAAGAAGGAGATTAATAACCTCAAAGATTCTTCGTCTATATTCACTATAGGTAGTGAAAACTTAATAACACACTTAGGGCTAAAAAAATCTTTAATGATAAATATGAAATTAGTTTCACTTATAGAAGCGCACTAGCCAAGGCTAAGATAATTTTTATAATAGATAAGCATTTAAATGATAAGCTTATAAATAAATCATCATATAAATATACATAATCCAATTCTAAACATGAAAACTTTAACTTTTTATGCATCATCCTCTAGTTCTCAAGGTAAAATAAAATTCAGTATATTTATGTATAGTTCACATTTAAACCTAGATAATATGGTTTAAAAGGTAAAAGTAGACAAATACTTCATGCAAGGCCACACAAAAAAGGAGGCAATAAGGTTATCAAAACTAAGGATTATAGTTAAGCATTAAGAGGAGAGAGAGAGAGGCTCTAGCTTGAACAACTGTAACAATATTCCTTGGCTTTCATCCTGCTTATTGATTAGGTAGTTACCATCTTGGTAACTACTTTGCGCGAGTCCCATCTTAGTTACTTTTCCTTTTAGGAATAAAACTAGGGAAAACTTTAGGCCCTTATGGCTATGTTTCCATCTTTCTATTAGCTAATTATTTAAATTCCCATCTCCTCATGCTCTTATCAATATTCTTGAGACTCATCACTCTCCTCTCACCATGCTTTCCCTTTCTCCTACTTCTGACATCTCCTCCTTAACCTCTCTTTTTGATTCAAATCTTCTAGCTTTGTTAGCTGCTTCGCTCCCTTGCTCATCTAAACTAGAGCATCCTTTTGATAAAGCAATTAAAAACCCTTTTATTGACTTCAGTAGTTCCATGCTTCTAGTAGCTAAAGTTCTTTCGTCTCCTCTCTCTTTTATTCTAAAAACTAGATCTTTTAATACTCCTTTGATTATTGGCTCTTCTTTAGCTTTGTAATGTTTTGATGATTCTATAAGAAGTTAAAAAGATTTTAGAGCTAGGTGATAAGTGATTCATCCCCACAAGAAAAAAAATAGATATATTCCATAATTAAGAGGAGAAGGCTCTAACATTGTATCACCACCCCTTGAAATACTACAAGCAGGTGCATCGAGATCGTTAACCACTCTTATAGGCTATTTCATGTATAAAACGCCCTCATTTTCACAAATACAAACTCAGGTGAAGGAAAGATGGGAAATAGGGATTGGAAAAGATATTAATCAAAGAAGAAGACTTTTTTTTTGGGTTCAAATTCAGTAGTGAATCAATTATGTTAAGAATTTTGGAGTAGGGACCTATACATATTAATGGTAAATCAGTGGTACTTTAAAGCTGGAAACCACGTATGCATTTGGTTAATCATAAAATGAATTTAATTCATATATAGATCAATTTCCATAATATCCCATTAGATAGAGCAATATATATTGATGAAAACATTGCAAATCTTAGAAGAATAGGTTACGTGAGGATTTGTTTGGAGGTAGAGATAAATAAAGAGTTACTTGAGAACTTAAAGCTCAAAAGATTGAATAAGGATGAAGACCCCATTTAGACTAAGATATCAATTAGCAATAAGTGGAAGTGAGATAAAAAAATTCAACATAAATCTTAGGAACCAATAGATATGGTCTTTGCCATAGGAGAATATAATGAATTTATATGATTGAATGATAGGATTCAAAATGTAGATAATTACAAAGACAAAGGAAACAGAGTTACAAGGAATGAATATGTGACTTAAGTGGATAATTAGCATGAAATAATAGTCAAGGGATCTCTAGCAGAAACTGAAGAATTACAGTCAAAGTACCATTATTATAGAGGAAGGATCTCAAAGTATTGGTAAAACAAGAAGTGTCTACATCCAAGCTCTATACATATTTGTTAACTTAGGATATGAAAGAGTAGTCCATGGAAATTCTAGGTAACTAATCCATAATAAAAGATAGCAACATGACAATGTAGATGTGTTGAATCAAGGAGATGATTTGTCATGACAACTAAGAAGAGATTAGGTAGGAAACCAAAAAAGAAGGCATTTAATAATGCTCAATCCCATTCTTTATGTCCATTATAGAAAGGAATGTTAAGAGTTTGAAAAATCCCTAAAAAGAAATAAGTGATCATTGATTATTTAAGATCCCTAAAACCTCTCCTAGTATGGGTTTTAGAGACAAGAATAAAAACTAAAAAAAATTAGAGATGATCACTGGCTTTCTAGGAAATCACAGAAATCTATATAAAATTAATGAGCATATTAAATGACATAATAATAGTGGCTTATGATTAAGATATGGTAAGTGATCAAATCTATTTGCAAGTGCATATAATTAATTATATCAAGCAATAAAATCAGAATTATTCAAGAGTATTGATCCTACAATGACTATACTATTACATTTGTTAATCCTAGTTATCCATAAAAAAGAAAATAACAAAAACAAGAATTAATGAAAGACAATTAAACTAAGAAACCAACTAAGGCAAAACAATTGAATAATTAAGAGAAATCAAGACATCAAACATTAGGGTTTCAAGAGTCACTTATAAAGTCCAAATATCATGCAAGAATGAGCATCAATGGTGAAATAATAGTTAAACTAATGTATCTATACCCTTTCTTGACAAACATAAGTATTCAGTGGAATTACAAATTCGCACATGCATAATTAACTTTAACATTAAGTGTTGTTCTATTTAGTTATCCCCCTAGTTAGGCAATCTCTTTCTCTAAACCTAGAATGCTTATTCTCCTAGTACATAGATCGTAATTCACTTCTCAATCCTTCATACAATCGCTAAGATTTAACCTATGATGGCCATTCATGAACTTAACAATTAATAGCAAAGAGAATAAATTTAACCAAATAATAATAACTAGTATATTAATAATTAAAATATCCATCACAAACTTTATCCCTAACCATAACTAAGGATTTATGAACTCAACATAATGAAAGCAAAAGAAATAAAATAATAGTAATATAAAAGAAAGAAGATAAAGGAAGAATAAGAAAAGTTGTCACAATTCTCCTTCATTCTTGCTCCAAATCCCTCTTGGCTAAAATGAAATCCTAAACTAGCAATTGAATGATAAAAGAGGTTATCATAGACATCTAAAGTCCCCTACAAAGAATCTTAATGAGAGTATTTATAAGCTAAGGTAACATAAAAGAGTTCCAAAGTGGTTAAACTTGTAAATTTGTGCAAAATTCTAAATCTCGAGTTCATCACCTATTATACTTACAGATTGATGTTAGTTATCTTTTAGAACTTTACGGGTGCAAATATGATAATTTTAGAGAAAATTTCTTTTGGATGAACAACATGAACAATTCTCCACTTTTCTATGGAATTGTATTGCTCAATTCTCCACTTTTCCCTAAGTTTTCGACATCATTGAATTTAAATTGAATTCTGACACCTTCTTCAATGTTGTTTTTCATTATATTAGCTTCAACTTAACTCTAATTTTATTTTATTAGATAACTATTGATATGTGTTTAATTATTGATACATTTAATCATTTACACTTAGCGATTAAAGATACGAAAATGCTTAAGATACTCGTTTTAACTCATATATGATTTTACATAAAATTTGGAAGCAAATAAATTAAAGTGCGTCGAAAGCACTACATTCGGGCCGTTTTTTGAAGATTAATTTTCACTTTTCTTTATGGAGCAAGAAGAAGAAAATTAAAAGACAAGAAAATTAAGAGGATGAAGAAACATAGCTCACGACAGCTGTGCATGAAAATGTCATATTTTTACCATTCAACAACAAATTTAATGGAGTAGTAAAACAGTAGCGTGGAGACAACAAAAGAGGAAGAGAAGCAAAATGGCATTGAAGCATGAAGAAAATGTAGCCTAAATTTCATGCAGAACAGACAATGTCTACGTTTCACGCAGACATGCTGCGAAAACGTAACATTTTGCTAAAAATGCACAATAAGGGTTAAGTTACATGAATAGTATGCGTGGACCAAAAACTTAATTCGTCAAATAAGCTATAGTAATGAGGAGTAAAGAGCTGCGAGGGAGCTGGCAGTAGAGAAGGGCTACGACTTGGTGGCTGGAAAACAAAAGATTGCAGCAGAAAGGAAAGAAGCGGGAATAGTAAGGGTGGTCCATCATGTTTATTTGTCAAATCAATGAACAGTAGCTAGGAAGAAAGCTTGTGTAGTGAAGAAGAGCTAAAGGGGTTCTTCGGTAGGGTTATTTTTATGGAGGCTTAAGCTTTTTCTTGGGAGACTCATGGAAGGCTATACATCCCAATGCCGGTTCGGAGGTGATATCGATGCCAATGACCCAGGTTAAGTGTATTTTCTTATTTTTGTTATTTCTTTCTCTCATTAGAAATTGATTGTATTATTTTATGTTAATTGATTTGGGTTTTGTATATGGACAATCATATTTTCGTTATTGTTCGGTTATTTGCATATGAACCCATTGGGTATTGTGAAAGGATGATTTTAATGCATTCATTGAATCGTTTAATTATATACCTATTATTAGAATTTTGATATAATCTGTAATTGTTATGTTGACATTCATGTATAGCAACTAATGATTCGTAATCATTAGGGATAATATAACCTAGGTTAAATGACGCATAGTATGTGATTGTTGCCTTGATTAATCGATTTTTCTAATTCATAATGCTACTGCCTAGTTAAATCTAGAGATTGTATCGTAGATTGTTGGGTGGATAGGCTTAATTAGTAATCGTATCTTGATTAAACAAAACTTAAGGAAAAACTCGGGTTAATTATTAACCCACGATTAATAGTTGCTAGGAGAGGTTTGAGAACAACAAATCATTAAAATATACTTAATTAGGGTATAGGCTGAGATTGAACCAAAGAACCAGGTCCCTACCAAATTCTCTACTTTTATCAATTTTTGCATGTTTTCTTTAATTTATTTTTATTAGTCTAGCTTCATTTTATTTTTTTATTTGAAAAATCTAAAACCACACAAAACCTAAACACCAGTTAATTTCATTCAACAACTTTACACACACACTTTATGGGATCAAGGTTTTGTAGGAAAAGGTTACAAAGAAAAAGGTTAAAATTTTATAATAGGCTCAAAAGTTTCCCTAATGGTTTGTTGTATATAAAGGTAGGTGATTTGGATTAAGTGAAAGTCCTAAGTGCCTTTATCATTTTAGTGCTTGTATATATCTTACATGTAATCTCGAAAAGATAGAATACAAGTTCTAAAAATCAAAAATCAAAAATCAAAAATCAAAGAAGATATCCATTTTTGAAAGAAAGCGTATTACATGGAGGCTTAAATTCTCATTGGATACTCTAATCAACTTAAAAGTATCATCACTTAATAAAATTGGTTTCCTAGAATTTACAAAGTTAACTTTTCATTTCAGTCACTTAATCATATTATGCACCTAATTTTTAACAATTAGTCTCAACTAATAATTATGCATACCTAATGTCATCAACCTAAAGTAACTAATGAAAATCTAAACACAAAGCTAAAAAGAAAGATAAAAATTTAATCTTAGAACATATAAACATATGAACTTAAAAAGAATTCTTAGAAGTAACTTGACCCACATTTAAATATGACATTGTATTTAATGTCAAATAAATAAGATAATGAAAGCATATATGAAAGATAATGAAAATAGAGAAATTTTCTCCTTATCTATGCCAGGTTGGAGACGTAGAATCCAAAAAATTCTATCACAAAACAACCTATAAAAAAATTAAACTAAAAATTAGTAAGAATAAAAAATCTCTCTAACTCTTTATTCTCACAGCAATGGCTCCACCATTACTTCCTTTTTGTAACACTTATTCCTTTCATCCAGCCACTCTTTTTCTTCCCTTAACCTTCTTATTATTCCCCATTCTAGCTTACTATCTTTGGTTCCTATTTTCTCCAACTTTGGTTGGTCTCTTAGTGACCGTACTACTAGTTTTAGAATAAAGGAATTTCGGTCCTTTTATCCTCCTTTTTAATATTCCTGCCCTACTTGATAACCATTGGCAACTTTCAAAAAGCCATTGCAATGTCCACCGTCATAGTTGATCATCACCGGTGTCTTCTTTTGGTAAACATACATTTCTATTGCTTCTTTTTTATTTTATCACTACCCTTTTAATTAGATTCTAAACTACGGTTACGTATATTAGTTCTTTTCCATATCCTTTTCCTTTATATAGATTTGAATTTCTAACTTAACGTTCTTTAGGATTAATCGTTGTTTGCCTTATTTGTCTCGACCATAGTCTCTGCCCGAGCTTGTTCATTGTCACTGTATTGGCTGCTAATTGAACTGTTAGTGATTTAATTTTTGGTAATTTTTTCTTCTTTGCTTCTCATCTCCTAAATAATGAAAAAAATTAAAATCGATTATTCGTTGACATTCTCTATTTCTTTGTAAAATTTGGGGGCTTGGCATTAGATTATTGGGTATTGAAAGGGGTTTACATTATTATTATTATTATTATGAT
>JANIIA010000006.1:27280709-27292173 GCA_027478495.1 Erythroxylum alaternifolium | reverse complement strand
AAATGACTTTGCCAAATGAGTTAATGTCATTAGTTGAAATTTTAGAATTTGTTAAAGTTGCAGATTGTTATCCAAATGTTTCAATTGCATATCGAATTCTATTGACTATACCTGTGACTGTAGCATCAGCTAAGAGAAGTTTTTCAAAGTTAAAATTATTGAAAACCTACTTGAGGTCATCAATGTCACAAGAAATGCTGAATGGTATAGCTATGTTATGTATTGAGAAGGATATGTTGGACAATATTGATCTTGAAAACATTATTAATGATTTTGCATCTAAAAATGCATGGAGAAATTATTTGTCATAAATCATGATCCTCTGTCTATTTGTTAATGCAATTCTCTTAGTATTTGCACTCTAATATTGTTGTTTGATTGTTAATATTGCTATTTTGTTGTTACTGTTACTATTTTTAGTGATTTTATTGTTAATGATATTTGTAAGATATTATTAGCTGATGTTGATCATTTAATATTTAGTTTGAGTATGTAGACTTATAAATTGAGTCATTTATGTTTCATACAAATATGTAAACTTTAAGTTTACATGTTTGTATATTGCCAATTTATTGAGGCCCTTTTTTAATTTCACCCAGGGTCTATAAAATGATAGGAACGAACCTGTTTATTTGATTATTTCCCAAAAAAATTAATTTTTAAAAATTTTCTTCATTAACTTATAATTTAGAAGTTTAAAATATATAAATATCTTGTAATTTATAAGTTCAAAATATATAAGTATGTTCAACCTAATACGTACTCAGTTCTCACCTCAGTTAATTTTATCTCATCCTGTATGAACTTATCAGCCTATATATTCACTTTAATTAAGTTAAAAATAATTTACTCTATTTCTTAGCCTTTTCGTCAAAATTAGTAATACACACAAGCCACATTTTGAATGTATCCTAAAAACACCCAAAAGTAATACCAAGTTTGAAGACTTTATCATATATATGGCATGAAGACACATCCAATATAGGACATAACGTATATATAGCCAGATAGCAAAGCAAGTTTTGTTCGAAGACATACATTTAAAATTTGTAAGAGGATCACCTGAGAAAAGGAAAAGGAGACAAATAACAATATATTATTTTTATTTTATGTTTTAAAGATTCAAATTTAAATAAAACATTCTATAAGTAGAAAAATGAACCCCATACACTTTCAAATAAATTTGTATTAGTTTGTTAGCATTGCCAAAACTAAAGATTTCATCCCTTTATCTTAGACCAATCAAGGTTTCTTATTTATCAGTGTTATCCATTCCCAATTGATGCACTTTATCCTCTTAAAAGTACCGCATTTTGGTTAGGCAGATGAGACTATGCAAGGGCTCTCTTTAGTGTACTTTTTTTTTCCCTTTTTAACGAAAAAAAAGTAATACATTTTGAATTACTTTATCAATAATAAAAACCATCGTCAACGTATTTCATCTTTTCCAATTGTAAGTTGAGCCAATCAGAGAGGAGTAGGTTGTGAATTTATTTTGTACGTAACAAAATTCCTTTTGGCTTATATTTCTTTTAGTCTTATGTGTCTTGGCTCTCGAAAGAGCTCCTAAGGCTTGCTAAAAGCTATGAAAAAGCATTTTTCTTGTCATTTAATTTATAGTTTCCAAAAATTGGAAAAGGATGGAACGCCATGCCTAATCTAAACGTTGAAAGAGATGCTATAGATGTCTATAAGTTGACTCATTTAAGCGTTTTTTTCTCAAATTGAAGACAAGAGAATTGAAGCTTATCAGTCCTAGATTTATCAGTCCCATTAAATTTAAGAGGACACAGCTAATTCACCTCTTTGTGTTTTTGACAAGTAGTTTCAACTTGCATTTGTTAAAACAGGAGAATTTTACAAATATTTTATATTTTCAAATGATTTAACTCAGAGTAGTATCACACATAGGAAACCAAACTTTATTTCTAAATCATCTTTTTTCCTTTACGCAACTATGACAAGATAGAAATAGGGAACAAACTTGGTACTGCACTCTTAAATTACAGATCTTACTTCTGTTTCTCCTAACAATTTGAACACAATGGTAATATAAGAAATAAATTAACATTACTACAATTCTTGAATCTTATGTCCTGTCCTCCAAATATTTGCATTTTATATCTTGTCCTCCAAATATTTGCACCCATGCAAGTAGTACGTGTGTGTGTGTGTGTGTGTGTGTGAATTAGAACTACAATTAATTCTAATTGAATACCGACTAGGTCCAAATAAGATTCAATATCTTATATTAATCCTTATTTATTAAATATTTTATATTTAATCATAAAGTTTCTCAAACTTAACAATCAAGCCCAACTTGATTAACATATTTTTCTCTCTTCAATGCACTATGACCATCTAAATATTTAGAAACGCTTAAGGGATTTGACTAACTTTTCCGTACATGATCTTTTTGTATAATTCTTTGTGCATATAATCTTTCGATTAAATATAGCGCATATAATTAATGACTACTCTATTAGAGTCCAATCATATTAATTCTACACCATTAGCCTTTGATTAAATTAATGACATTTGAAAACTATTTTAAAAGTGTCATTCTACCTTGGTCAAAGATTTCTCAAACAAATACTAGTAGAAAATAATGGAACATTCTCCCTAATCACTTTAGGGTGGTGAATCCTATATTAATACTTTAATTATCTCCATATAGTTTATGCTATATCCAATGACTACTGACAAAACTATTTTTAACTAGAATAGGTCATAAATAGTATCAAAATATACCAATCGCTATATGTGATAACGTTAGAGATCTTATAACTTATATCATCACAAAGAGAATTTCTATTGACATATAAGTAATGTTCCGATTGAAATTATCAGATGGGGTCAATTATGTGAACTTGTTCTTTAATAAGTACCCATATGTTTGTTTAAGTATCTCAATTCTTTATTATATGAGATTGACTTTCCTTCATAAGAAAGAAACATAATGTTTGCTAGTATTTTTAAGCTCTATTAATGTCTTTTCTTAATTGAACAATGAATAAGAACAATTAAGGGATAATATATAAATACAATATGAATCTCATAATTATGTTCTCATCTTAAATTCATTTGCAATATAATTTATCCCATCGACTTTATCATATATATCTGAATATGTGTAAGATAAAGAATGCTTTTAAATTATTTTACTACTAAACTATAACCAACCTATTGGTTGTAGGGCATAAACCAACAATCTCCTACTTACACTAAGTCAATTGTTTAAGTATCTAATACAATATCGCTATATGATGATCATGTTATTGCTAGGATAGTAGTTTGGTAAGAGTATTCTACAAGATTCTCTATAGTGAGTATTTACTTAAATCTTACAATTTTCATCTTAATTATCATCATAATTAAGGGAAATTGGCTAAATATATACTTGGATCTTTAATGAGACTTTAGCTCCTTTTTCATGCTCAATGGCTCTAGTTTTATATAGTACATTACCGTTTAAGCAATGTAAGACATTATACCAAATTTATTAAAGAACTTTTTGATCCAACTAAATGAAAATGTAATATGGATTAGCAACCATTGCTGCATTGGAACCTGTTTAATATTAAAATAATATTTTTCCAAGTAAAATATACCTCAATTGAGATTTACTTCTAAACTTAATATCTATATAAACTTGAACTCTCATACATAGAATAATAGTTATCTTTAATACTTCATAAGTATCAGATATCTCAAATATTAAACACCTTAAGTACATTATCTATGTACTTAGAGTATAATAGATAAATAACTTCCAATCTTTCTCTATAGATCTAATTCCTAAAATTAAGTCATTACCTTTTCATATCCAATCTAAAATTTTCTTAGACAATTATATTTTCAAAACTTAAAAATACAAATTATTGTTCTCTTCATGAGCAATATGTCTCTATATACTCCTATTGAAGAGCACAATTATACTCCCAGTAACCTTCGTTTAGACATGATAAACTCACAGTTATCTCTAAAACAAAAATTCATTATGAAAGTAAATCTTTCAACATTTTATAGCCTTTCAACTATACATTAAATGTGTCAACAAAGTTCCAATTGGTTGCATTGCCATAAAATTGAAAATTGAAAATTTCATTTTTCTCCCACTACTTATCTTTAAAACCTTTCTTTTATAAGTATACATTGAAACAAACAATTTGTTTAATGGGTTTGTAAGATAATATCCATCCTTTAGGATATCTCATAACTTATATTATCAAATTTAGTTCTAAACTTATTAGATAATACATGTTTCAACTAAGCATCTCATCTTAAAATCATTAACTTTCACTTTCTTAAAGTATTAGCACTTCATATCTAATACGAAATCTTGCTAATTAATTTAATTAGAACTACCAAAGGTAAATTATAGTACTATGCATAGCTATAGAAGAATAAATATTGCATCGTGCAATATCTTAATTGTATTTTCTTCCCTTCATAAATACATACTTTTATAGAATTTTATTATGAAGTTATTCATCAAAGAATCTCATTCCCTATAGATAACTAAAAAAGTTAAATCTCACCACATCGATCTCATTAAAGTGCTTCAAAATTCTCAATACTTAATTACTACTTAGATTTAAACAATTTTAACTTTTCAAAATTCAAATCAATATTTTATTTAATACATATGAATATATCATATAAAGTCATTAATAATATAATAAAATACAATTATCATCTTTTCGTGAATGTTTTCACATCCAACACATCATATGTATAAGATTTAACGATTTAATACCATTATCATCCTTTCACCAAATTTTCATTTGGTTATTTTTCAATTTAACAAATTTCAAAAGTTACACGTGATTTATAATCAAAAGGATACATATATCCTTATATGTAACTTTATGATTCTCATCATATTGATTTAACTAACATAGTATGAAAGGATAGTCTCGGTTATTCGACTTTGGGGTTGCTTATGTTAAATATAAGTCTCATACAATCCAACACATACAAACTATTTGTATAAACTTTGATCAAAAACTTTTACTCAATTAATCTATTCCTTATCATGTCTTGAACGTTATAATAATGTTGAATCTAAATTCAGTATCAAATAAACAGAACTAGAAACATGTATGATCTTTATCATATTACGTATAGACAAGAAAATTCATACAATCATTTCTATTCTAATGACAACTATTATCTTATATAGTAAACCCTTTGATTGTAGTCCATGTTTATGCTTTGAACAGGCTAAATTGAGTAGAACAATTTTATCAAGGTACTATACCTTTTAGCTCTACTTTATGCAACCTCTTGCATCTTATTGTTTCGGTGATGACTTATATATCACATAATGCCATTGAAATTTATGAGATATTAGTCAAATCAAAATATCATTACATCTTGTTATGTATATGATCTTTAAACATCTCTAAAACTTTTTCAGTGAATCCTAAATAGCGATTAATAGAAAATTTGCATAATGGACATATAAGTTTTCCACTTATCTTCGAGAACTATTCTCAAAGCTAACCTATGTCCAAGAAATTTGATTCACTAACTCTTAGTATCAACTATACTAAGCAAAAGGTAATTTATACTCATAACAAAATATAAATGTAAAAAAAGCAAGTAATTGGTTAATGTCATGACTACCAAATAAGATCAGGAATTTAATCATGTATTTGGTTACTCCCACTATTTTCTTATAAGTAATAGTTCTCACAACTATTTAGAAAGATTAATCTCTCTAGTTGGTTAGGATCTCATTTAAATTTAGTAGATCTTAAGTTTGCTCAACAAACCAACTAAACTTAAATTAAGTAGATAATAACTTTACCAATTACATCTCTTATGACTCCAATATTCGTTAGGTGAAAACTTTTGCTAAAGCATATCTTATCTATTATTCCTAACCTTGTATCTAAATTCATGTGATCATGAGTTTGCTCATCTAAAGCACAGAAATTTAGCTAAGTAAGACCCACTATTATAATATTTTATATATTCATTTAAAGCAACCTTGAGTTTGCTCAACAAACTAACAATAAACAAAAATGTGGTTTATTTTTATAACAATGAAGGGCAACAATCATGTTTAAAACATGTACTAAATATTTTTAACAAGGGATTTAATTTCAAGTAGTTTCATCTTACACAAAATTGCATGTAATAATATCTCATATATAAGCACAAGCAATTTAACATGCTTCTAATAAATATATCAAATACATTGATAAAGTATGCAATTTTTGATACCAATATAACAAATTATATGCATGAAATATCAAGCCTTATTTGATCTTCATAATCTAAAATAATATTTCCAACTCTTTATATAATTAAATTAGATTATACCCATTGATTCCCAAATAAATTAAATTTCTATTCCAAATAGAAATTTAATTTGAGTTGAAAATAATTTTCAAATCCAATTTGAAACAATTTCCAATTATCTTAACTCCTTTAGCAAAATTAACTAAAAACATTTTTCAATAAATTATGGGTCTTACTTATTATAATTTATAAAATTTTCTTTTTCAAAATTCAAAAAGGAAGAAACTATAATCTAATTAGCAAAGCACTTCTAATATAATTAGAAATTGTTTTTTAATTAGAAAATAATTTTAATATTGAAGGAAATCACTTTAAAAATTAAATAAAATTCCATTTAGTTTAATTAAGAAAGTTCTTTATATTATTTATTTAGAGATTGAATTCTCAATTAATTAGATAGTCATTCTTAAATTAGAAAACTATTTTCAAAAGTATAAAGAAAGCATATTTTCTCAATTAATAAATGAAAACAGTTTTTTTAATTTAATCAAGAAAAATATAATTTCTAATAAGTCAAGAAACCTTTCATTAAAAATATTGAAATAAATTAAGAAATGTCTTTCTTAATTACTTAAGAAAAGATTTTTCTCTGTTTTAAGAAATCTAATTAATTAATTTCAAACTAATTGAAATATAATTGATTATATTCTAATTTTTTATAAAAAATTTAAATAGTAATCATTTAATTATTAACCTTAATTACATTAAAAAATAATTGATTTAATATTAAGATCTTATCTTAATTATTACAGTATTATTATATTAATTTTATAACATAATATAATTATAAAAGCTAACACTTTCAAACCTTTTTTATTCTAATTATTGATTTAATCACTAATTTAATTTAATAATTCAAAATTTGAAAAATTAAATTAAATTCCACAAATTTTCCTAATAATGCTAACCCTTTTTGAAAACTATTTGCAAATAATTAGAAAATACTTTTTAAGTTTTTTTAGGAATTTAAACTAATTGAATCTCAAGGAAACCAATTTAATTGAAAAGAAAGTCTTAAAAACACAAAAAATAAAATAAACATTGATTTGGGGTGTGGGGACTGTTTGGTGGCGCATGCGATGCACACGATCGAACTTTTAAACGAAAACATCTTTTTAAGTTTAATCAACAAAAATATAATTTCTAATAACTCAAGACACTCATCATTTATAAATAAAGAAACAAATTAAGAAACTTCTTTCTTAATTTCTTTAGAAAACATTTTTTTAATTTTAAGGAGTTAAATTAATTAATTTCAATATAATTAATTATATTTTTGACACAAATTTTTTTAAAATTAAGATAGCAATCAATTTAATTATTTCTTAATTATATTAAGAAAATAATTAATTTAATATTAAGATCTTATCTTAATTAATATAACCTCGTTATATTACTTTATCTAATATAATCTAATTATGAAAGGTACACTTTTAAACATTTTCATGATTCTAATTATTGATTTAATTACCAATTTAATTTAATAATTCAACTTTTGAAAAATTAAATTAAATTTCACAAATTTCCTAATAAAGCTAACCCCATAAATTGGTTTAATAACTTTTCTTAAGTTTATTAGAAATTTAAACTAATATAATCTTGATTAAACCAATTTAATTAAAAATAAAAGACTACAAACGCACAAAATTAAAATAAGAAATTGATTTGGGTGTAGGGATCATCTGGCGCATGAGGTGCACATGCCGAAGCTTTTTTGTTTGGCGCGCCAGTGGTTTTTCCCATCAAACGCTTGTCATGCTCTCTAACTCCATATGATTTTATGATAAAGAAGCATCATTTCAGTCAAACACATGCAAAATAAACTTCTAGTAAGACATGCTCTCTAACTCCATGTGTCTGCTTAACTAAGTTGCAATTCCAAATTAAATTTCTTGCGTGTTTATAACACCAAGACAAACCCACTTGAAAGATGTGACAATTGTTGAACGGTCCGATGCGGTTGCCGACATTGGACCAAGCCAGTTAAGGAAAACCAAGTTAATATACAATATGGCACATAGAATATTATTTGGATTAATCGACTTGGCACAGTTTGAAGCTGAAGCCGATACCAAGTGAAAAATGACTCCTTTAGTCCAGGAAACCAGAAAGAAACATGACCAATTCTTGTACATGCAAATGACTATTCTGTGGCCACTATCGCTGGCAGAGAAAATGATACACAGTGCCATTCAAGATGGGACCACCAAGCACGCATCCTACCCTGAGTACATTTATCAAGAAGGGACAACGCGTCACGCCAACTGCAGGTACAATTCTTATTTGTTGGTCAGAATCCGACAGGTCTCTAAACATTTTATGCTTTTAAAATTTGAAATATGTTAGAAGAATAGGTACTCAATCAAGCACTATAAATATCAGAATGCCACGCTGATGCTCCTACTGATAAAAAGGTCGTAAAATTATATGCGGTCTTGGCTCTCAGCTCAGCAGTACAAGCCGCAAAAATTGTTGTCAGCAGTACACATTGCTCACAGCTCAGTAGCTTAGTAGTACAAGCAACACGGTTTTTTTCTTTATTGTTAAGGTTGTTATTTTTTGTCTCCGTCGTACATATGGCGTATCGTTTATAATAATGAGTTGTGCAAAAGTTATTTTTAGTTTTTTCATTTTTATAGCACACCATGTAAGAAAACCCTTGTATATATTACTGCTTCTGTTAACGATGAATGATATGAGAAAATTCTCTCATCCACTGCGTGTTTCCCTCTTGCTACTAAACTCTTAACTACATTACTACATTGCTACTTATTCATACTCTGAACATAGTATCAGAGCTAGTCTCTTGAATCTGCGATTTTACCTACCCCTATTTTGAAACTCAGTCACTTGTTCATATTTTCCCGTCATGGCAAATGTTGATGAAGTTGTTGACCACGCAAACAAACCCACAAACATGCCTCAGAATTTCGATGATCCTTTGTTCTTACAAGGATCCGATAACTCAGGAATGGCCCTTGTAACCCTATTGCTCAATGACAATAGCTTTTCTCACATGGAACAGATCCATGAAGAGAGCTCTTGCAGCAAAAAACAAACTGGGTTTTATCAATGGTACTATAACAGAACCGACAGATGATGCTGCTCGATCAAAATGGAGGAGAGTAGATGAAATGGTTAGCTCGTGGATAATCAGCTCCATGCAGAAGGACATAGTGGAAACCTTCATTTACTCCACTTCTGCTAGACAACTCTGGCAGGAACTAGAGGGACAATTTGATGAGAGCAATAACCCTCAGATTTACCAGATTCAGTGATAAATTTCTTCCATGGAGCAAGATAATTCCTCTGTTGTCATGTATTACAGTAAAATGAAGAAACTATGGGAAGAACTAAATGTGTTACAACTTATTCCGCAATGTTCTTGTGGTGCTATGAGCGAATGCACTTGTAATGTTGCTAGAGATTTTCTGGACATCATATCACAGACAAAACTTATGCAATTTCTTATGGGTTTAAACGAAAGTTATGATAATGTTAGGAATCAAATTCTAGTCCTGGAACCAATGCCTTCGGTTAATAAAGCCTATTCAATGATTTTGCAGGTGGAAAAACAAAAGAATATACAGACTAATTTTTCAGAAAATGCTGAAATGAATGCTATAATGGTAAAAGGAATGAGATCAGGAACTAATGGCAACAAAACTAACTCATATAAGAAAAAAGAGTTACAGAAGAAAGACGATAGGAGCTGTGATTATTGCAAAGGAGGAGGACATCCCAAAGATACTTGTTTTAAACTACATGGGTACCCAGATTAGTACAAACAGCTGAAAAGGGATAGAGCTGCAAAAGGGCAAGTCAACTTGGTTAATAATCCTCTTGAAGATAACCACAGTGATGATGCAAAAGAATCAGTGATAAAATGGTCACCTACATTCACAGAGATGCTTCAACAAGAAATAGCCAAGGTTCTGAAGGGAAAGCATGTGGCAGTACTAGAACAAGTAAACTTTGCCCAACTCTCGAATTTTGCGAGTAATTCGATTCTTGAACCTATATCTGATGAACATAAAGATGAATGGATTGTGGATACTGGTGCGACTAATCATATATGTGTATTTAAACATTCATTCACCTTCCAAAAACCTTTAACCAGAAAAATTTTTGTCCATCTACCTGAAGGAACTGTCAAACAAGTTAAGTCATATGGAGATGTGATCCTACATGATAATGTGAGGTTGAAAAATGCTCTATACATTCCTAGTTTTAAACACAACCTTCTGTCTGTGAGCAAACTAGTTGAAAGGGAATTCTTATGTTGTAGAGTTTACCCAAAGTTCTGTATTTTTTAAGACCTGAAGACTAATAGAGTTCTTGGAGTGGGAAAATTGAAGGGGAACTTATACATTCTTGATTCCAGTTCCTTCACACCAGAGATCATCTATAGATACTGCAACTTTCTCAACCTAGTACCTAGAGGAAACCATGTTCGTTGCTTAAATAATGTAGTTGATGTAAATGTTCCCACATGGCATCAAAAATTGGGACATCCTTTAGACGTTGTACTTAAGCACTTATGTTTTATGAAGGGAATTGAATTTTCTGTTGATTGCAACATCTGTCCTCTTGCAAAACAAACCAGATTGCCTTTTCACAAAGTAGCAACAATGCCAATGATGTTCTTGAATTAATTCATGTTGAAATATGGGGACCATATAAACATCCTAGTATGACAGGAGCCCATTATTTCCTCACAATTGTAGATGATTTGAGTAGATGTACGTGGGTTTTTCTGATGAAGAATAAGAGTCAATTTGCATCTGTTTTGAGAAATTTTATTACAATGGCTAAAATTCAGTTTGACAAATCTATTAAGAAGGATAGAACTGATAATGGATTAGAGTCTGTGGGAGAAAAATGTCAATAGATTCTAAGAGAGCTTGGGGTTGTGCATGAAAAAACTTGTATTTACACACCTCAGCAAGATGGGGTAGTGGAAAGAAGACATAGGTCCATACTCCAACTAGCAAGATCATTGATGTTTCAATCTAACCTTTCGATAAAATTCTGGGGAGAAGCCATCCTACATGCCACTTTTCTTCTAAACCGACTACCTACAGCCATTCTTAAATGGAAAACTCCCTATGAGATTCTACATAAAAAGGAGCCCTCCTATGATAACCTTAAA
>JANIIA010000006.1:27175655-27188051 GCA_027478495.1 Erythroxylum alaternifolium | reverse complement strand
TTGTAATTTACAGTTACTGGTTTTATTATTTAAATGTATGTGATGCCATGTGGAGTTCTATAGTAATTGCACGTAGCACTCCCTTATCTTAGGATATGTATCGGAATGACCTACGGGCGTCCCGGTGCGTACCCTAGGGTAATGGGGTGTTACAGGAATGTTTACCTGAACCTTTCGGAAGGTCTTCAAAATTTCCTTCTCTTATTCTTCCTTCTTTGCTTTTGCGAATCGGCTCAAAAAAGGAGGCTGAATCACCTTGTTTTGTAGTTCTTTTTTCATCAATTCTAGTTGTGAAGGTGTTGGTTGCGTGGTTTCTTCCTCTACCTCTCTTTTGGAATTTTTTGGAAGGGGTTCCTATAGTTCCTTACCACTCCGCAATATGATAGCCTTCCCACTTTGTCTAGGATTAATCTCCGGTTACGCTGGAAAATTTCCAGAAGTTTGCACTTCCAATCGATTTATGGTAGTTTCCATTTGACTTATCTAGTTTTCGATGTTTCTCTGTTGATTCTCAATGGTCCTTTGTTGACTTTCAATATTACGGATACTTGCTTCAGTACTCCGCTAAAATGTCAAAGTGTTAGTGGCCAAAGATTGAACTATATCTTCTAAAGAGGACTTACCTTCGAAATTTGCTATTACATTTTGATTTTGCCTAGGCACATACGGTTGCCGATACTATTGGAAATTCATGGTTGCTTGCTGTCCTTGAGGATGCCCATATAGCAAATTTGAGTGATCACGCCACCTCGGATTGTAGGTAATGGAAAATGGATCATACTTTCTTTGACTCGACCCAGCAAATCCTCCCATAGCATTTACCTGCTCTGTGTTTTCCTCCTGCAAAATTGGACATAAATCAGTAGAATGTCCTAACATTGAACATATGCCACATACCTTTGCTTCTTCTTTCTTCGTAACTGCCAATTGTAACACCAAAGAAGTAAAGTCATCCAATCTCTTCTCCAATGTGGTCACATTCACTTCATTCACACCTTTTGATCTATGCCTAGTACATATTCTGAATTGTTGAGTGTTGGAGGCCATATTCGCAATCAATTCCCTTGCGGCAACCGGTGTTTTGTTAACTAAGGTGCCACCACTTGCAACGTCAATCATACTCCTATCCATGAGCGACAGACCTTCATAAAAATATTGAATTAACAATTGGTCAGTGATTTGGTGATGTGGATAACTAGCATAAGTTTTTTAAATCTTTCCCAATATTTATAGAGTGTTTCTCCTATATGTTATCGAATTTCGCAAATTTTCTTTCGAATATTGACTGCTCTCGATTTTGGAAATATTTCTCAAAGAAAAGCCTCTTCATTTCAGCCCATGTTTACACGTTTTCTCCAGCTGAATAGTACAACCACTCTTGAGCATCATCCTTTAGAGAAAATGGGAAGGCTCTTAGCTTAATTTGCTCTTTCGTCACATTCATCAGCTTCATTCCCATGCAAACTACATCGAATTCCTTCAACTACTTGTATGGATCTTCTCCCGGTAAACCCCTGAATATAGGTAATAAATGAATCAGTCTATATTTTAATTCAAAAGTATTATTATTACCTAAATTCAGAAAGTTGATGCAGTGGGGCTATTACGCGTCCATAGGTGCGGCTAATTCGCGAAGAGTGCGGTTTGTTGCCATTCTTTCCATTTTCTACGTCTCCTTCTGTTATTTGGTCTATTTTCACAGTCTTTTACCTGTCTTCTTAATTTTAGGATTGTACTGCAAATCTTCAAATTGATTCGAACGCATAACGTACATAAACCGTCAAAAATTCCCCGACAACAGCGCCAAAATTTGGTACTGTTGTCTCCTGCAACTAAATTCAAAAAGAAATCACTTCCATTAATACAATTTAATGTAGTAGTGGTAAGTAGATATCGTTCCCACGAGGAATCTTAATGGTAAAGAATTTACGAGTTTGAAACAAATTAAATAAAAGGGGGTCTTTTAAATTGTGAGTTAAACAGAATTTAAATGGAATACAAAATTGAAAAATAACAAATAGTAAAACAATGATAATCTAACACTCAATAAGAACGAATCTTGGCTTCTGGTCTCCTTCATTATTGAACTTACATTGATCATCAATACTAAAAATAACCAATTTATCAGTTAAGCATTTGTCGTGGTAAATTTCTTTACCTATTTTCTCTTATGTTTGGTTAACCAAAACATGTATTTGAATTAACCCTTATTAATCAATAACCTGGATATCATCTCATATTTAATTAATTAATAGTTTTACGAATCAAGAAAATCAACCAACTAGACAACATACATACGATGTATATTTAGCCTAGACAATTATTTTTCCTAGAATCATTTCCCTAACGTAGTAGACACAAATCCTAGCCGCTACTATTTATTAAAAGAATTGAACATTAATCTATTTAATCTAGCGATTGATTAAATAAAATCACAAACTAGTTGCGCACCTAGCTGTTAAAGCAAACAATCAAATAATTACCCAGAAAAATAATTAATACTTGACTGATAAATCAATTGAAACGAAGAACAAAAGTCTTACAACATTCAGAGTTCAATAACTAGGATTCCAAAAACCAAGAAAAAAGATTTAGCTACTCATAATGGAATTGAAAATAAAAGAAGTAACAAAACACATTGTCTCCATCCCTGGTCTTTCTTTAAATACGAAAATATAGAAGAAAAAAATGCAAAAATCAAAGCTTCCTAAGGCTACTGAAAAACAAGAAGCAAAGTGTAGAAAAATGAAAAACAACTTCTAACTATTTTGTGTAAACAGTACCTACGTGTATTGTTCACGTTTTTCCCTTTTTAATCCTCCCGATCCCTTCCTTTTCCTTGCCGATCATGTTTCCCACATGTTCAAATTGCGAATCTCCATCAATCTTATCTTAAAAGATTATGAAAATCTCAAAAGAATCATATTCACATTTTGAAAGCAAATCTGGAAATTAATTTCATCCTTGCAAATCGCCCCTTCTAATAACTGAATTGCTGCCAGATTTGGAATTTCAGATTTTCTTCATTTCTTTTTCATCCTTTTGATTCAATTTCATCTCTAGGGTGTTGAAAATCATCTGCAAACAATTATAAGACAATTCCATTAATTTTGAACAATAATTTCAACACATTAAATAGAATTAAGTACAAAATAAACGCAAATTGATAACATAATATCGGGATATCATTGTTTATTCCTGGAAGAGTAACAAAACCCATAATTATTAGAAAGAAACACCTTTTTATCAATAATCAATTATAAAGAAAATACAATTTTCTCATATGCATTACAAAGAAAACATCTTTTAATCATATATTAACATAATATGAGTCCTATCTGTCCCTGTTCTTTATTTACATACGCACGAAAACACGAGACCTCCATGATAGCAATTCAATGACCATTCCCATTTCAAGTGAAAGCCATTCTCTGAACCATTCCGAACCCAGCAATAAAAACCCAGATACTTTATACCAATGCAAATCAAATGAGAAAATGAGTAGACAGTTCTTACTACCAACAAAATTCCCAACCCAACATACTACCTGCTAAAAACACCGAATAATGAAACCGTAACATGAATGCCACCCGTTAGAAGCACTAAACAATGAAATATATAGAACTGACAATAACGACAATCAAGAAACAGAGAAACCACTTCATCAACACCTACTGGAATATCTGGATCCTTGCTCGACTCCTCTAGTCCTACTTGAAGAAATCATTCTTCGCAATCTTAAAACAATCAATCAAATCAAGCAAATCTCAGAGCTTGTTCACCAATCTCAAACACATAGTGCATTCTAGTAATCATACTCGTAGTCCACGCTTTCAATGGGACAAAAATTGGAGCCGACGACGGCCACCTGAGACATGGAGTTCATGACCGAACGTAGTGATGGCGATGATGCCTGGAGTGGTCGCGTGAGGGACTCGAACTCCAAAAACCCACTAGTCGAATTTGACGACATCGCTATAGAGTTCTCAACTCCGTAGAATGTGAGAGAGAGAGAGAGAGAGTGAGAAAATCAAAGTTGCCTGCTTCAGATGGGTTGGGTTATTATTTAGGGTTGGGTATAATTTTGGCCAAAAGTGACATTTTATTCAATAAAACATCGTAAAATGTCACAAAAAGTGTTACAAATATATGATGTTTTCATAAAAAGTCACAAAAATTCTAACTTTTATTGACATTTTTTAAACGTCAAGAAAATTCTTCACAATCCGCAATGTTTTATCAATAAAACGTCGTGGATTGTGTTATTTTCTTGTAGTGCTAGTTCTAAGGGTAAAACATTGCCTGAAGTACACTAGATCAATAGTGATAATTGTTAACATGAAGAACTAGTTCGTTCATTAAGGCGTCCACGAACCACAGGAATTTTGCAAAGCAAGCTGAGAAAATGTTGGAAAAAATAAAAAAGTCCTGATGCTGAACCAAGGAAGAAGAAGAATATCGGAAGAGGAAAAAAGAAGAAATAAAAAAAGGCAAAGCACCTATGGTTAAAGAGAATATTAAGGACCCTATTACTCAGAATGAACTATTTTATGAAGAAACTTTGGTTGAAGAAATTCCAAAGGCAAAGAGGTCAAAAACATAGAAACTCACTGTACACAAGAAAGGAGAGTATTCAACACTAGTCAAGATGTTTCAATCAATAGAAGCTGAAGCACGATACAAAATGCACTACAAGAAATGAAAGGTGATTGCTGGACATATTTTGCCTCCTCTCCTGTTTGATGATATTGGTATTCCCATCTCTCCTTATTTTCTTGCTATTGGTTGGCATAATTTTTTGAATTTGGATGAGACAGTATGTGATGATTTAGTTAGACTCATTTTATACACACATGAGAAAAGATGAAATTGATGGAAAGTTGGTAATTTTCTCTTAGGGACATGAGTGTGAGATTTTGATCACTGAGGAAATCTTAATAAACCTACTGAATATAACTCCTACAGGCAGAATTGACTTTGACTTTCCTATCATAAGTAGGACATTACTAATCTTGATCTAGAAGAAGTTGTGAATTTTATTTGCCTACACACCAAGAATACTTATGAAAGGAGACCTAGGTGGAGACATATGGACTTACTGTCGTGATACCTTGCATCGATATCTACTACTTCAATTTTTCCAACGAGTAGTGTTATAGAAAGATGTAGTCTCCTGGACACATATGTTGTGTATAATCTACTGAAGGGAAATTAGATGAACCTCTCAGCAATGATCCTGTAATTTGTGATGGATAAGGGGAGTCATAAGAATACCACTAGTGGTCTGCCTTATAGGATGCTACTCATCAATATTTTTACTCATTATGGAGTGTCTTTTGACAATCTGGATTGATAGGAACCTGTCGAGTTTCATTCATATATTTCCTACCAATTTGGATATAAGTTAAAAGATAATGTGTGGGTAGATAAGAAAATAAAAAGAGTAGCAGACGTCTTGGGTCCTGCTCTATAGAAAGCAGCCCCCGTCACACTTCAGAGTTGATGGCGTGTCAAACCGATCAAAAATAAAATTTATTTCCTACCCTAGAAAACATTAAGAATAATATAATGATGAGTAGGGTCGAACCACAGAGACCGGCGCAGTAATAAGTTATTTGTGCAAAAAAACAATAACAGAAAATAGATATTGGTTAAGAAGAATTTATAACTAAAAACACGAATTCAAGAGAGCAATAATTAAAATGAATAATGAAAACGATATGATAAAATATCTAGCCAAGATACTTGTCAGTTTGATAGAATAATTCGATCATAGACTCAAAAGAATAAATTTAAATCTTTCTCATGGACAAAGTTATAGCCAAAGGCGTCAGCGCATATTAACCCGCCCATTCATATTTATTAGATAATCCTGAGTAAAGCTCCGCAGACTACCCCTAACCAAATAAACAATTCCCGAGTTAAGCTCAATAGAATTTAATCTATGGCAGCAATAAGATTTAATGGACCCTTGTCTTAGTTAACAGAATCGGAAAGGCCGCAGACCATTTAAACTAAAATTTTTAATCTCATTAATTTCAAACGAAATTAATTCGCCACTTCGTTAGATAGTAATCACGGAAAACTAATCTAATCGGCAATTTATTGTTACGAAGATCAATCAATTAGCTAGATAAATTAACTAGTGCAGCAATAATAATATCAATAAAGTGTAGAAATTAAACAAACACAAGAGCATATTTAACGCAATTAAAATGGAGTCTCACGAATCAAGTTAAATGAACATCAAAGTACCTTGTCTAGATTCAGGGCTTAGTCGCTCATAGCAAGAACAAGAGACATGGTTTTTGTTCAAGTACAAGTTCAAGATGGTGGCTCGTTTCATTAGAAAAATATGATAAAAACCTTTTCCTAATGTTTGTTGTTCTCTCCTTTTAATAACATCTATCTCTATTCTCTTTGACCCAGTCCATTTTTCCTTCCCTCCAGGTTTTTTTCCATGTTTCAAAACCAATGGGCCTTTAATTCTGGTATGTTGGGCCTGTCAAATAAAAACGGCAACGTGCTGGACATACAATGGCAATCGCAACATGGCCATGTTGTAGTTGTCTCCCGCTCAGAATTTCCTTGCATCCAGATTTTTCTCAAAATAGCAGCCAAATTGCAACATAAACAATCTTCTTTCCTAAAATGCACATAAAACACAAACAAACTGTAAAAGCAACAAAAATAATAGGATAACATGTAAATATGAACCTAATATAAACTAAAACTATATATGAAAATGCATGTTATCAAGAATAAAAATGATTTAATCCTTCAACAACTAAGAGACATTCGATACAATCAAGATCAAATGCATGAACAGATGGTAAGGATGCATGACCAATTCAATGACATGCAACTCCTTCTTCGCACTATTCTGGATTCCCTTAAGGAATATTTTACATGATTAACATACTGTGGTTATATTTTTTTGAATTTTTAATACTTGTGATACATTAAAAAAATTTTATAATAACAAAGGGGGAAGAATAGGGAGAGTATACTTAGACTTCGTTGGAATGCTTAGCTTATGAGTAGGGATAATTTCTTTATGTTGTTATTTTTTATGATACATTTATAAAACCTATGTCGTTGAAATTATTTATAGGATGGGTTCCTACTACTTAGTGGTAGTAAGAGGCTCCTTCTAAATCACAGTTATTAATAAGGACTTAAAAATTACAAGTATCTTTCTAAATCCCTCTCAATCATTTTGAATTTTTAAATATTTTTGTTTATTAGTTGTCATCATCAAAAAGGGAAAGATTGTTAGCTCAAGGTTTGTTATTAATGATTTTGATGATAACTATATAATATTTCAAAATTAAAATTTGATTTATTTCTCTTTATTTGAATAGGTAATAATATAATTTTTAAAAAGATATAAAATCCAATTATCTGTGATAGGATAAATGTTTCATTTCTTGCAAGAACCTTCTTAATGAACTTACCTGATTTATTAGAAATGATTTCACAATATCCAAAAAGATCTTGCTAATCACATAATTCAACAATAAGCTCCAAGATATTGTCAATTTTTTTAAAATGTCTGGATATTGGAAGAATCTAGTAAAGTTAATATCAAAGATTCTTTAGATTTAAAGTCAACTCAGAATATAAGTGAAGCAACAACTAGTTGAAGAAAATTTCTATTTAAAGAAGAATCACTGCATTTGTAAATAAGTTAGATTTTTTAAATAAATTAGCAACATCAATATTCTCAAAAGTCATATCTTTATCAAACTCTTTATGCCTTAGAAAGTAAAAATACTCTATTGGGAGAGATTATTGTTCCTTGAAGCTTACATTGAGCAAGCCCTATATTCATTTTTGTTAAAGGCTTGTAGAGACTTGTTAAACATTACGAGAGTGGAAGGTTGAAGAACTCTGAACAATATGTACTTGAGAGTTTAGAGAGACTCGTCAAAATTTATTACTTAGAGTTTTATAGTGAAATACTCAAGTTGGATTCTTAGAGACTGGAAGTAGGCTTCGTTATAAGCCAAACCAGTATAAATCAACTATGTCATTCTTTCTCTCTCCTTAACTTTTAAAATTTCACATTATAGTGTTTGTGTTTTCAATTTACAGGAGGCTCCTTCAATTTTAGAATTGAATAGGCTCCTTCTGTTTTAATATTGCAAGAGGTCTCTTTTGTTTTGAACATTAACAAGTTCTTTTCGTTTTGAACGTTAACAGGCTCCTTTAGTTTTTAAACTTTAACAGGCTCTTTTTATTTACAGACACATTTCGATTGAAATTTAGCAGGCTCTTATCATTTCCACGATTTAATAGTACCTTGAAAAATTTTTAAGTCATACACAATCCACCTCCTTCTTGTGTGTATTTACTCTATCAAGTCATACACTTTTGATTTGGTCAAGTCTAAGGAATAGTTAAAAGAGATATGTGTTTAGAACATAGATACAAAGAACAAATAAACAATGCGACATCATTTTCGACATTGGTGTAAATTAACAAGCTTTTACAATAAATAATGGTATGTTACAATCACTCCAAGAATTGTCATCTTCTAATCTAGAACTAAAATTTGCTCTACAACATACTTATGAGATAGGAACATTCGATTCTCTTGTTCATTACTTATAAACTTCGTGCAGGATCATCAGAGATCAAGTTAGATATACCATTTAATGGCTTGGGTTACGATTGCTCTGTCATTGATTGGACTAGGTTTGATCTTTCAAGCATGGGTTCGAAAAAGCAATAGCAAGGTTAAGAAACTACCTCTGGTCCAAAAGGGTTGCCAATTAATAATTGTGTTTTGATGATATAAATTCTTAAAATATTTTTAATATAAAAATGAATTTAAATGTTCATAATTACAATTTTGAAATTTTAAATTAAGATATTCTTCTGTTAAAAATATTATCTGAGAATTTGAAGTAGTATTAACAATAATGTAACATTATTGTTAATACTCCTTACTCTCATAACATAATAAAGATAAATGGAGAACCATGGGATCTCCATTTTGCATATTTATTATGTCTCTAATGATAAGGTTGGTCGTTTATATTTCTTTAGAACTCTTTAGAATAATTATTAATGCTTCTTATTTGTAAGGAAGACATTGTTTTCAAAGAAAATATATATTTATTAGAATTTGTGAGATAATAAGATTGCTCACTAAAAAGATATAATTCTTTTAGTAGCTCGTTAATCTAACATTTTACATGTTCATCAAAATTTTTATTTATAAAATAGAGATTTTCTATGGAAATTTTTACAACATAACAAAAGTAAATTTCTTAAATAAAAATCTTAAAATTTCTATTTTAGATTTTTATTAAGAGTTTTGTTTTGAATAATTATATTGTATGATAAAAGCATTTATAATTTTTTATTTATTTTATTCACTTAATCTTCTCTCTGTATCATATTGTTGTAATGTATTAACATACTTATAAAACACCTAATATTTGTATATTTTTATTTTTATTTGCATGTACTCTGACAGTACTTTTATACGTAACTTAACTTTACATAACTCGGCTTTATTTACCTTGATTTTCCTATCAATTTGAAAATAATAAGTTGATTTTTTCGTATGATTCTTAATAGAGTTAGCATATATGTTAGTATCATAATTTCCTTCTCTTTTCAAAGAAGCAACCAATTCTTACATCCTTTTAATTGGAGCATAACCATATAATATGACTATGAGAGCTTAAGTTGTTCATAGTCTTATGCATGGTTGCTTTCAGGACTTTCATCCATCCTATTATCGTTTCTCAGCTGATATTCTTAGGAGGACATGCCTTCAGCTTCAATGGACACTTCAACAACAGTAGTCGAGTGGGCACTATCTGAGCACTTGAAGTGTTAGTGAATATATAACATCAATTAAGTTGACCTCACACATAAGCTTAAGCTATTGTGACGAAACAGCCGCTTAACATGGCTTCAGAGCCTCTTTGACCAAGTGGTTGTGAGTTCAAATCCTACCACTCACCTATTATTCGGCACAAGGTAGAGTGAGCCTGTGCAAGTTTCAAGCTCAAAGGACTTTCACTTGAGGGGGTGTGTTAGTGAATATATAAAACCAATTAAGTTGGCCTCACATGTAAGCGTAAGCTAATGTGGTGAAACGGTCGCTTAACATAAAAAACCCTGAGATAATGAAGAAAGTTCGAAACGAGTTGGACGAAAAGGTACCCCTAAACAGAATAGTAAAAGAATCAGACCTCGAAGGGTTGGACTACTTTGACATGGTTATCAAAGAAACTTCCAAGCTCCACCTAGTTGCACCATTGTTGCTTCCTCGCATGTCAACTGAAGATAACACCATCAAAGGCTTTCACATACCCAAAAACTCTCGCGTCTTCGTCAAAAAGTGGGCCATTGGGAGAGATCTGATAGTCTAGTCTGATGCAGAAATGTTCATTCTAGACAGTTTTGTTGGGAGTAACATAGACTTCCGAGGAAATAAGTTTGAGTAACTTCCATTTGGTTCAGGTCACAGAAGCTGTCCTGGAATGCAAATGGGCATAACCACTGTGGCGTAAGTTCGGAAGAAGAGAAAAAAAACTCAATCTCTCACTATTTTCTACTCAGGAAATAGGAAATCTCTTCCTTAGGAATTTCTCCTACTCACGACAGTTGGATTTTAACTATCTCTGCTTTATTGATTTGTAGGTGGGCTATAAATAGCCAATGAACAAATAAATGCAATCTAAAATTCGATAACTAGACAAAAATTTGAAATAAACTGATAAAGATAACTACTGGAGTTTTTTTGCTGATAAAGATAACTACTAGAGTTTTTGCTAATAAAGATAACTACTGGAGTTTTACAGGAATACTGGGAGGAAATTTTAACAACTTCAACCACGTGGTGTTAATTTGGCGTCAACTTTGTCCCTCCCTGAAGAACTTGCCTCCGATAAGTGTCGCTATAGGTATTCATCTAAGACAGTAGGATTAATGCGGATTATTTCATCAGAATGCAACCACACAGCTTCAGAGGATGTCTTGTTCTGCCAATGAACGAGAAACTTATGATATCCTCCTTGTCGAGTAGACACGAATTGATGATCGAGGATCGTATCAATGCTTTCCTGTGGAAGCATGGTAAGGGGAATATGTACATTAGGCTCTACATATGGGATTGCTAGTGCTTCCAGTCTTTTAAACTCTGTTAAGTCTTCCACGTTGAAGATGGGACTGATGTTGTATCATTCGGGTAAACCAATAACATAGGCATTGCTACTGATCTTGTTTTGAACAAAAAAAGGCCCAGCCTGTCGAGCATAAAGTTTACTATAACTACCAGGAGGAAAGCGTTCCGGATGTAATCGTATTAGAACCATATCTCCTTTAACAAATTGTTTATCTCGTCGTCCCTTGTTGGCTCATACAGTATATCCATCCATTTATATAGCTATCTGCTGTCGCATTTCTTCATGCATATTGGTCATGTAGTTTGATAAGTCCAAGGCTGCTTCAGGAAGATAAGATGGCATAGTTATAGAGCTAACATCTAATGGTGTTCTCGGTAGGGCTCCATAGACTATCTCAAATGGTGCCTTACCTGTGGTACGATTTATAGAGCTGTTATGTGTAAACTTAGCTTGAGGTAGAATCAAATCCCACCATGATGTACGCTCTTGAATCAAGCAACCTAGTAAATTGCCCAAGCTATGGTTCGTAACTTCAGTCTGGCCATCGGTTTGTGGATGGAAGCCACTAGAGAATGATAATTTGGTTCCGAGTTTTGCCCACAATGTCTTTTAGAAATAACTGACAAACTTGATGTCACAGTTTGAAAGTATCGTTGAAGGGAGGTCATGTAACTGGATAATTTCTTTCAAAAAAAGAGCAGCCATTTGTGCAGCATCAAAAAATTTTCGGCATGGCAAAAAATATGCCATTTTTGAAAAGCGATCGACCACTACCATGATCTAGTCAGTGCGTCGAGGTGTGCGAGGAAGCCCCAATATAAAGTCCATACTTATGTCAACCCACAGCTGATACGGAATTGGCAGGGCCATATATAATCCAGTATTCTGTTTTGTTCCCTTGTTAACTTGACATATACGACAATGATCAATGACTATATACACATCATGGTACATCTTGGGCCAACGAAACCGATTGGCGATCATTGTAAAAGTCTTATCATAACCAAAGTGCCCTACTAATCCTCCACCGTGCAATTCATTGATAATAAACTCCCTCATCGATCCGATCGGTATATAAATGCGAGCCTATTTGGTGAGATACCCATTTCTTTTGTGAAAACCATTGCTCTCTCTTCTTGGGTCACTTTCTAACGTTCTCCATGCCCATGTAAATGTAACACCCCTCTCCCGCTGAACCCGAACCCGATATCGACAGTGATATCCGAATCCGTGCCCCGCGAGGGTG
>JANIIA010000006.1:27141021-27155004 GCA_027478495.1 Erythroxylum alaternifolium | reverse complement strand
AGAACTAAGATCAAGTTAAAAGTTCAAGAAAATCTAAGAACATAAATTTTTTGTTCCTCTTCTTTCTCTCTTCATTTGTAGCACATAAAAACCTAGTTTCTCTGCTTTCTTCTTCTATCAAAACAAGAAAATAGATAAAGAGTTACCTAAAACTCAGCTAAACATTCTTCTTCCACTTCTTATCTCCTCTTTTTTTTTCTTTCCTTCTTCTCCTTTCTATGCTTTAGTTTTCGCTTATCTTCTTCTAGTTTCTTCTACGACTTTCTCTCTTTTTCTTTCTTACTATACATGACTCTCTTCTCTTTTTTCTTATTAGTTTGAGACAAACTTTTGTCTTTCTAAGCTTACCCTTCCATTTTTAATCTAATTCCTTCTACCCCTTCACTTAATTCTAACTCTTCCTTTTAATCCATGCAACCACACGTAATTAATTATATGCCTAATTAAACTCCAACAATTGTTAATTTAAGAATTCCAATTTATATTCATGCTTGCTAATTTATTAAAATAAATTTTTAAAAAATTTAGGGTCCAACAAGTTTTGTGACTTGTATCTTTTGTGTTGTGGTATGTATTTGTGTCATAAATAACATATGTGTTTGGATTTGGAAATTGAGGACATATGTGTTTGTTTTTTCTGAATTTTAGAAATTGAGGATTCTATATAAAATTATAATGTTTGGAATTTGGATGTGTTTTGTCATTTATGTTTTTTGGATTATGGAAATTGGGGAATTAATATAGAATTGAAGTTTGTGTTTTTTTGACAATTGAGAAATATTGAATTAAATGTTGGTCTTTATTATAAATTAGGTCATATATTATAAATTGAATTTTGTAATATATAAAATGGTTTAGTTAATTTATGTTTAAATTATGTGATTACACAAATTTAGTTATAGACATGACTTATGAGTTTATAGTTAAATTATGTAATTAAACAAAATAAGTTTATTTTTGAGTTATGGTTAAATTATGTAGTCATACAAAATGGGCTATAATTGTGAATTTATGGTAGAATTATGTAATCACACAAAATGGGTTAAAGTTCTAACTTTATGTTTAAATTATTTAATCACACAAAATGGATTATAATTGTGAAAGTGTAGTAATCAATGTATATATTTGAATTTTGGCTTAAGAATCATGAGAATTTCTTGGATAGAATGTGGTTAAACATCAAATTTTCTTAAGGAATCAATTTTATACAAGCTTATGAAGTTCACTTGCTTGTGTGTATCATATGATTATTAAGAAACTGTTCTTGTTTTATTTTTTCCCATTATTATACACAACTTGATTTTAATACAAAGCTATTAAGTTTATTTAATATATCTCTTCATTTGTTTTTAAAGATAAAGAGAGGGCAGTTCAAATACTCTTGATAATTCAGTCGCTTTAGGAAGATTTGATGACCAGCTTAGGCTCAAGCTAGATTGAGTCCATGAATGAAAAAACATATCATTTATTTGTATTGTAACAAGCAAAGGTGGGGGAATTATAAGATAAAGAAGCATTTACTTATGACCAAAGGTAATGTGGAGCCTTATATGAAAATGAACATAATGTGAAATGGAAAATGAAGACTTTGAATTATGACCAAAGGTAATGTGGAGCCTTATAAGAAAATGAACATAATGTGAAATGGAAAATGAATACTTTGAATGAAAAGTATCACCATTAGAAAGATAAAAGGAAATGACCAAACTATGAAATTGGTAGTGAAAGTTCCTTTTGCTGTGGTCAAGATGATAGTAGGGATGTTGAAGGTGGTAATATTCCCACCCAATTAGAAGGAAATAGTGCACCTGATGTTAGGAAAAGAAAAAGACATGTGCATAATTTTTTTGCACTATTAACAACTCTTAAAGCTCAGCATTTAAACTATAGTACCTTACAATCTAGAGAAGTGACTTATAATGTGGACACGATAATGGCTAGATGGTGGTATGATTCATATATAACATTTAATTGCTACCCAATCTTATTGTTATTAGGCTATGATGGATGCTATTGTCTCTTACAGTTGAGGATACAAAGCTTCTTCAATTGATGACTATAAAGGTAAACTTCTGAGCAATTCTGTTTATGAAATAAAAAGTTATTTGGATAAAAGAAGAATAACTTAGGCTACTTATGAGTCTTCATTCATGTTAGATAGTTGGACAAATAGAAGACAAGAGCCTATTGATAATATTTTGATTTATTCTGCAAAGGAGATAATGTTTTTGAAGTTAGTTAATGAATCTGGCCTTATTAGGAATACCAATACTCTGTTTCAGATATTTGATGAGATTGTGAATGAAGTTAGGTCAGACAATATTGTTCAGTTTATTACTAACGATAATTTTGCTTCTAAATTAGTTAGAAGAAGATTATAAAGCACATACAATTCTTTTTATTAGACTCCTTGTCCTACATATTGCATTAACCTATTGTTAGAAAATATAGGAGATGCCAGATATTTTCCTATTATTGACGAGACTATGTAGACAACATAAAAAGTGACCAATTTCATTTATAGTCGTGCATGGTTCCTGAATTTAATGAGAAAGAATTTCACTAACAATAGGAATTTGTGTTGTATTACTATCATAAGATTTGCAACTAATTTCTTATCACTTTAGTATTTTATTCTAATGAAGAAGGAGTTGAGACAAATGTTTACAAGTGCTAAGTATTGTATCTTAACAAATTAGGTCTAATGTTGGATTAAAGTTTTCTAGAATTATACTTCAAGATCATGAATTTTGGTCTTAATGTCAATTTATTATCCAAATTTATGAGCCTTTGGTTAGGATAGTCCATCTGGCTGATAGTGATGAGAATGCAATAATGAGTTATTTTTGTGATGCCATAGAGAGAGAGAAGAAAGCAATCAAGGTCAATATGAAAAATATGTCTACTTTGTACATACCTTATCTTGCAGTCATCAATGAGAGATGGGAAAGGCAGCCTTACTCTCTGTTGATTGAAATTGGGGCATGTTTGAATCCTAGTGTCGATTTCAAACTAAATTTTATAAAGAATGTTGAAGTTAATAAAGGAATGTTATTAACTATTATAATAATTTTACCTATGAGATGATGTAAGATGTCTTAAGCTCATAAATGGAGATTTATATGGATGTTTCTAATGATTTTGAGATGCTCATTGCTATTCGTCAAAGAAACAAACTTAATCTAGATATATATTGTTCACTTTTGTTACTTATTGAAAATTATTATTTTATTTATAATGTTATTTTTACAGTTGCTTGGTGAGACCAATTCAAAAGTAGTATTTCAAAATAACATAGGATTTGCAATTCAAATTCTTAGTTAATATGTGATTGCAACAGCGTGTGAAAAGAATTAGAGAACATTTAATCCATTCGAAGAAAAGAAATATACTGGAACACAAAATATTAAATGACTTAGTCTTTATTCGATATAATTTAAAGTTTCAGAAAAAGTATGCTATTATCATTATTAAGTTGAGTATAATTTCTTAATTATTTTGTTTTTATTTTCTTACTAAAACTCTTAATAGAACTAGTAATAGTGTAGATCCAATTTGTTTTGATCATATTGATCTTTTGGTGTATGGTGTTTATGAGGATTTGAGTTTGATAGATAAGAGTGACTTGAAAGATAATCTTGGATGAGAAAGTATTGATATGTCAATTGTGCAATAAATTTGAATGATGGTGATGACAAGTCTCGTATCAATGATGAGGATTTTATACAAATGATAGTTGAGGTCAATGTTATTTGAGTAGATATTCGATTGAATGAAGTTTTAGGTTTTCATTTCTTCTCTTTTTTAATTTCACTTATATTTGATGTATATGTTAAATTCTATATTTACAATATGAATATAACTGTAAATATTTTTGTTTCAGGTTTTACTTTTAGTTGATTGTTTCCTTGGCATAAACTCTTGTTGTAATACTTAGAGAGTCATGTATCTTTATTAGTCTTTTTATTTGATGTTTTCATGTAATTTTTATTTATTATATGATGAAATTATAGCATGTTAAGTACTTTGTATTATCCTTATTTTTATTTTATTATGATGATTAAATGATATGTTTCATATTAATTGTGGTCATTGTTTATATATGAAACATGTGAAAAGTAGAATTAATAGAAATAAATAAATTGTTATTATTTCAAATTTTTATTATTATGATTTTGGTATAAAATTAATTATTTTATAGTACAATATATTGAAGGATTATTTGAAATTTTAAAAGAAATTCAAGGACAATTATATAATTTTAAAAAGTTACCTGAAATAGTATCCAGCATTAACAAGTATTGGTAAAATACTATACCAGAATCAAATTTGATACGAGTACTGGTATAATGTTCATAACATTATGTGTGAGACAACTTATGAGTGAGTCTACGTTTTTGTGGGCGTGAGACTCCTTATAACCGAATTTATTTCTGTGTGCATGAGACTACATACAAGTGAGTCCATGTCTATTAGATGCACGAGACTACATATGAGCACGTCTACATCCTATAAACATAAAGACTTAACTAGGAGCGAGTTTCGCAGGTCTTCTTTGTGATGTTGCTTATAATCTGCATCTTTTTTATTTTAAAAATGCTTGTTAAATATCTGTCCACATTAAGAATGAACAAAACAATTGATAGACTATAGATTAAAAAACTAATTATATATTTGTAGAATATTCTGACTAACACTTTATTTTTGAGGTTGAGTTCTCTATGCTACTCATCACTGTAAAATAAAATAAGAATCAATATAGTTGGCTTTTATATTCATGAAAATTGTCAATTTATATTGGTAAAATCTATTATCTCTAGTTAGGATAGAGTTATGCTTGATAAATCTTATCCTTAAAGACCTAGAAAAACTAGGGTCAAAGTTTGATGATCAAGTAAGTAAAAATTTGAAGAAAGTGTTTAGAAAGAGAAATTATTTTTTGTTAAACGCAAACTCTCTTTATATAAGATAGATAAAATGATTTAAATCTTATATGTGGATTCATCCCCTTTAAGACAAAGGATTAGAACATAGATATTAGTAAAAGACAAATTAGATCATGATGTATTTTTCAAAATACAAGTTGAACCCTAACATTTTGTATTATTCAAACTAAACCCTACATTTATAAAATGTTCAAAATAGATCCTAGGTGGCTAAAAAATTAGATGAAGTTAAGTCTCTATTTATTATCTGCTACTGCTGATAGCGTTCTTATGCTATATATTTTATATTTTTAATTTGACAAGTGGGCCCAATATGCCATAATTTGACAAGTGAGTCCCTAATATGCCATGTTGTCCATTTGAGTTATTGGGCTCCATGAGTCAAATTTAAGTTAAATTATTTTAACTTTTATTTTCAATTCATAATTGAAACTAATTTAATTATAATTAATCCTAATTAACTATTTAACTTAGTTATATTTTAATTAAAAATCTCAAAATATTTGAAGAACCCTAAGTACCAATTTTTCCAATTCCTATATCTTCTCTTAACAAACCTAATCAAATTACCAATAAACCCTAACCACAACTTCTCCTCATGTCGATGACCATCTCAAGCTTGGAGTCTTCTCTTTCATGCAAAAGATATCCTTGGTGTCTTCTCCGTCGTTGGCAATGAAGTGTTCTCCTTCGTCAACATGAGATATCCATAACTTGTCTGTTGTCTTTGTGCTTGCTGTGACTTATTTATAACTCCAATCTAACATCTTCTCATACGTTTCTGTTAATGTCTTTATAGTATGGAGACAACATCGTGGTAGGTCTCTGTTATCCATCTCTAATTGTATTAAATTAAGCATGAATGTGGTCCCTACTGCATATGATATATTTGTATCATGTCTGAACAATATTTGGTCCCTAAACATTTAAATATAGCCAAGTTATGGTCCCTATTGTGTTTATATTATATCATACTGTAATTTTAGTTTCACATATTTTCTATATTCTCTATTGTGTTTAAATATTTGGTCCCAAACATGTAAATATATCCCTTTTATGTTTGTTTGAGTTTTAGGATTTTAATGACAACAAAAGGCAATCTTTTGTATTTTGAGGACCTAAACTTTTGGACTTTTAACTCAAATTTTTGTAAACAATAGCACAATTGGTAGACTATTTGACCATTGTTCCCTTTGTATACGAGGATAGAATGTATCCATAGAGTTTTACTCTTGTACAATATAGGATTCTCTTTCCACTTTTTATTATATAAATGATACAATGTACTTCCTAGTCTATAATATATTACTGGCTAAATTTTCATATCTTGGTTTTTCATCTGTTTATGTAGTAATGTTTTAATTAATACATATATTATTAGTAAAAAGAATTTATTGATTTATTTCTTGCTTTTGTTTTTAATTTATTTAAATCAAAATTTGACTTTAAAAACTAGAACTTGAGTGCTTGAATTACTAGACAAAACAAGGATTATATGTTTTGGAAGTCCAAAGTAGTGAAAATTTGTTAAAATTATAAGCTCTTAGGATAAGAAGGAAGTTTAAAGTAGTAAAAAATTGTTGAGATGTTCATTTTATGTTAGCTTTATTATGACATGAGAAGCGACATCAAATGACATTTAGTTTATCAATTGTGGTAATACATAATTTTTTAATCATAATAGTGTATAAGTTACATACATATAAAACATGCTTTGACATTGAAAATTCATAATATAGACTTATGCTACTTTAATATTTTTTAATGACTATAAACAATTTTATAATGGCTTAATATAAAGGCGTAAGACTTTTAGTGGTGGCAAGTTTATATTAAAATCCAAGTTGAAATATAGAGATAGAGATACAAGTTTATTAAAAAAAATGTGACCTTAATTATGACAATTATAGGCAAATATGTGGGATGAAGAAGGATTTAGGGTACCTTCAAGTTGACAAGGCATATTATAAGGTATTGGGTCCCAACTTTAGTGGTTTACTAAGATTATTTAATTATAAGAAAGATGTACTAGGCTTATAAACCTCATAAAAATATATAAAATCGTTAAAAAAATATTTAGACATACCAATCCCCATACTTGACCTATTACCAATAATTAGAGGAGAGGAGCTCAGTGAGGAAGATGGAGAAAGTAATGTTGAATAATAAAATAGTGGTTATAGGGTGACTTACGTTACTAAAGATGTGGAAGTAGAAGTTGATGGACAAGTTAAGAATCAGGGTGGTAAAAATGTTGGTGACTAGGGTGATGAACAAGTTGGTGATCAGGATGATGAATAAGTTAGTGATGTAGAAGTTGATTTTCAAGTAGAAATTTTAGATCATCATCAACCAGTTGAAATTGATTTGAAAGATTATGGTAGTTTTATTAGCAATGATGAATATCCAAATGAAGAGGAGCCAAATGAGCATTGCAAAGACCAACAAGAAGTATTAGGTATAATCTTATTAGTGAGGCACCACAGTGGAAATTGGAAATAGAGTTTGGCAATGCAAAAGAATTTAATGTTAGGTTAAAAAAGAGTGAAAGCAATAAGATTAGGTTTTGGTGTATTAAGGGATGCCCATGGGAGTTATATTTTGGAAATAAAAACAATAAAGGTTTTCCAAAATGAAGACATACAGTCCTAATCATAATTATTTCATAATTAACAAACTGAAATTTGTTACTACTAAGTTCCTAGCAAAACATTTCAATGATAGAATTCCTGACAAGCTTAGTATCTCTAAAATAAAGTGGTTGAAGAATGTAAAGAAAAGTTGAATATATTTATTAACTTAAACATTTGTAGCAGATTTTGTTAATGAATATATCAAGCTACATGGATACATACATAAGTTGAATTGCAATAAACTTGGCTCGATAGTGTGAGTTACAATTAGAAAGGAATTAAGAGACATATTTTCTATAAGTAATGAAAAATATATTATAGAAAACAAATATAATAGTACAAAATTTATTTCATACTATGTTCTTTCGTTATTGTTCAAAAGGTTATACATTTGTTTTGATGTTATGAAAAGATGATGGAGACATTTGAAACTTATTTTTAAGTAAGAAAGTTGTGTTTTAAAGACAAAGTTCTAAGGATTGCTAACTATAGGAAGGAACGATGGAGATAGAGAGATGTATATATTGGAATTGGCTATTATAGAGGTAGACAACACAGATTCTTAAAGTGGGTTCATGAATGCTACTAACATATGATTTGGAATTGGATGATGGTAAAAGAATTATAGTCATCTCTGATATGCAAAAGGGAAATTAATCTTCATGTATTTATAATTAATCTTCAACATTTTTCGAAATTGACTAAACTTGTTTAAGGAAAAATGGGGAAAAAATATCCCTAAGGTTTACAGTTAAATAAAAATTGAACCTTAAAATTTTACAATGTTTAAATTAAACCTTAACATTTTTAAAACGTTCAAGTTAAACCCCGTATAGATAGAAAATCCACTAAATAATTGAACTTGTTAATTATCTACGATGTCATTAATGATGTGGCAAAGTTTTATAAATTTTCATTTTTAATTTTGGCTTACGGTGCCATATATATGACATGTGGCTTTATGAAAATCAATCATAATTTAATGTTTAATTAAATAATTAAATAATTTTAATTTATCTTAATTGAATTAAAATTACAAATCTCTACCTACTTTTAAAATCCCTAAACCTAAGATTACAATTCTTCCCTCCATTTTCAGTCTTCACCGTCATCTTTTCTTATCCTTTTGGTTAAGATTTTCTAGGTCACGTATCAATAGGAAGATTCTCAAATGGGAAACTTTTTTATAACTTTATTGCTTCAAGGTTACGGATCAAAGGCACTATTCCTACATTCTTGGATCTAAAACTACTTGATGAAGAATGTTGATGGTAAAACCTATCTACTTGTTTACGCTCAAAAATCGCAAGTAAACGGGTTGTAACTTGTAGCTTAAAAGAGAAGATATCGATCCCACATGGATTGATGCCCAGACACCACTTAATTTAGATAAAAAATTGTTTAAGAAAAAAATTGTTTAATAAAAATAATTTGGAAATTTTAAATAAAAATTAAAAGACTAACTTAAAACAATAGACAATACCAATGTGCAGAAAAATCGGAATTCAAGAATCTAAAGACTAGAGATTACTTTTTTCCTTAGTTTATCTCCCTTCTATTTTATTAATTGAATTGTGTCTCACCTTAGATTTCTGAATATATTAACTACCCTCTCTCAAGGTGTAATTAATTGTCCCTAATTGAATTAAAGGGAATCAATTGGACGATCTCTCAACTTACCCAATAACTCGACCTATTCAACTAGTTATTAAACTATCCTATGAGTGATCAATTGATTAGCTGAGATCTCTCTTCTAACTATTCAATTAACGTGAAGATTGTAAGTCTATAAGTCTCCAACTCTCGTTGTATAATCTTACACAAATTTATTTTACTCACTCTCTCGATTTGTTGCAAGATAACAAATCAAATCAACAATAATCAAAGACAACTTCATTCAATTCAATAAAATAGGAGTTCTAATAAAATAGTTCAAAAACAATCCATAAAACTAAATTACCCTAACATGGTCTCCATAACATCATCAACATTCAAATAAACCATTTTACAAAGAATAAAAGAAGTAAGATTGATAGAAAATTGAATAAAAGACTCCTTCTTTTCTTTTCCAAAATCTAGAAATTTTGGTATTGATGTGCTATTTTTCCCAATCTTGATGATGATCCTTGACTTCAATCCTTTCTTAAGGCTCCAAACATGTGTTCTTTACTCCAAAGATGATGTTTTTACATAAGGGTTTCGTCCTCCCTAAGATGGAGGCTTAATGATGCTTAAATAGTCCAAAAATCCTAAGTTTAATGAAGCCCCACATATTGTCTTGAATTATGATTCCATTCCCACGATCATGGGAATCGGCATGATTCCCACGATCATAGGAATTGGCCACATAACACTTACTCTTTTCTTTTCCTCTTAATTTCTAGCTCAATCTCCAAGTTGCTCCATCTTCCTTCTTACGCAAAAATAGTCAATTCTTACCCTAAATTAACATCAAATATAAAAGAACAAAAATGAAAATTAAACTAAATAAAAATATACAAAATGAATCCTAAACTACAACAATAATCAACAAGTATGCAAGAAAACACATGTCAATTACATAGAAAAACATAGACTAATGCATACCTATCAACATCCCCACACTTGAATCTTTGTTTGTCCTCAAACAAAATAAATACAACTACTCAATTCTATCATTTCATCTTCACAAAGATTAAAGCATACAATCCCTCATATTTATACTAACTCAAATATTAAGTTAATATACATATGATGACTACTTTTTTATTAGTGTACATAAGCAAATTCAACAATTGACACCATCACTCGAAGATAAGTAAAGATGCAAAATGAATTTTCCTTACGATTTTCTCTCATTTCTCTTAAGTGTTTACTGGTTAGTGTTTCGCGCAAACCTCTTATAGGAAACTACACTACCATAAGCTTACTAATACACCAATTATCCTCTATAATGATTGCATACATAAATAGATCAAAAGGAATTGTTTAGGGTTGTAATGTGGTAAAGGTTAAGGTGGGTAAAGAGGGGAAAAATTAAGCACAAGCATTAGGAAAGTAAAAAGCATATAAAAATGGGATAACAAAACATAACTCTAAGATAGATAATAATATTCTGCACGTATTGATGCTACTCACTTGTTCTTCCTTTTTCTTTTCTTTTCTTTTCTTTTCTTTTTATTTTCAACATTTTTTTCTTTTTCATCATACATGGAAGAACTATAAATATAATAGCACTATATACAATGTAACTCATAAGCAGAAGTATACTTAATTCATCTCGGTAACAAAAATTTCACAACGATCCTAACTATTTTATTGCTTAATACTCTACTAAGCTTGTGAATGGGTAGGCTAAAAAGGTTTAAAGTTTTAAATTTTTGTGTGTTTTAAGAAACAAAAGGTTAAGGCTCAACAGGGGTAGCAAAGGATAATACAAAGGGTGAGTCATTTAAGCCAAGGGTTAAAACATAAAAGAAAAAAGGCCTAAATCATCTCTATTAAGCATGCATCTAGTAGACTCAAACCGATTTAAAGCAAGTTCTGAAGGTAGAAACCTAAGGAAGTAACACTCAACAAAGAAATAGAATGACTATAGATGGAGTCATATGGCTCAATCCTCATATTAGCACAACTGAAAACTCATTATGTATCTCTACACTATCTCATTGTTCAAATGTTCATTTGTGACTAAGCTTATTTTACCAACTATTTTTTATCACTCTATATGGTTCACTTTCTACTCAAGTAGCCTAATTTGAGTTCAAGCATGCATTCAATCTAATTACAACTAGCATGATAGAATCTTATGGCAATATTTATCAGAGTGATTCAAATACAGTTCCATTATTGACACAAAGCACATATAATATGCCTAAACATGCATCCTATATAACAAAATGCAAACAATGCAATTACAAAAGTCAAAGTCACCTCCCCACACTTAAAGTTCATATTGTCCTCAATGTGACAAGTTAACCACCAAATATAGGAAAATGACCTCAAACCAAACAAAAGAAGTAGAAACACACAAATGACATGAAACCAAACAAAAGATGAATTTGAACGAAACAAAAGAAATAACATGAAGCCAAACAAACATGAAATAAAATGAAAACAAACAAGAGAAAAACAAAATTAAAAAGAAAAGGGTAAGAAAAGCTTATTCAGATGGTGGTGGTGACAGTGTTGGTGAAGGAGCTTCAAAATTATTCCTCTGATAGAAGTTAAGAAACCTCTTCTTTAAGCTGCGCTGCTCCTTATGGACTTTCCACATTTAGGTTCTAAGCTCGTTGATTTTGGATGTCATTTGTTGAGAATTGGCAGCCATCTAGTTGAGGATTTGTTGAAGTCGGTTAACCTCCATTAGTGCATGCGATTCCTCCTCCACTGCTTCCGCCTCTGGCTCCAGAATTGCTCAGGATATGGATGGTCGAGAAGTGATTGTACTCGTGCCCCTCTTGCCTCTCACTGCAGTGCGCATCTGAGGATCTTGAAGTTCTATAGAATAGAACTCCAAAATCTCATAACGTATCAAATATGATATGTCAAACATATTGTGTGGAGTTGTACGCAAATTCTCCATATTGACATTATAAAACACACCCAAAGCAAAAGCAATATCAGACATTCAAAAAAACGAACTCTTTTTATTAACCACACTCACTATTGATCGAAAAATCCTATAAAGTGTGTTGATTTTAATTTTTCTCTCCATGCACCATAAAAAGAAAAGTTCTTTTGCTGAGCATTTGTTGCTTTCCATTTTATTAAAGACAGTTAGACACATAAATTTGTATAAAAGTAGATACTCAGCAATCCAGATTAAGGAATTTGGTGCATTGCATGAGTAAAAATGTTCTTCACCTATGAGAGTGTTTTAATAAGAATCGACATCAAAATCAACGTGACCATCTATAATTTTTACATTTGACAAGTTGAAAATTTCATACACGACAGAATAATCAAGTTTAAAAATATCACCAGCTAACCTAAACCAAAACACATCCATTTTAGGTTATATCGGACTATTGTGAAAGACTCTAAAGTTATAGTAGCATAAATAGGTATATCACATCGAACAAACCTATTCCACCCTATGTTTGCAGCTAATTGCTCAAGTTGTCGTCTCACTCCTATGTTCTCTAACAATTCAAAATTAAAATACTTAGGAGTGACTATTTCTCTATTTCTAAGGTCACGAAAAATACATACCTTCTTCTTCTGAATAAATTAGGAAGGGAGAGCAATCAGTTACCAGTAAATCGCGCTTGCCTTCACTGAAAACTTCACGGTGTAATTCGTCGGTCGGTTTAGTCAGTCTCAGAACCATCCTCATCCTTGGTGCCGTTGTAAAAGGAAAATCTGCAAAAATGGGAGAAAAAGAGTGAAATTCAACTTTTAGAGAGAGAGAGAGAGCAAAATCTTGCCCAAATCTTTGTGTTTTTGAATGATTAATGCATGAAAAGTTAAAAGGATTGTAAAAATAATGAAAGAGTTGAAGAAAATACCAAGAATCTAGAGGAAAATTGAAGAGTTTTAGAGAGTGGGAGGAGAAAAATTCATGGGTTAGAGAGAGAGGAAGGGAAAGTTTGAAAGTGGGTGGAAAAAGAAAAGGGGAGGGAAACTTTAAGTTTCCGGAATTCCCACAATTCCACGCTCGTGGGAATCACCACAATTCCCACAAGCGTGGGTTTTCTCTCTAAAAACTTTCTGGAGAGCTTTCCCATGATCGTAGGAATCACCACAATTCCCACGATCATGGGAATTGATGATTCTCACAAATCCAAACCTCCTTCCAAGCTTAATATTACTTTTCCATGATCCCATAACCTACAAACACATCAAATTAATATCATCAACAAGAATTTTGAAAAGAAAAAATTGAAATTCTAGCAAAAACCACATTAACATCAATCAAACTCAATTCAAACATGATCATAGTTAAAGAAATCCAACGAATAAATAAACAAACACAATCAAAAGAAAATAAGCATCCATGGGTTGGCTCCCATGCAGTGCTTCTTTAACGTTGATAGATTGACTTTCCTTGATGCTCATGGTGGCTCAAATGACTGGTACAATAGCAGCGTGGAAACTGATCTCAGACTTTGTAGATGAGCTACCCTCTTATGGACTCCACCATCCTTGTTGTTTTCCTTCCTACGCCTTCTTTAGCGAGATCATTTCTTCCTACATGCATTCCTGGGGTCCTCAATATCTTCCCATCCACCTTGGCACTCAAGTTCTTTGATGACCGCTGGTGGTGAAGGAGCGCAATAATTTTTCTTCAATACCTTGAATGTTAACTACTCCTGTCCTACTCTTAGTATTAATTCGCCCCCATCAACATCAATTAATTGAACAGGCAATAGCTAGAAATGGTCGCCCAAACACCATCTCCAATATCCAGTATGTAGAAATCC
>JANIIA010000006.1:27120473-27131823 GCA_027478495.1 Erythroxylum alaternifolium | reverse complement strand
CGTAGCGCTCCAGTATCTTAGGTTATGTGTCGGAATGACCCACGGGCGCTCCGGTACGTACTCTAGGGTAATGGGGTCTTACATTGGTTGTTCTTGTATAGTTCAAAAAAACTAAATAAATTTATTACACCATACCTAACACAAGATCATATCAAATTTCTTATCTCTTTTATTGTTAATTTGGAAATTCATAAAGCTATATTTAGTACGCACCCTGATCGATTCAATGCCTCCTTATTTTAAAAGTTCTACTGAGAGAACAAGTTTGAGTGCCATTAAGGAATTTTTTGCTTTAGGGAGCTTGCTTAAGGAGTTTAAAAAGACCTTCATTTGTCTTATACCTAAAGTTCCTAAACCTTCCTCCTTCTATAACTATAACCCCATTACATGCTGCAATATGGTATACAAAGTTATCTTTAAGATCTTGACTTTGACATTAAAGGCTTTTATTAGTGGATCAATCAATTTATTTTAGTGTGCTTTCATCACAGGTCATAATATTGGTGATAATATACTAATCTCTCAAGAGTTTTTCTAAATTTATCACAACAAGAAATCCATTTATAATTTCTCTATAAAGATAGATTTCTTCAAGCCAATTGACACCATAAATTGGAAATTCATTTTTTACTGCCTCTCAAGCTTTTGTCTTTCCACCTAAGCTTATCAAATGGATCTTTGTATTTCTGCCACATCATACAATGTTCGTGTGAGTGGATAAGCTACACGTATGTTTAAAGGTGATAAAGGGATCAAAAGAAGTGATCCCATCTCACCTTATATCTTTACGATCTCTATTGAAGTATTAACTAAGCTTATCACCTTCAACATTGCTCAAGGCATGCCTTTTACATATTATTATAAATGTAAGAATTTGAAGCTTTTCAACTTATCTATTATTGATGATTTAATTCTGTTATGTAAAGTTCATAAAGAATCAATAAAGACTCTCATGAAATCCCTCAAAAGCTTCACTGATCGCTCTGGCCTCTTAGTCAATAGAAACAAAAGCCAACTTTTTGTTTTATGTTGTATAGGTGATCTAAATCAGGAGTTGGCTATATTATCTAGGTTTCAACTCCATAATGCCTCTTTTAACATTTAGACATTCCCATCTCTACCTCTAGACCAAACTTTAAGGATTATGCCCCTCTTTTTGATTCCATATTACAGAGAATTAATAGCTTAAAGAACAAATTCATCTTTTATACCGGCATGAGTTTGTTAACATGCATGTTTATTAGAACTCACACCTATTCTTATCTCTCAATCTTATCAAGTTAATTGAAAAACTCCTTATAAACTTTTTGTAGGGTGGTTTAACTCTCTTTAAACATGCTCTTAAAGTTAGATGATAAAATGTTTGTCCCCCTCAAAACCAAGGTGGTTTAGGAATAAAATTCTTTATAACTATAAATAAGATGCTTATGGAGAAAAGAATTTGGAGATTATTCAATTTCCATGAGATTTTGTGGGTCAAATGGATTCATGAGGAGTATTTAAAAGGTAATAAATTTTGGATTATGAAACTCAAGCTTGACAACTCTTAGACTATTAACCAATTGTTGAAACATAGTGAGCCTATTTCCAAGGAGATGAAAGCTAAGATTAGCAATGGAAAATCCACTAGCTTCTGGTTTCATAATTTATCAAACTTGAGTCCCTTGTACTTATTTCTAACTTTTCCCTCTAATAATTTTGCAAATGCTAAAGTTAAAAGAGTGATCAAGGAAGATAGGTGGTGTTATGTGTACTAAGGATTGACTCATCTCCTTAATAAGATACTTAACCTCTCTAAAGAGGATTTCATAATTTGGTTGAAACATAATTCAGAAAAATTCACTAACTCCTTGATCAAGTGGGCAGTTTTATAATTTCTTATCCCTTAAGATACCGCAAGTGCACGGGTCGTGAGTTTAGCATATGAGGTGTCGATTCCTCGAGGAGTTAGTGAACTAATCGAATTCTAAGTTGTTTAAGGCCTAAAGGATAATTAAAATGAAAAGAAAAACTAAACAAAAAAGTAAGTACAAGAATATGGAATGATAGAAACAAGAATTCTATATTAAGCAAGGAAATTAAATTGAGCACTACCATTTTGACAATTAAAAATCAAGCAAGAAGAATTGAACGATTATGAAAGAGGGGGATTTATCCTATCATCAATGCCAAACAGAAAAGTAAATACGAGAATATGGAATGATAGAAACATGAATTCTATATTAAGTAAGGAAATTAAATCGAGCATCACCAATTTAAAAATTGAAAATCAACCACAAAGAATTGATCGATTATGGAAGGGGGGATTTATCCTATCATCAATGTTAATTTAGTCACTTATGTGTTAATATGGTGTTGGTTTTAGACTATCGAGGGGTGAATTATTCTTTTTCAAGTTATAATCACGAAGCCCCAATCGATAATCCCTAATTAAGTCTGGTAACTGGAAATGTAATCTCTCAGTTAATGATCAGCCCATAACTTAATTAGTTCTTAAGTGTTCTAATGAACAATTGAGTCCTCACATAGGATCTATCTTTATACAAATTACTAATTTAATTAATTGTGTGGACTATCAAGTTGCTTAACTCTCATTAATCCAACCCAATCATTTTTATTCGGTTCACCCTCTCAACTTATTACCAAAAAATGCAAGCATCGTAATTAATCATAAAATCGAATCAATCAACAAAAAAGATAACTAGATTAACATTGAACCAATTCAAAATCCCTAAAGATTTTAGAACATCATCCAATCCAAATCCATCATAATCATCACATTCGTTGTATAGATTCAAAGAAAGGTATAACAAAATGAAATGGAAATGTCACTTGGAAAGGATCAGGATGGCTTGGGAATGTAGTAGCTGCAGCAACCCACTCCTCTCTCTCCTCTTCTTCCTCTTCTCTCTTCTTTCTTGAAGGTTTTTCAAAATGTAGCAAAAATGGAGGCTCTCTTAGGGTTCCATCCTAATTCCTTTTATACTCTTTTCTATTTAGGGCAACCTTAGGGCTTTTCCAAGTCTGAAAGGTTCAAAAAGTCCCTCAGAAACTTAAGTCGGGACGTTTGTCTGTGTTTCTATCACGTAGGCTACGATCGTGTGGAGTTTTAGCATCTGTCATGATCGTGGCATATCATATTAAGCCACAATCGTGGCTCCTTATGGTTGGTTCTGTCACGATTGTGGCTTATTGACACGATTGTGGCCCTAGGTCTGGCTCTGAGCTTTTTCCGAATCTTCTTCATTCTTTTATATTTTTCCTGAAACACTAGCAATCACATCAAAGTACCTCAAAAATATAAAATTGAAGCTCAAACGCATGCTCTAACCCATAAAATACTTAAAACACAAATACCTAACTAAATAACATAATTATAACATAAACATGCACTAAACAATCAAATTAACAACTAAACACACAACAAACTACCCACTAAAGCATGATGCAGTCTAAAACTATCACAGGTCCCAAATCTTTCATATCAAAATATTTCGACAAGTCCTCCTTCAACTTTTGAATTTTATTAATTTCTTAATCCACAATCAATATATAATTAACATAAAGAAGAAGAAATAAAGTTCCCATCTGAGAACTTCTTGAAATACGTGCAAGATTTAACATAAGTTCTCTAAAAAGCATGATTCATTATAAAAAGAATTGAACTTTTGATATCGTTGCCTTTGAGCTTGTTTTAAGTCATGAAAACTTTTCTTCAACTCGATCTATGTATATCTTCTCTTCCGAATCTCCAAACAAGAAGGTTGATTTAATCTAGTTGTTTTTGTTCAAGATCTAAACAAACAGTTAGACTGAAAACTGTTGAGGTCATCTTGACTATTGGTAAAAAGATTTCATCAAAGTCAATACCATTTTTTTTACTAAATCCTTTCACAACCAACTTTGCCTTGTGTTTTATCATCTTGTTACTATCTCTCTTTATCTTGAACACCTGATTATTCTTCAATGCCTTTTTTTACCTTTTGGAAGCTTTATAAGCTTTTTTATAAGCTTGTATGTATTATTCTTATTCAAAGAATCCGGCTCTTCCTTCATAGTTATGAGCCAAAGATCTTTTTCTTCACAAGATACAACCTCTTACACATTCTTAAGCTTCCCCTCATCAGTAAGTAACAGGTATTCAAAACTTGGATATCTTACGAAAGGCCTTTTCTCCCTTGTTGAGTGTCGAAGTTGTGTTTCATCAGCAATTAGATCCTATTGCTCCCTTGCTCATTATCCTTAATATATTCATTTTTAGTATTGCCTAGATATGGTTCATGTAACTCATCATTATCAAATTGTATTTGATCACCACCAATGTTTGTTAGGTCACACACTTCATCTTCTTCACCTATAGACAGCTTAATAGTTAAAGTAATTGGTGAAGAGCTAACTATATGATATGATAAGCTACAGTGTGATGATTTATTTATACTAAAAAGATATGCACCTCTCTCCTACTCCTATAACACCACATTCCTGCTCCTGACTACCTTTTTCTTCTCTTAGTCATAAAGCCTGAAGCCAAACTAATGACCACCATATCCAACAAAGATGCAAGTTATCAACTTTAAATCAGGCTTCTTTCTCTTATCCTTGGGTATATGTCTGAATACCTTGCAGCTAAAAACTCTCAAATGATGATATGTGGGATCCTTTCCAGTTAGAGCGCTCTCAGGAATCTCGATATCCAACAAAACTGAAGGAGCTTGACTAATTAGGTAGATCATAGCTCAACTAATTAGGTAGATCGTAGTTCGATATGCTTCTCCCCAAAAATGCCTTTGGCAATATAGACATCCTGAACATGCAACAAAATTTCTTCATAATGGTTTTGTTCATCCTTTCAGTAACCCTATTATGTTGTAAAGTACCTGGTTTGATTTTCTCATGTCTAATGTGATGCGATGTATAATATTCTTTAAACACCTTAAAAGTATACTCCTTTCCATTATTTGTTTACAGCCACTTTAGCTTCCTCTCAGCTTCCCTTTCTACCATAATATGAAACTTCTGGAAAGTTTCAAATACTTGACTTTTAAAGTTTAACATGTACACTTAAGTCTTCCTCGAAGGATCACCAATGAATTTAACAAAATATGTGTTACCTCCTAATGAATTCTCCTCAATAAGATCATAGACATTTGCATGCGCCAAATCTAATAACTTAAACTTCCTTATAGATTTTATCTTAAAAGAGACTCTATATTGCTTTCCAACCAAGTAATGATCGCAAAGATTAAGCGATTGTGAGTTCTTAACTGGGATAAGAGATTTTCCAGCTGGTAACTTTAATAGCTTCTCACTCATGTGTCCTAATCTTTGATGTCATAGATTTAGTAAAGTTTACTCTTCGATTGTGTATACTTCTCCATCACCATACACCTTTAAATGTGTCTTGTATAGTGAATAACATAATTCTCCTTATGTAACCATCATGGTGCCTTTGGATAGTTTCCATTTCTTATCCCCGAAAATGTCCTAAAATCCTTCTTAATCTAACACATTAGTTGATAACATATTTAGCCTTGTATTGAGGATGTGTCAAGCATTTCTTAAGGTCAGTAAGCATCTGAAATTTCTCTAAACTTGAACATCACTCATACTTACTATCTTGGCAAAACTTTGGTTTCCCATATTTACAATCCCAAAATCTCTACTCCATAATTTAAGAAGCAATCCACCTTTGGAACACAATGATAAGATGCCCCATTATTAATCAGCCATTTAGAGTTAAAATTGCTGACATGGAAGCATTCACTAGTTACACAAACTAAGGACACCTCATTATCCATGCTTGAAGCTATTACTATTGTATTTTTATCTTCACCATCATTTTGATCCCTCTTCCACTTATAGTAGAACCTATTAGTGTGTTCTGGCTTATCGAAATAATAGCATGTCTTCATGTCTTTGTCACATCTGGACTTTGAATGGTTCTTAGACTTGCCACTACCTTTGGGACCCTTACTCTTGTTCATTCCCCTTTTTTTTCAAAAATTAATTGATTTCATTAATAAACGGTTATTTACAAACCAAGTACGTAACTAATCTAGTATCATACAAAAAGAACTAGATTACAAGGTCATATAGGTCCCTGTGATCAGCTTAATCCAATGCCCATCTTATATTTGTAGATAAGCTATTTACAATTCCCCTTACTAGCAAGCTGAGTCGGGTTTAGAGAGTAACCTCTTGAAGAATCTGTTTTGCACTGCTAATTTGTTGTCTGAATATCCTGTAAGTCCTTTTATTTCCAAATTAGTAAATCATTGGGGCCCAACTTATCTTTAGTGCTTTGTAATCTTCTTGGTTTCCCATCCTCACTTTTCAGTAACCAATTGATTGTTTCCTCCCATGAATCAGTTGAATTATAGATATTCAAAGTTGCTTCCAACCCTATCTAAATCTTCCTTGTGTAGCTATACTTGAGGAGAACTAAGTTTATTCGGATGATGAAGTTAACCACTAAAGAAATGTTATCAAATTAGAAAATATAATAAGACAATAAAATAATGAAAATTAAGGACCAAATTAATAATATGAAACTTGGTGTTGATCTATTAGAGAGAGAATAAAGAGTTAAAGTTGATGTTAGTGATCTGATTGTAAGATTTTTTTATAATTTTTAGTTCAATTTTCATATTATCTGTTATTTTAATATAGATGTAGTGTGTTAGTACCTTTGTTCTCATTTTTTGAGAGGTATATACGTAAATGGAATGATAAACTTAAAGTCAACTCAATGAAGTTGTTTCGAAGCAAATGAATGTATATTTAATAGCAATGTTGTTTACAAATGACTATTTGTTCATTAATGCTTTTCTATAATTGTATTATTAATGTAATATTTTGTTTCAATACAAATTGTTAGATAAATTTATAATAAACAATTAAAATCAATTAGGAATTGCATATATTAGCCAAAATGATCATTTGTAAAATATACATTTATATGGTTAAGTTCCTTGATCATAAATAAAAATATATAAAAAATATGATTAAGTTCCCTTACCATATCACAAAATAGATATCCATTAACATTGGATCCAGATATGCAAATTATATTATAGTCAATTACTCATAAATTTATGAATGACATTATTATGGTTGAGAGTTATACTACTAACTTGTTGCTAATAAACTAAGAAATTTGCTAGCCACTAAACTAAGAAGGTTATTACCTACTATCCATACCGCCACCCTCTTCAATTTCGCTCTCCTCTTGCTTATTATAGCTTGTAATTTTCCTAAGATTATGCCTGATTTTCCTTTGAACCTTATGCCTCTTAATTTAAAGGATAACTTGGAATTTATAGGATCAACAAGTCTACATTTTCTTTTAATTGTAGTCATAGAGCTACTAACTTTTTAAATGATCCTTAATTAACTTTATTATGGATGAGTAACTATTGAATGAATATAACTACACATCAAGCTTATTTTATGCTTTCTTGACTAAGTATACATCCTTGATTACCTGATGTTAACAAAGAACACATTATTTTGTTATTTATATATCATAAATAAATATATTCAACTAGTAATGTTTAAATTATTCATATTGATAGGTTTTTTAGTAAAGTTTGTTGATTTTTCTTTCATGCATCTTCAAATGTGTGTCTATAAGCCCCATATTTTGTACTTTTGAACTTAGCCCTTTTCAAACATATCTTTTGTATTTTTTAATTTCTTTCACTCACTTTTCCTTTTCTATTTACTTTTTTGGAGCTTCTTGGCAGCACCTTCTTTCTTGGTGGGTATATCTACTTATATTTAATGGCTGACTAAAATATTTCTCACCCTATAAAATGTAACACTTGATCATATATACTCCTAAATATGTTCTTCTTATAGTAATGGTTGAAAATCCTCTACTTTTTCTTTGGAATGACATATATTACTAAGAGCATTCTAATATAGATAACTATATAGGTATTATGGTTATCTATAAGAATGACTCTTACAAAGTCTAACATTATACTTTCCACCCTTTCTAATAACTTCATAGGCTCCATCTATATTCCACGTAGTTATCCATTATATTGCCTCTTTTTTGCTCTTTTTTTACTTTTTTTATAATTACAAGTGCAATTTATATCTTCCATCCATGGACATAGTCCTTTGTGTTAGTATGACTCCTTATGACCATGATCCTTACAATTTCTACTACATTAATAGAAGGTCTAAATTTTGGCTAAAAAATTTCGCCATTGGAAGTATCACTCATGTTGTTATGAATTACTAAATCGTTAGACTCAAATAACTAGTATGAACTAGTCTAAATCTCTTTTGAATATTGAACCAAGCCTAAAACACATTTATTTGAAATCCTATTAAGTCTTTTAAGCTGCTCATTGACCTCTTCAACTCGTATAGACCATTCATATGCCTAGAATTTCCTTGTTAAGTCTTTTTAAGTGTCTAATATTTTAAATTTTTAAAAATTGAACATACTAGTTCAAAAGATTGTCTTTGTTAATAGTTCATTAAAGTGACTAATAAAGCAACATAAAGATTAACATTTGGAGGAGTTACATGATATATTTTTTCTTTATGATTTTTGAGTATTAAATAAATGACCATATTTTGAATATATAAACACTAATATGTTTATAATGGGAGGATCAAAAACTATGTTAATAAAGTAAAGGGTCACGTAATCCTTCTAAATGTCAAAATTTATATGGCTTCATAAGTCACGTTAGTAAAATGTTAATAAAGTCAACAGTTTGAATTGAGTTGTTTGGTTTTTAAAAGTTTAGACATCTGATTAAAACCTTAAAATTTAGACATTAAAAGTGAAACAATTTAAATTTTTCAATTCTTTATCCCCTGTATATTACTATTAGTCCATCTCAATCCTCTAATTCCAAATTAGATGATAAGAGTATCATGAACCAACTCCATAATTAAGTGTTTTTACCTTCAAAACAACCCATCTTGTTGGTTATAATTCTCAATCTCTATTCCTTCCAACTACAATAATTAGCATGTTTTTAGAAAGCAACTCTTCATTTTAAGAATGAGTCCTAAGTGTCTCCATCATGCTTTTTTTACTACAAAGCATTAAAGTTGTAGTTCCATATGAGATCCAATATTACTAACTTTCAACTTATGGATATATAGTGCTCTCTCCTTTTTCAATTTCCTCTTAGCATCTTTTTACATACTAAAATCACAAATATATTCAACTTCTCTCTATATTATTCAACCATCTTAATTGTAGTTTATGCTTAGTTTTTCTATAATTCTATATTTAAATTATATTATCAAAAGCTTGATTAAACCTTTTTGGGAATGTTAGTTGTGAAACATGTAAGCTTGCGTTTATATATTTGTATTTCAAATCACTTATCATTAGGTGCATATAACTCCCATTTATATCCTTCTATGTATTCAACCTTAATCCTCTTGGATTTACTTTTCCCCTTAACATTGAAACATATTGCCACTGCATAATATATAACATCTTTGAACTCTTTGGTATTGTCAATTTTCATGCCCAATATCTAAAGTGATGATCCACCATTTGGTCAATGTCTAGCGCTTTTATTAGTTCTTCTGAATACCTCACCAAGTTCCTTTCCATTAGCATACTCATCAATTCCAAGAAAGCTTCCACCATAAATAGAATCAATGCCTATTACTTGATGGGCATCTATAATAGACACATTAAATGCATCTTTGACATGTTCATTATATCTTTACCCTTCTTGAACTTCTTCATAGTTTTCATTATGTGAATATTCATTGAGATTTGTACTACTATTTTGATGATTATAATCATCCATTTCGTAACTGGTTTCATTATTTTCACTATTAATTTTTTCTTCATCATATTGACTACATATTCAACACATCCTAAAAGATATTCTTAATGTTACGTTATTGATATTTGTAATGTGTTTGATCAGCAATGTGTTCATCTTAACAATATACCTTATGATTAGTAGTTACTTCATTACCATCTAGATCAATCCTTAGATAACTTTCAATAATAACTAACATCTTTAGAAGATACAATGGAATGACTAGTTTATCTATAGAATACACATCAATTGTCCCATATATTTTAAACAAGTTAATTAACCTAAAGCAACTATTATTTGATTCAATGAATCTTAAAGACATGTTAAACTTGAAACTTGACTCCCTATAATAAGCCTTATTTTAAGGTATCATAACTTCCCCGTCTTATATATATGCCTAGAGCTTACAAAATCAAGGTCAAGTTTACAAAAAAAAAAGTTTGTTGACCCTTCTTCATAATTTAACTTAGGAATTGATTTATAGTGCCCCGTTATAAAATAATTACTTATTGAGTTACTATAATATTGACAATATTATGTTTAACAAAATAAATCACAAATCAATTGTATTGACAAAAGCAATATGTGTATGTTAGAATAAAGAAAAAGTTAAAGATAAACCAATTAACATCACTTAAAAATGCAACAAACAATATATGTCTTATTTGATAAAAATATTCCAAACTTTAAAGATATGCACATCTAAAGCTAAAACAATAATAATAGGGTAAATTTTTATTTAAGGGATATATGTACGTTTCTTGAATTGATTCCACAGTCATGGTTTGTGATAATCAAATTAATAGTTCTAAAAGTGCAAAGTTGTTAACTAAATTAGAGAAGATATTGAACCAAACTTATATGTAAAAATAGTAAATGAAGGTTTTCGCTTTCAAGGTTAATATGATAGATTTAAACTCTTTAATTAAGTGATATATAGTTTGTCCTTAAAGATGACAATTTTTAACCATTATGACTTGGCTCGAAGTCAATAAGGTTGGATCAAGTTGACCGAGTTTTAGGTTGGACTCAAGCTTTTACAAAAAAAATTTAAGTTTCAGATTAGGTTTATGCTCGGGCTACCTGAGCTCGACTTAGTTCAAAGCTCAGATATGTCAAATAGAACGACATCATTTGAATGACATAATGTTCTTTTAAATTTTAAATTAAAAATAAATAAATCAGGCTTGATTGGATCTAATTAGGCTTCAAACTTCCCATACATAATCGAGTTCAAGCTCGGGCCATGAGTTTTGCTTTCAAATCTGGCCCCAGGCCTGAACTAATGCCAAGCCTATTTATCCTATCTATATCTATGTACTTGTTCTTGATTTATTACAAAACAAGTATATATATTATTGGTTTGTCTCTTTTTAATTACAAACATATTATAAATGATTGTTTTATTAATTAATTACATGTTATGTGCCACGCGATAAATTTATCTTTTTGTCTTTTTAGACAATTTAAAAAGTACATAAATGAAGAAAGCTTATGATCTTTTCTAGTAAATATAAGTAATCTTAAACATAGGA
>JANIIA010000006.1:27090345-27120373 GCA_027478495.1 Erythroxylum alaternifolium | reverse complement strand
GAAGCCCAAAATATAAATAACTTAAAACAAGTCCAAATTAGAATAATAAAGCCTCTCCTCTTGGGCTTAAGTGATAACGCGCAACCCAATACAATGGTCTTCAAGTCCCAAGTGAGTCTAAACTAAAGATTTTAGATAAATGAATCAATTTGGGATGTGATTCAGATAGCTCTCCCCTAATAGGCTTGGTGTGCTCCATCCTCTCCACAAATTAGCCCACATGCACATAGAGAGCCTCCTTGAGTCTCTCGGTCCTAGCTCTGGACATGGGTCCAACTGGAATGACAAGGTCGCCCCCATCACACATGCCATCTCCATTATGATCCTTACTCCTGCTTACATCATATCCTTTTGGTGAATTTTTGTTCCACTTTACCATCGTCAGTTAGGGTTGTTGTTGAGCAAGTTTTAATCTATTTAAAATCCTCAAAAAATCACAAGCGCACGAGTCGCGAATGTAGTATAAGAGATGTCGATCCCTTGAGGAGTTGGTGAACTAATCGAATTCTAAGTTATCTAAGGCCTAAAGGATAATTAAAATTAAAAGAAAAACTAAACAGAAAAATAAATATGAGAATATGGAAAGATAGAAACAAGATTTCTATATTAAGCAAGGAAATTAAATTGAGCACCACCAATTTGACAATTGAAAATCAATCAATAAGAATTGACTGATTATGAAGGAGGGAGATTTATCCTATCATCAATGTTAATCTAGTCATTTATGTGTTAATATGGTGTCAGTTCTAGATTATCGAGGGGTGGATTACTCTTTCTTGAGTTATAATCACTAAGCCCAATTGATAATCCCTAATTAAGTCGAGTAACTGAAAATGTAATCTCTCAATTAACGATCAGCCCACAGCCTAATTAGTTCTTAAGTGTTCTAATGAACAATTAGGTCCTCACACGGGATCTCTTTCCATACAAATTATCGATTTGATTAATCGTGTGGTCTATCGAGTTACTTAACTCTCGTTAATCTATCCTAATCATTTTTATTTGGTTCACCCTCTCAGTTTATTATCGAAACATGTAAGAACCGTAATTAATCACAACACCCCAGCAATCAACATAAAAGATAACTAGATTAACATTGAATCAATTCAAAATCCCTAAATAGTTTAGAACATCATCCAATCCAAACCCATCATCATCATCATCACATTCATTGTATACATTCAAAGAAAAGAACAACAAGATGAAATGGAAATGTCATTTAGAAAGGATCGGGATGGCCTAGGAATGTAGCAGCTGCAGCTGCCCACTCCTCTCTTTCCTCTTCTTCCTCTTCTCTCTTGTTTCTTGAAGGTTTTTCAAATGTAGAAAAATGGAGGCTCCTTTAGGATTACATCTCTTCCCTTTATATAGTTTTTCCAATTAGGGTAACCATAGGTTCTTTTTTAGGTTCAAAAGGTCTGAAAAGTCCCTTGAAAACCTAAAACTAAAAGCATCCCTGCTTCTGTCCTTGTACAGACCACTATCGTGGCGATTTTGGTTAATCTACCAGGATTGTGACTCCTTGCACCTGCTTCTGTCACGATCGTGGCTTGCTGGCCACAATTATGGCCCTAAGTTAGCTTCCAGGTCTTCTCCAAATCTTCTTTATTTTCCACTCTTTGCCCTGAAAGACTAGCAAACTCATGAAAGTGCCTTAAATATATAAAATTAAACTCAAAAGCATGCTCTAACTCACAAAATGCTTAAAACGTAAATATTTACTAATATAATTCTAACCTAAACACACACTAAACAATCAAATTAACAACTGAATACAAACTAAACTACCTACAAAACACGTTGCAATCTATAACTATCAGTTGTCATTGCTTCAACCCATCTTAAGATAGAATCTACTTCCAATAGTATGTATATGTTCCCCATAGAAGATGGGAAAGGTCCCATGAAATCTAGTCCCTACATGTCAAAGACTTTAATCTTTAAAATTTTAGAAAGGGGCATCATATCTCTCTTTGAAATACTCCTCACTATTTGGCATCTATCACATTACATCATGTACTCACAATCATCCTTGAACAAGTTAGGCCATTAGAATCCACATTTTAGTGCTTGCTGCCATTTTGTTCGCTCCATAATACCCTGTATAAGTAAAATTATGATAATGCGTTAGTGTTTCTAACATCTCCTTTTCCAGAACACATCTCTTAATTAATCCATCCACATAAATTTTATAGAATGTCAGTTCATCTTATAAATAGTGAGTACACTGGTATAAAACCTCTTCCTTTATTAATAAGACAAATTAAGTGGAAGGATATCATCTACAACATAATTTGCTATATTAGCATAACATGGAATAAATAGGTGCTTTATCATTGATATGCGCTTAATTGATTGCACATTTACTCCATTACATTTAATGATTAATGATATGAAATTGCTTAATATACTCACTTTAATTCATTTGTCGTTTTAGGTATAATTCGGAAGTGAAAGAGCTAAAGTGAGTCAAAAGCACTACATTTGAGTCTTTTCTTGAAGATTCACAATCCTTTGTCTTCATGGAGCAATAAGAAGAGGATTAAAAGACAAGAAGAAGATAAGAAAATGAAAACACAAAGAAGAAGAACTAAGCTATGTTACTCACGACCAAAGCTGGAAATTAAAAGCATAGCCGTAAACAATCACTTACGGTTGTGCATGGATTTGCATAGCCACCACTTGTCCATTCAATAATAACTTGGTATTTTATTATAAGAGAAGTGTGGTGAGTAATGGTTGGATAATGATGGATGGTGGAAGGATGCACTTTGGTTAGAGAAAGATAATTGAAAAAGGATTAAGAATCACTCACGACCATATTAATTTGGCATGGCCATAAGAATTAACTCACAACCATGACAAATTATTGCATAATCGTGAGTTTGTGACTTAACATTGCATTTAACTCACAGTTGTGCAATATACATACATGGGTGTGAGTCACCACGCCTATGCAATGATAAGTCACAGATGTGACATAAAATCACACCCGTGAATGCCTCATGCACCACAGTAAGAGGGACACTTCACCCCATTTAACCCTGCATCTTTAATATAAACTGAGACATGTGATGGTGAAAGTTTGGATGAAAGGTTTGGAGTGTTTTTGGGCTAAAGTTTCAGGAGCCTTTGGGAGAGAAGAGAGTGCGATGAAACTCTCACATATGGAGAGACCCATGGAAGGGTAGCTTTCCCGACACTGGTTAGGAGGTGTAATCGACGTCGATGACCTAGTTAAGTGTATTTCTCCTTATATTTGTTGTTCTTTCTCTCTTAGGAATTGATTATGTTATCTCATGTTTATTGAATTAGGTATTATGTACGAATGATTTAATGCTCTATTTGATTGTTCTTACAAATGATTACCCATTGCTAGAATCGAATGTAATACGTAATCATTGTGTTTCCGATTCATTTGTGGCAACTAATGGTTGGCAATCATTAGGGATAACATATCCTAGGTTAATAATCCAAGCTTGTGTGATTATTACTTAAATTAGTCTATTTTTCTCATTCATAAAGTGACTGTCAAATTAAATCTAGAGAGTGTCTCTTAAGTTATCTGATAGCTAGGGTTAATTAACGAGCCCTTCTTAATTAACTATGACCTAAGGAAAAATTGAGATTAACAGAGCATGTTGTTAATATACGACCAATAGTTCAAAGAGAGATGTGAAGACAACAATTCAATGAAATATGTTTAATTGGGTGTAGGCTGAGATTGAACCAAAGAACCAAGTTCCTAACGAATTCACGACTTTCATCATTTTTGCATGTTTTCTTCAATTTGCTTTTGTTAGTTAGTTTTGTTCTATTTTCTTATTTCAAACCAAACAAACCCCTCCAAAACCTAAACACCAATTATTTTCATAATAAAGCCTAACCAAAAACTCTATGTGAGATTGAGCTAGACTCACCACTAGTACAGTAATAAGTCTAGTTTATTTTGACTTGTGTTACGACACTACATCAATTTTGGCATCGTTGTCGGGGAGTGCAGTACTTTAGTTTTTATTCTTGCTTTTAAATGGTGCTTTGTATATATTTGCTCATAACTAGTTTATTTTCAGTTATTTCTTGATCTTTTCACCTTTTATTTCGTGTTTGTAAAGAAAATAATAAAAAATTACATGGAAAGAAGATTATAACTCATATTCCCAATCCTATAGTTCAGATTGGACTGATTATACTAACTTTAGTTATGGATGAGATAATCAACAGAATTACGTTCTTGATAGTATGCAGTGACACACAACAATTCCCGTATAGACCAGAAGCTTCTTATCACGACTCAGGTACATCTTTGGAAGATTTTCTTAATATTATGACTGCTAACAATATTCAACTTCAATAGAGTGTACAGGAGTTCTAGCAGGATGTAAGACAATTTTCGCAAGATATAGGGTCTAGCGTCCAATATTTAGAAAACTAACAAAAATCAGGTTCTTCTCTAGAGGAATTAGTTAATGTTTGTATTGCTAATACTTTGTATTTACAACAAGAAGAGATGCAATTCTAGTAAGAAAAAAGTTCTAAGATCCAGAACATGGTAAGCCAGATGGGTCAGTTAATGGAAACTCTCGACCGCCTAGCATCATAAGGTGAAGAAACGCAACTATCTCAACTTAAGGTGTACCCAAGGGACGTTAATGCAGAGGCCTTACAGAGTGACAAGGAGCTTGAGAATCTTAAGTAGAATACTCAAGGAATTACTTGTATGGAAGAAGTGGAAAAGGAGCTCGAAATAGAAAAGAATACATCTTTTAACTCTGAGGTAAATATTGAGTCCATAATTATTGTTGAGACTAACCCTTCACCTTTACCTAGCAAGTTGGAGAAATTGAACAAGCATGAAAAGGGTGAAGAGGCATTTGAAATATTTCCAAAGTGCATGGACTCATTAAAGTTTAAGAGTTGGAGGATAGGGCAGACGCTAGAGGTGAATGATCATCAACTTAAACCCTATCCTGAATAACCTCATGTGGAGAAAGTGCAAACTGTTATACTTGAAGATCGTAATTTTGTCACGTAAGGAGAGTATGGAGCCAGCCAACGACCCTAAACAAAGGTGCTTCTTAGGAGGCAATCCAAGGGAAGTTAATTTCTTGTCCTTTAAATTTTGGCATTTATTTCCTTTATGCATGTGTGTTTGTAGTTGTTTTCTTTTACTTGTTTTAATTTTTCAATCAAAAAGAAAGAAAGACTTAAATAAACAAAAAATATTTGCTCATTTTCTATTACTCTGAGGACTATATAATCATAAGTAGAGAATGAATTAACTAGAGAATTTCATGACAACTTGAGCATCTACTTTTACTTTTGTGATTGGTCAATGTGCATTATCTTTAGAAGAGTAGAGACTAGTAGTAGATAAAGCCGGTGAGATTTTGAGCCTTATTAAATTGACACATATCTCATTGTCTTTATTTATGTGTGATCTTCATAGCATGTACATCCTAACTTTGCCTTGAATTTCTATTCAAGACTACATTTTTATCATATGCATTAATATGGAAATGATTAGGCATTCTTTGCTTTTCTAAACTACATTAGTCAAATAGCCTACCCTGTTGACATGATTTTCCCTTGTTAAGCCCTTTTGAGCTTTATTTGCTTTTTCTTTTTTTATTAGCCACATTACATGCTTTAAACCTATCCAAATGTCCTTCCCAAGTCTTAAAGCTAGTGTAACATTTGTTGATTGTTGAGTTTGTGGATGTACAAAAGTATAAGTGTGGGAGTGTACATATGTGATGGTTGATTATAATGTTGGGATGCTATTTTATGTCTTATCATTAAAATTGCCATGTTGATGTAGTTTCTTTTAATTTTCATAAGAGAAAAAAGAAAGAGAAAGAAAGAAAAAAGAAAAGAAAAGAAAGAAAAAGAAAGAAAGAAAGAAAAAGAAAAAGAAAAATTGTTTAAATGAGCAAGGAGGAAGTGCATATGTGTTGAAATTTTGTTTATGATTAGTCTTTCATCCTAAATTTGTATTGAATGGGTTACTTAATTGTGCTGAATATAAGGTGGATGTTGCTTTCAATGGTCACTCCATATAGTTACCAAATCTTATTTATGATCAGTTTTTGTGAGTGATATATGCTTTAAGTGGTTTGTGTGTGAGAGTTTAAGTTTGAGCGGTGAAACATCAATTTTGCATTCATCATAGATGATGTACAAAATTGTAAGGGAATGTTGGTTTTTGCACTTGATGTCACATTAAGTGTTGCTTTGTTTTATTAGCTTTAATGACTTTCATGCTACTTGACCCAAATACATCTCACCTTATCTTTGCCCATATTACAACCTTGAAAAGCCCTTTGATCTATGATTTTGCATGTGAACATTAGTGGTGGAGAAATAAAATGATATGCAAAGTTATGGAATGTCTTGACTGTGAATGGCATTTGAGTGTACCCATAAACTTATCTTGCTTAAACACATTTTCCATGTCTACCATTAGATTGCTCAGTTTTTGAAGGTGATGCTTGTTGATTGATCACAAGTAAAAGCTTGGAATGTTAAGTTCTTACTATGACTTTTGAAATTCATTCATCATTGTTTATGATTATGTATTCTTGGAATATATGGGAAATAAGTCAATGGTTTTGGGTCTGTGAGCATAATTTTGATGCTTTACCTAAGGACAATCAAAAGTTAAGTGTGGAGGAAATTGATATGTGCTTAATTGATTATACATTTACTCTATTACACTTAGTGATTAATGATATGAAATAGCTTAAGATACTGACTTTAGTTCATATATAGTTTTAGGTACAATTCGGAAGTGAAAGAGCTAAAGTAAGTCGAAAGCACTATATTTGAGTCATTTTCTGAAGATTCATAATTTGTTTTCATGGAGAAAGAAGAAGAGGATTAAAAGACAAGAAGAAGACATGAAAATGAAAAAATAAAGAAGAAAAACCAAGTTATGTTGTTCACGACCAAAGCTGGAAATAAAATGCACAGTTGTAAACAATCACTCACGGTTATGCATATATTTGCATGGCCACCACTTGTCTATTTAATAATAACTTGGTATTTTATTATAAGAGAAGTGTGGTGAGTAATGGTTGGATGATGGATGGTGGAAGGCTGCACTTCGACTGGAGAAAGATAATTGGAAAAGGATTAAGAATCACTCACAAACATATTAATTTGGCATGGTTGTGAGCATTAACTCACAACCATGCCAAATTATTGCAAACTCATGGCTATGTAATATACATGCATGTCTCACGCCCATGTAATATTAAGTCACGGTGATAGCCCCATGCACCACCATGAGAGGGACACCTCACCCCATTTAACCCTACACCTTTAACATAAACTAAGACATGTGGTAGCAAGATTTTGGATGAAAGTCTTGGATTTTTTTAAGCTGAAGCTTTGGGAGCCTTTAAGAGAGAAGAGAGTACGATGAAGCTATCACATATGGTGAGACCCATAGAGGGGTAGCTTTCCCGACGTTGGTTCAGAGGTGCAATCGACACCAACAACTCGATTAAGTTTATTTCTCCTTATATTTGTTGTTCTTTCTCTATTAGAAATTGATTATGTTATCTTGTGTTTATTGAATTGGCTATTATGTAAGAATTATCTAATGCTCTATTTGATTGTTTTTATGCATAAACCCATTGCTAGAATTGAATGCAATACGTAATCATTATGTTTCCTATTCATTTGTGGCAACTAATGGTCAGTAATCATTAGGGATAATATAAACTAGGTTAAATAATCCGAGCTTATGTGATATTGCTTAGATTGGTCTGTTTTTCTCATTCGTAAGGTGGTTACTCAAATAAATCTAGAGAGCATCTCCTAGGTTATTCGATAGTTAGGGTTAATTAACGAGCTCTTCTTAATTAACTATACGAACACTCTCTGTGAGATTGACCTAGACTGACCACTGTTATAGTAGTAGGTCTAGTTCATTTTGAATAGCGTTACATCATTCATCTTCAATGATTCATCAGAGAGTTGCTCATTGATTTATTTACCTTATTACACCTCCCCTTCTTTAAGATGTGATAACTGATCAGCCATGAAGTTTTTGGCTCCCTTTTTGTCTCTAATCTCTATGTCAAATTTTTGTAAAAGTAATACACGTCAGATAAGTCTCAGCTTTGCATCTTTCTTGGTAAAGAGGTATTTCAATGCCATATGGTCTACATAGATAATCACCTTAAACCCTAAAAGATAAGATCGAAACTTATCGCATGCAAATAGTATTACTAGTAACTACTTTTTAGTAGTTATGTAATTCAATTGGGCTCTCAATAAAGTTTTGATTAGATAGTAGATAACATGCGACTTTTTGTCTTTTCGCTGCCCTAACACATATCTTACCGCTTGATCACTAGAATCAAACACAACTTTGAACGATAAAAACCAATCTAATGATATCAATTTTGGTGCTAAAATGAATGCCTCCTTTAACCCTTTAAAAGCAACTAAATATTTATCATAAAAATTAAAACACATATTTAACCAACAAGTTAGTTATAGGTCCAGCTATAAGAGAGAAATCCTTAACGAATCAACAGTAAAATCCTGCGTGTTTAAAAAATGCATGCATGCCTTTAACATTATAAAGTGGTGGAAGCTTCTTAATAACTTCCTTATTGGCTCTATCCACTTCTATACCTTGACATGATATATTATATCCTAAAACTACACCCTTATATACTATAAAGTGGCATTTCTCCCTATTTAGAACCAAATGGGATTCCTCACATCTTTAAAGAACTCTATTCAAATTTCTCAAATAATAATCAAAAGAGTCTTTAAAGACCCAAAAATAATCCATAAAAATTTCCATAATTTCCTCAATCATATCTGCAAAGATAGACACCATACACCTTTAAAAAGTTACTAGTGTATTGTAAATTCCAAACGACATCCTTTCATAAACAAATGTGCAATAAGGACATATGAAAATGGGCTTTTATTAGTCTTCCGGATAGAAAAATCTAATGTATCATGAATATCCATCAAACAAATAATAGAATGTGTGTTTGGCCACTCTCTCAATCATATGATCCACGAATAATAAAGAAAAATGATCCTTCTTAGTCACCGTGATGAGCTTCCTATAATCAATGCACACCCTCTAAGTTGTAGCTGTTTGAGTAGAGATTAACTCACATTTGCCATCCCTCCTCTCTTAGGTACACATTATATAGGACTAACACCATTTACTATCAAAAATAAGGTAAATAATACTTACATCTAAGAGCTTTATTACTTTGTTCTTGACTTCTTCTTCATATGAGGGTATAGCCTTCTTTATCTCTACCTCATAGCCTTATAACCTAATCAAGTTTGATCATATGCTTCACTATATTTGAACTTATGCCTCTTATGTCTGAAATCCTATAGCTCTCATCCTCTTTCTAATTATCTCTACCACACTCTTTTCATATTCCCCATCCAACTTATTTGAAATTATGATGGGTAGAGTATGAGCCCTACCTAGAAAGGTATATTTAAGGTTTATAGGTGAGGATTTCAACTCTAGAGTAGGTGATTTCTCAATGGAAGGTGATATGGGTGCTTTCGTATGCACTAAGATTGCTTACATTGATTTTTCACCCAAATCCTCCTCTTTCTCTAACTGTTCATCATCTTCCACATCCTCATCATTAGGATCTTCTTTATGGTTCTCCTCATGCTCTTTTTCACACTCATCAACTAATAGGTGAATATTTGACTATATTTTTACACCCATATTTGATTTATTTTGCTTGGTATTTTGTATAATTATTGTATATTTAGTACTTAATTCGCTACAAGTGTGTTTATAGGTTATAACTGCCTTTACGGACTTAAAGGAGAAGAATTTGAATGAAAACATGGCATACAACAAATATTTGACATGCAGAAGGGATGCACAGTCTGTGCACTTCTTCAAGGTTATGTACTTTTGTGATATTCTGAAAGTTTTGGTTATGTAAGGTCTAGTGCACGGTGCGTCATCCAAAACCCTAGAATTTTATATTTAAACACATAAACAGAGACTTGTTGAAAGAGAAGACATTAAGACGCAATTTCTAGACGTGGAGTTCATTCTCTAGGGACAATTTTGATCTAGAAAAGTGGAAAACATGAAGATTTCATCGAAAGATCCATTAGAATATAAGATCAAGTCTCTACATCGTGAGAATATTCGACAGAAGATAGTTAAAGAGATTTCGAATTACAATTATGTTGTTTTCAATTCTTTTTTCTTTTAATGGATGCTTGATTTAATGTCCGATAATATCTAACTAAACGACCAACTAGTATTAGGTTAGATGAAATTTATATTAATACTTTGATATGATTTAATTATTTTATTAATGCAATTAGTTTGATTGATTGATACTATCCAATCACTTATTTTATTTATATTCAATTCAGAATATTAGACTATAGTCTAATTTTATAGGTAGTGATTGAGAAATCCTAGGTTAAATAAATCCACAGTAATTGGAAGGAGTTGATTGCAACCCTAGAGATAGGATGAAATAAATCTTCTGAATTAATGTCAACCTTAATAAAGAGATTCACAAGGTGGTAACACAATCCTATAAATTTTAACCTAAGTAATTCTGCTAAAAACCTTAGGATTAGATGTTACTAGACTTATGGTCAGCTACTAGCATACTATAGGAGTCTCTACAGTCTAATAAATCAGTAAAAACAATTGCATAATACAAAATCAATTTGTTAAGGGTTTAGGGGCATCCAAAACCTAGATACTAATTCTCGATATTGATAATTTCCTAATTGCTTTCTTAATTCTCTATTTAATTTCTTCACCTATTTTATTTTACTTGCCTTAGTTTTAGTATCATTTAATTAAAAACTTAAAATCAATCCTTAGGCCAGATAATAGGGTAAGGATAATTACTAGTATTCATCTTCTTTATGGGATCAACCGATACTTACCGGTATTAGCTACAGTTACGTCGTGCACTTGTGGTTATTACAATATTGACTTATTCACGATATAGGTCAATCAATTTTTTAGCCTCATTACTGAGGACAATGATATTAAGAATTCCTAAATGCCATTAGTATAGTCATTTTCATTTTCATTTTCATTTTCATTTTGTTTTATTTTCTTTTCTTTTATTTTATCTTATCAGATTTATGGTTTATTAATTTAATTATCTTTTGAATTTCTCTATTTGAGCTTGAGTTTGTGATTTATTGAGAGAATTATGATTCATTATTATAGTCAAATCCTGCAATGGAAAGATGGAGTGAATAGTACTTTTATGGGAGTCATAATATGTCTTCGCAAGCTATGACATCACCATATAGGAGAGTGAAGTGTTCTCATATGTTTTCAAAAGCTCAACTGATATTCAGGCTATGTCACATTATTCGTAGAAGTTATCACTACAATCATGAATGTTAAGTACCAACTTAGAGATGAGAGCGACTTAGCATGTATAATTAACCTCATGATGTAGTATACAACAACGATTATAATTTAGAATGGAGCAAGTCTTATGCTTATAGATAGAATAATTACGCTCCAACTGAATACTTACAACTTACGAATCATGACAAGCTCAAAGATAAATTAATGAAAATCCTCACTGAAATGAGAGCTAACCGACACAAATTCGAGAGTGAAGAAAAAACAAGGGTTAGCTTCATGAATGGAAAGACATTCCAAAAAGAACTCCAGTAGAAGAAGAAGCAGAAGAAGAAGAAGAGGCAGCAAGTCTTAAAGATAAATTAATGGAAATCCTTGTTGTAATGAAAGCTAACCGACGTGAATTTGAGAGTAAAGAAAAGACAAAGGTTGGTTTCCTGAATGGAGGGACATTTCAAAAAGAGATTTTCGAAGAAAAAGAAATTGCTATAGATCAATTAATGGAATACTTTGGAAAACTTAAAGCTAGTAGACACAAATTTGAAGAAAGAGTTTCTCACTTGAATATCTTAAGTATAACGCAGAACATTATTTGAGCCTATTAATGCTGCAAAGTGAAGAAAAGACGACAGTTGGCTTCATGGATAAAGAGGAATTCCATGAAAATGAGGAGGTAACTATTGCTATTATAGAGGAGGAAGAAAATATGAAAGAGGTAACAGATGTAGAAGAAGAAAAAATCTCCATCTAAGAAGAGAAGGTAGAGGAGTGGCAGAAGATAATTGAAAAAGATGAGCCAGAAAACTCTGTCTAAGAAGAAAAAAAAATGGAAGATTGGATAGAGATTATTGAGGAAGAATTGATGAAGGAACTAAGTAAAGAAATTACTAGCGAGGTGTTAATAGTAACCTTAAGTATGGAGGGTTCCCACTTCCTTGAAGACCAATTGTTCGAGTTAGCTAATGATTTAAAGAGTTTCATTATCCCTCATTGTATGATCAATTTGTCATTGAAAAGGGTATTACTGCAGTTAATTGATTTTAATAACTTAATACATTATGTCCTTTTGATCATCCTGCAGTATGTAGCTTGTTTACAGGCTATGAAATTGCTTTATGATGAAAAGGGTGGAAGCAAGTCGGTGATTATTGATCTATGATGAAGTTAAACATATAGGTTTTATCGTGCTAAAGATGTTTAAAAAGCGCTGCATTGGAGGCAACCCATGAATTAGTTTTAATTTTATTTCAATTTCTATATTTTTTGTTTTTACTTTCATGTTAGTATATGATTTTATTTTCTATTATGTTATTTTTGTTATTCCTTTTTATACTTTTCTTTCATATTTTTCAAGGATTTTAGTCTTATATTGGATGGATTCGAATCAGAAATCGTCATATTTAGGAAAGTACCAACTCAACCCTCTTACTTATTATACATGTTTATATTGCTTACATTGAGGACAATGTACGACTTTAAGTGTGGGGGAGGGGTTAATAATTTTTACGAATTTCTTCAAGCTTATTATAATCCTTATTATAAATTTTATTAATTGATATCTTGAATTAGATGAATCTGTTCATGAATACTATATTTCCTTGTTGAATATTAATTAAATTGTTGTGCAAAAGGATGATGGTTAAAATAAAATTAGCTTTCTAAGTCATATTTTTGGTAATCATTGAAATATTTAAGTTAAATGAAATTGCATATTATTTATACACATATATACCTAATCATTTTTGTGAGCTTTTGAGCCTAAAAAACAAAAATTCCAAACGTTTTAAAGCTCTTGTAATTCTTTTATGTGTGTGTTATCATTGTGTAGTAAAATGATTCTAGAACTTGCTTTCATTATACATATTAAGACCATATTTATTAAATTAGAAGCATTGACATGATGAAGACACTTAGATTAAACAAGTTGCTTTAACCCATTTCTTTGAAAATTACAACACCCTTAAGTTTACCTCTAGGAATAACCAAGTTGAGCTTTAGCATTTTCATTGATTCAAATTAACCTTTATCCTATTTTTCTTTGAAGACCTTTTTATTGTTTTGAACCTTGAAGGTTATTTATGTTATTTACTTATTATTCAAATTTATGAAAAGTCCAATATTTGTTGAATTGTAGTACTGATTAGAATATTTTGAAAAAAAGAAAAGAAAAAATGAAGAAAAGGAAAAAAGAGAGAGAAAATGAATAAATATATTGTACCAATAAAGTTTGTTTTTGAAAATTAGTACCAATTAAGTTGCATTGAAAGGACTTATCTATTGTATAAACAAATCTTGTAATATTTCTTTAAGTAAATTTCCTTCACTTAAACCCCTTTTATTGTCCCAATTATACCATGCCTAAACCCCATTACAGCCTAAATAAAGACCTTTTGATTTTTGTTTCTAGTTTGTACATAAGTGGTAGAGATGTGATTTTACTGCAAGCATATTGTAAGAGTTCTACTATGCACTGATTAAGAGTTTTGATACTTTTCACCCTAAAAACTAGAGTATATTGAGTGAAATCTTGGTAAGGGTATAAAGATATATCCTTTTGATTTCAATGTGATTGTCGATAAGAATACTATCAATATTGCTTAGGAAGTTAATTTTAGGATAGCTTGACTCTAATTGTATATTAATTTGATTTAATATGATATGGTGATGCCTAGTATAAATGGACAGGTTGAGATTGTTGAAGGATTGATGTTATAGATTTATAATTTTGATTATGGTTTGCTTGAGGACAAGCAAAAGATTAAGTGAGGACATATGATAGATGAATATTTGACTATATTTTTATGCCCATATTTTATGTATTTTGCTTGATTTTTTATACTTTTATTATATATTTGATACTTAATTTGCTACAAGTGTGTTTATAGGTCATAATTGCCTTCATGGACTTAAAGAAGAAAATTTTGGACGAAAATATGACATAAAATGAAGAATCGATGCATAAAAGGGATGCACAGTCGTGCATCTGCCCGTGCACTTCTTCGAAGTCATGCACTTTCATGATATTCCAAGAGTTCTGGTTAAGTATGGTCTAATGCACGATTGTTCATCAGTGAAAATCCTAGAATTCTATATTTAAAGACTTGAATAAAGAATTGGGGAAAGAGTAGACATTAGGAGGCAATTTCCAGATGTGAAGTTCATTCTCCAAGGGCAATATTGGTCCAAAGAAGAGGAAAACACAAAGATTTCATCGAAAGATCCATTGGAATATAAGATCAAGCCTCTACATTGCAAGAATATTCGACATAAGATAATCAGGGAAATTTGGAATTATGATTTTGTTGTTTTCAATTCGTTTTTCTTTCAATGTATGCTTGATTTCAAGTTCGATAATATATAACTAAATGTCCAATTAGTATTTAGGTTAGATAAACCTTATGTTAATACTTTGATACGATTTGATTCTTTTATTAATGTAATTGGTTTGATTGATTGTTGTGATTCAGTCACTTGCTTTATTTATGTTATAGGAATCCATAATATTATACCATAATCTGATTTCAAACGTAGTGACTAAGAAATCTTAGGTTAAATAGATCCACAATAATTGGAAGGAGTAGCTTACAACCTTAGAGATAGGATGATATAAATCTTTTAGATTAGGGTCAAACCTAATAGAGTGATTCATAAGACGGTAATGCAATCTTATAAAATTTAACCTAAGTCATTCCATTAAAAACCTTAGGATTAGTTGTTAGTAGACTCAAGGTCAGCTATTAGCATACCACAGGAGTCTCTACGGTCTAATAAATTAATAAAACAATTACATAATAAAAAAATCATGTTAAGGGTTTAGGGGTATTCAAAACCTAGATACTAATTCTCGATATCGATAATTTCCTAAGTGCTTCCTTAATTTTCTGTTTAATTTCGTTACCTGTTTTATTTTACTTGCCTTAGTTTTAGTTTCTTTTCATTAAAAACTTAAAATCAATCCTTACGCTAGATAATAAGGGAAGGGTAATTACTACTATTCATCGCCTTTGTGGGATCAACCTATACTTGCCAATATTAGCTACAACTACGTCTTGCACTTGCAATTGTTACAATATTGACTTACTTATGAAATAGGTTAATCATCAATTGTATCAATTTCCATGCAAAAGTTTCCCTCTTTTGGATTCTTCATTACCTCAATCACGTTGAACTCAAATTGTTCATCACCAATCTGAGGAATCAATTTCCCTTCATATACATCCACTAATGCTCTTCTAGTATTTATGAATGGTCTACTAAAAACTAATGGATAGTTTTGATGTTCTTCAAAGTCTAGCACTACAAATCCACAGGAATGATAAACTTGTCAACTTTGACATCATGTCCTCCACCACGCTAAATAGTTTCCTTATTGATTGATCTACCAATTCATTGAGCATGGATGTTGGTTTCACATCTTCTAACCCTAATTTTTTGAAAATAGACAAAGTCATAAGATTAATACTTGCACCTAAGTAACATAAACACTTAGCAAATTATAAATTACTAACTGCACAAGATATAGTAAATCTCTCTGGATCTTTCAATTTTAAGGGTACATAACTAGTAAGTATAGAGTTGTAACTCTCAATCAAGGAGACAATTTAATTATCCTCCCAAGTTAAATTGTTTGATAATATGTCTTTTAAGAAACTTTGCATACTTGGGCATGTTTTCCAAAGCTTCCGCAAAGGATAAGTTAGTTTGCAATTTCTTCAACTTCTTTAAAAACTTTACAAATTGCACATCCATTTGATTTTTTCAGCCTTTGTGGAATGGGATCTTTGGAACATATGGAGTGGGTGGGACATATGGTGGTTCCTCCTTTTTGTCTTCCTTCTTGTTCTTCCAACTCTTTCTCACTTCTAAATGTGATGGCTTTCAGTTGCTTCCTTGGATTAGACTTCGTATTGCTTGGAAGACTCCCCACACTTTGTGTAGACATTGTGTTTAATAATTTCCCACTTTAATCTCCAAATTATGGATGGAAGAAGCATGATTTTTTGCAATTTGGTCGAACTTAGCTTCCATGTTATTCTAGCTTTCATCTTCCCTCGCAAACTTGGAACTTAGCACATCCATTAACTTGTCCATCTTTGATTCTAATGAGTCATGGTTATCTTGTTAAAATCCTGGTTGGCCTTGTGCTAATTATGTTCATTGTTATATTAAGAGAAATTTTGGTAGCTCCTCCACCCAAAATTATAAGTATTTGAGTAAATATTATTACCACCTCAACCAAGTTGTTCTCTCATAAAATTTCATTGCTCCATATTACTGTTTTCCATTAGGAAGCAATCAGTTGTAATAAGGCCATCTTGACCATATAATTTGCATCTATGTTTTATTACTTTTAGTAGGTTGGAAGAAGTGAATTTTGGCATGTTTATTTGCTTAACCAAGTTTGCTTCTTTATCCTATAATGTTGTCACTAAATCAACAAAAATCACTCCTTTTTATTTTTTACAATTGGTTATTATTTGCTCCTCTCTAATATCCATAAACAACAATTATTTTTTATATCCTCCAATAAATCATATCCAGCATCTACTATCTTCCTCATAAATGAACCTTTATTTGATGCATTAATGGTACCTCTTGTGAGTGGATTGACTTCATTATATAATGTTTGCAATAGGAACTCCTTAGGTAAGTTATAGTATGGGTAGCACCTTTGCAACTACTTAAATCTTACCATTGCTTTATACAACGATTCTCCTTCACTTTGCTAGAACTTTTTTATTTCTTTTATAATTTTTATAGTCTTTATTAAGGGGAATTACTTAGCCAAAAAGGCTCATACCAACTGCTCCTATGTCATCATGATTTCCAGGTAAAGAGAATTTAGCCACACCTTGACTCGATCTTTAAATGTGAATGGAAGTAGCCTTAGCTTAATTACATCCTCTAATAATCCTTTACAGCTATACATGTTGCATATCTTCAAGAAATTGGCCAAATTAGTATTAGGATCCTTATTGTTCAGTCCATTAAATTGGGCATTGGTTTGAAACATGTTCAACAAGGATAGTTTAATCTTTAAACTAATTGTCTGCACTAATAGTCTTATGATCCCTTGTTGATTAGCATTAAATCCCTTCCTTATAAAGTCTATGGGGGTTCTTTCCTGACCTCATTCACTATAAGAAAATTGTAAATTATGAACAAAAAAATTCAATAATAGAAAAGTTGTCAGGAAAAAAGGTAATTTGTGATAGGAAAAATCCATCGGTAAAGGAGGAGACAAAACTTTGTTAACAGAAATTAGCAACGGATTAGCGAAAGTCATCATAAAAATATGTGCCAATGATTCTCGACAAAAAATGCCTACGAATTTACCGATGGAAATGAATTTCGTAAGTAAATTCAACGATGTCATGTTGTTCTTTTAATTGGAAAGAAAACAACATCATTTGTTCAACCACATACAACGTCATTTCCTTATCACGTTTAGGCTAGGGCATCGAACCCTTCTCCTCATCTATCGAAGGTGTCTAAAAATTGTGTGATTTTTTTCCCTCTAACCTCACCGTCGTCGTCTTTTGTTATTCTCCGGTTATACACCATCGTCATCATCTCTGTCTCCGATTAGTCATCCATCATTTTATTTTTCTGCTTGTTATTATTAGGGAAGCTTTGGTTTGGAAATTTTGGTTGATTTCCTTTATGATTTCTACATTTATTTCAGCTGTTAGTGGTTCATTGTGAGTCTGAATGTGTTCTTGTTAATGAAGAATTCTAGATACCAGTGGTTTTTTTAATAGTTAGGGATGAATTTGTTATGCCTATAAAGTGTTCAATGAAAGGCTTAAAGGGATAAATTTGTTTTATTTTAATATTTTAAGTTAAATGGATTCAGATACAGTGTGGATAAGATTTAGATTCAATGTTTATACTTTTATAACAAAAATCAGTGTAGTAACACTTAAAATTGTTGGTTTAGTGAAAATATATAATTAAACTAGTATGTGGTTTCTCGAATCTTAATTATTAACAATAACAGAAGGTCAAAACATACATTAGGGGGAAAAAGTCATAATGATGATGGTGAATTAAGTAGAAGTTGATTAGTTTTAGAACTAAAAGAAATTAAATGAGACAAATCATTGATGGCATGGCATTGGTGGGGATAAATACGAATTTGGCATGTCTTTTACACCTTTAGAATTAGTTTATATTGTACATTAATTATAGTCTTACCTAGGGGTTAGGGATTGAAAATAAAAATGCAATACTTATAATAGATATTAGGTCTTAAAATTAAATTGAAATGCCAAAGTTACATCTTAGGGCTTAAAAATAAAATAAAACATAAATGGAATGCCTAAAATGAATATTAGCTGTTGGAATCTAAAGAAAATGCCTAAAGTAGTTCTATAAGACTTGAAATGAAAAATGAAATGCCTATAGGTAGTTCCTAGGGCTTAAAACTAAACTAAAATGAAATCGAATGCCTAGAATGAATATTAGGGCTTTAAAAGAGACAAAATGTTTGAAGTTGTATCAAAGGACTTGAAATAAAAATGAAACGCTTAAAGGTGGATCTCGAGGCTTAAAAATAAAATATTTAGAATGAATTTCAGATCTTAAAAATAAGATAAAATAAGTATAACAAATATTAGGGCTTTGAAATGAAAAAATGCAAGAGTGGTGCCATAGGATTTGAAATGAAATTGATATATCTAGAGCTAGGTTATAAGGCTTAAGAAATAAAATGAAATAAGAGATGACTAAACTAAATAATTAACATGACTAAACTACATGATTACGTGACTAAACTAAATTTTGAATATTATATTAGTTTGATTTTTTATTTCTTTGAGGCAAGATTACAAGTGTTATATTTAACATAGTTAAAATAGGATTATTAATCCTATGTTGTCAATTAGATGTTCATTTCTATATGTCTTATAGTTGATTAAAGTGAAACTTGTAACTTTAACTTGTTAATAACTTGGTTTAATTTCATTGAGATTTAAAATTGAATATAATGATTGATTCAAAATAAAATGAAGAGTTGAAATGAAAAATAATAAAGTATATGTTGATTTTGTACATTAATAGAGATTTCATCCAAGTTGTCCAAGTTTTTTATTTTTCTTTAGATGTGCTTCATTATGTATGTTTAATCTATTCTCAACTTGAAAAATAGCATAGCTTAATGTATTGTGCTGAAAAAGAACTATGTATTCGATATTTCATAAGAAAATCTTGATTAATATGCTTATGACAGATCTGGAATGTTTCTTTTAGTGGTTCAACAATTTATAGAAAGGTTGTTTTATTAGTTGAATTATGTAAAGATACGTATCTTGATTAAACTAGATGTATAATTGTCAATTAAAGATTATTTTTAAAGTATTATAAGATGAAACAGGGGTTATTAAAGTTTATGAAGAATTCTTCAAATAGGCTATGCTAATTATGAGCTTTTCTTCATTCAAATTTGATGAAAAAGAAGCCTATATGAATGCAAAAGTGTTACATGCTCTTTTGGTGTGTCCTTACATGAAAATTTTGCATATTTTTACCATAGGAACCATGTCTTCTAGGTTTAGGTTATGAACCATACATATATACATGGAATTTCTTTTTAGCTTTGGATATAGAAGATGATACAGGAGCATTGAAGTTTCTATACCTATAATTAGAGTCTATATGCTCATATGATGACATAGGCAATGGCTCAACAATTTGCACATTATTTTTATTACAAAAAATTTTACCATTTAAGATTTTTGGGACCCAAAATGCAATATATTTTTTCACCTACTAAATTAAAATTATAAAATGATGCTTTAAGGATATTTATCCTCATTTTTATGCAATAAACATGTTCATTTTCATTGCTAGCAACGGCACTCTTAGATTATATAAAGTCATACAGATAACATTTCAATTGCTCATCTCAATCAATATAAATCAAAGAGTTTTTGAGCTTCTTATTGGAAGATATTTTCTTCATTTTTATGCTTATAGCTTCTAGGCACTCAACTAACTCATCATATGAAAGATTAATACCATAATTATTATTCTCATCACATGAGATTTAGCAATGGGGTAGCTTATTATTATTGGATATAAAGCATAAACTTTGCATAATATTTTTTTCTTCATGACTTCAAGAAATAATAGTATCAACTTATTAAGCCTTTAAATGCTTTCTTCTTCTTATTTAATTATTTTTTCTCTTAATCTTTAATAATTTCTTAAATTTCTTTGTGATTATATTTATATCATCCTTATCACTCTCACTTATATAGGTCGTATATATAATTTTCCTCCTCCTTAGAGACTTTAAAAATCACATCTCTTCTTGTTGAAGTAAGTTCCTTTTTATGTAATTCATTCATCTACATCTTATAGGTTAGTGATTAGATTAGATTTTCGAATGGTATGGTCCTTAATTTTTATATTTTTGTTCATTGCCTTTCTTGCAGACCGTGTTTTGTGTTGCAGAGCATCATTAATTGTCCAACCTCAATCATCTTCTTTATAGTTTGTGATTATCTATTTATCAGGGTAAGTCGTTCAACTAAGTAATGTGTATAATGTGATCAATTTTGTGTTGTTCTTTGCAATTTTACCTATAAGAATGATTGATGAGATTTTAGGTTGGGGTTTATTAGTCTAATTTTAGGTTGGGGTTTATTAGTCTAAGTATTTATGTTTGGGCATCATTTAAATTGAAACTTAAAGACTTGAACTTGTAGGTGATTAATTCAAACTTAGTATTAACATAAGAAATTCACGTAATTGACAAGAAAATTCTTTGTATAATAGGCCCCTAAGATGGTGAAAAATTCAAGTAACTCCTATGAGACTTATTGGTGAAAAATTCCATAAGCCCAAGAGTCACAACGAGAACTTGCTTCACATACCACAATGATTTTTTAGTTTCCACTTATTTTTTATTATAAACCAATTTTCAATCTTTTTATTTTATGATAAAGTTAGAAAAATAATATGTAGGTGTTTTTTTTACTTCTTAATGTCACTTCTTATAGGATATTGGCTAGGAAATTGCTTTATTTGACTGATACTCACATATGTTGTCCATCAATTAAGTCAATATATCGATAAGCCAAGTATAGTTCATTTATAGGTTGCTTATATGGTATTAAGATATATTAAGGATAATAAAGATGAAAGCCTTATCTTTCCTAAAAAAATTCTTCTACGATTGTAAGGTTCTTATGACTTAGAATGTGGTGATTGTCTAATAACTAAGGTGGAATTGGTTGTGATTGAGTTATCTAATTTTGAAATCATATGATAGGATAGGTTGGTTTCAATTTTGAGGGGAAATGGTCAAAGACTTGTAAAAACATAGGGAACACGAATGATCTAATGATGTGTAACATAAAGATTAAATGTTTCGTAAGATTAATATGGAAACTATTGTAATGATTATTATATCTTACTACAGTCACTTTTTTAAATAACAATTTTGCATAAATGAGTAATGTTGATAGATCTTGGATGTGTTGATGATTAACACCCGATGGTTCCATTAATCTTGAGTTTGTTGAGAGAGTTGAAGCATTTATTCACTATGCATGTTCTAAACCTGCATATACGAATGGTCCAAAGATCATATGTCTATATAAAAAGTGCAAACATATTTGTTTTCTTCCTATTGATGAAGTGAATCTCCATTTGTTAAAAAAAGGGTTTGTTCTAAATTATTATAAGTGGACACGACATGGGGAGCCATTAGTTTGTAGCACTTCAAGGGGTAATGAAGTAAACTCGTCAATAAATATAGATGGGTTTAAAGGGTGGACTGGATTTATAATAAATAATATGGATGCAACTGAAAATTCTTACATCCAAATGGTTTATGATGCAACCAGTTATACATTTCAAGCAAATATAGAAAATCTTGAAGAAGAACTAAACCCCCATGCAAAAAAGTTCTTTGACTTACTAAAATCAACTGATCAAGAATTATAGCTAAATTGTGAGACGATGACTCAATTATCTTCAATTGATAGAATATTGAACATAAGTCTGAAGGACATAGTTTTTATCAAAGTTTTGATAAAATTCTTACTTGGTATAATGAATCATTGCCTCTTGATCATACAATGGTTGATAATTTTTACAATATGAAGAAACTTATTAGGGGTTAGTTTGCTAGTTGAAAAAATTGATTGTTGCAAATTGAGATGTATGTTGTTTTGGGGAGGTGATGTGGAATTACAAAAGTGCAAATTTGGTGGTCAATTTAGGTTCAAACCTAGAAAGTATACTATGAAAGAGAAATTAAAACCTTGGAAGTAGATGTATTATTTCCCGCTAACTCTGAGACTTCAAAGATTGTATGCCTCAAATGTTACTGCATCACATATGAGATGGCATAATGAACATAAATAGGAAGATGGAATCATAAGTCATCCATTGGATGCACTCATATGGAAATATTTCAATAACACCCATTCTAAGTTTAGAGCTGAAAGTCGAAATGTTAGGTTGGGATTATCGACAGATGGATTCCAACGTTTTGGTCAATCCGGCCAACAATATTCATCATAGCCAATCATAATTACTCCTTATAATTTGCCTCTATGGATGTGTATGAATTAGGCATATATGTTCTTGTCAGTGATTATGTCAGGGCCTAGGAATCCAAAACATAAAATTGATGTGTTCTTACAAACATTGTTTTCTGAATTGCATAATCTTTGGGAATTTGGTGTGGAGACATATGATGTGTCTCTTAAACAAAATTTTTTATTAAGAGCAGCTTTGATACTATTAGTGATTTCCCTGCATATGCTATGTTGTCTTGATGGAGCATAACAGGGAAATTGACTTGTCCTTACTGTGGCAATAATTTTAACTCGTTTTATCTTCCTAACAAAGCCAAAACATCTTAGTTTGAAAACTACAGGAAATTTCTTCCTCCAAATCATGCATTTAGATGCAATAAACAATAGTTCATTAAGAATATAATGGTACAAACTCCTCCTCCCCCTCACAAAGCTAGTGAAGAGATATTGTAGGAGATTGATGAATTAGGATTGCTGAAAGTTATAGAACTTGAAGCTGAAGAAATTAATAGAAGCATTAGTAAAAACTTTGGTTGAAGAAAAAGAAGTATCTTTTGGGATTTGCCATATTAGAAAACTAATTCAATACGTCATAATTTATATGTGATGCATTTAAAAAATATATTTTTGACAATTTGTTCAACACCATAATGAACATTGAAGGGAGGAAAAAGGACAATGCAAAATCACAAGCTAATTTGAAACTTTTTTGTAGAAGAAATGAATTAGATAAAGATCTTCGCACTGGTAAATATCCAAAAGCATATTACACATTGGATAAAAAACAAAAGAAATTTTGTGTGAATGGTTGAAAAGTCTAAAGTTTCCAGATAGTTATGTTTCGAACTTGGCAAGGTGTGTGAACATAAGGAAGTGAAAAATATTTGGGATGAAAAGTCATGATTGTCATGTGTTTATGCAAAGACTAATTCTGATTGTATTTCAGGAGTTGCTACGGAGTAAGGTTTAGGAAGCTATAACATAATTAAGTTTATTTTTCAAAAGCTTAACATCATCTGAAATAAAGATGGATGAAATGGAAAAACTGGAAAGGAAAATTCTAGTTATCTTGTGCAAATTGGAAGGGATTTTCCCTCCAAACTTCATTGACTGTATGGAGCATCTATCTGTACATTTACCACATGAAGCTAAACTTGCTAGTCCAGTTCAATATCAATGGATGTATCCATTTGAGAGGTAATTATAGTTAATATTTAAATAAAAATATAACATGTTTTAATCACAGAATTGTAATAACCCTATTTGTAATGTAGGTTTTTACATCACTTGAAAAAATGTAAAAAAGCGAGACTAAAGTTAAAGGTTCGATATGTAATGCTTATTTAGTTGAGGAAACAGGTACAATTTGTTCTCATTATTTTGAGTCGCATGTGCACACAAGACAAAGAAAAGTTTCTTGTAATGACGAGGGGGTGAAATGGGTGATATTAATAGTAACTTATCTATTTTCACATATCCAGAATGAACATAGAGACGTTCAACAAGAAAAATGTTAACAGAAGAAAAAATAGATGTTGCCCATGGCTACATTTTATTGAATTGTCAAAAGTTTCAACCTTTCGTACAGTAAGTTTAAGTTGATTTTGAAATTCATTATTTAAGTTTTAGAAGTTAGTGTTGTTCACAACTAAAATACATAATAATCCTTTTAGATTATACAAGGAATGCTTACGCAAACTAATACTCGAAAGCACACAGGATGATATTAATAAACAAGTTGGAAGACACTTTCCTTGATGGTTGGACAAATATGTAAGTTTTCACTTGTAATAATTGAAATGATTGAATTATCAAATCAAAGCACTTAAAAGGCATTATACTATTTAACATGAAAAAAATTGGTGTACGCCTCAGAAAATCCAATAAAGAACAAGTCCATATGAGATCTAGCGAAAGTACCTTTACGTACTGTTAAATCGTATCCAATATATTTTGTTAATGGATACAAATTTCATACAGGATATTATGTCATAGCATGGCAACAGTAAATAGTGGGGTTTGCATACAAGGAGAATTGATGGATTACTACAGTAAAATTATTGAGATACTTGAAATTGAATACCCTGCATTGCCAACAAAACGGAGTGTGATATTTAGGTGTGACTAGTTTGATCCAACTCCTAATGTTAGAATAAAAGTGAAAATTAGATACAATCTTGTTAAAGTCAACTAGTAAAGAAGATTTAGATGATTTGAACCTTTTTGTTAGTGATGCAAGCGATCTAGGTATGTTATATCCCTTTTCTCAATTTTCAACAAGATAAGCAGATTAATTAGCCGTTTGTAAAGTAAAACCTAGAGGTGTTTTTGAATTAAATAAAAAAGGAGAAAATAAGAGAATTAAAAGTGAAATGCTTTAGGAAGATGTTCATGGAATAAATGCATGTGTAACATATGATGAGTATGAACTTTTGAAAGATCAAAATAATGAATATGTTCAAATTTCATCTGGAGAGGATGAAGAGGGCGAGAAATCTGAAGAGTAGCTTGAGTTTGATTCTAATTCTTCAGAAAAAAAAAAGATGATGATGATGATCTTAAAGTAAATCACACGTTAGTATAGGCTTTACGTATAAGAAACTCGATACACAAGGAGGGGGTTGAATGGTGTATCCTTTTTGTGAATATAAAATCTTGCTAATAACTTCTCTTTCTTGTTAAAAAGATATCACAAAATTTATACAAAAATTATTACGTAGTTAAATCGCAAATAACTTCTATATAATTGTTTAACAACAAAATAAACTGAAGTAAAGGATAGAGGATAGACGCTGTGATTTTTATACTGATTCACCCCAAACCGTCGGCTACGTCCAGTCCTCAGAGTTCATCTGAGTGTTTCACTATACTCCAAACGATTACAAGTATTCTTTCTTCCCTTCCAGAGCCTCTTCAGGTTTCTTACAAAGTATTCTTTCAGCTATCTTAGCCTTTCCAGGCTATCGGCCTTTTCTTTCTCTCACTAGAAAAAAATTGTGAGCTTTTGTTATAGAGATTAGCTCTCTTCGTATCGCACTACAGAATTTCTCTTTTATCTAACTTTTTCTAAGATTGCTAAGATTGTCTCACTTTTTCTAAGAATGTAACATCTTCGACTACGACTAGTATTTATAGCCTTCATCTCTAACTGTTTCTTGATTCTTGATAACTGCTTCTTGAATCTTGATAACCGTCTTTTAGTTGAGATCCGTAACTAACTCTAACTAAATAACTGTCTGACGTGTTACTGTATCTTTATGTATCGTCTATGTCTTTGCGTCTGCATCTGTGTTACCTTCGCGTCTGCGTCTGTGTTTATATTTTATTTACGTCTGCATCTATGTCTATGTTGTGCTTGCGTCTGTATATGCGTCTATGTTTGACTCTGCGTCTGTGTTGACTTCGCGTCTGTGTCTATGTTGACTTCATGTCTGCGTCTGTGTTTTAATTTCGCACCTGCGTTCTGTACTTTGACTTCGCATTTGCATTTGTGTTGACTTCGCATCTGCGTCTACGTCTGTATTTTGACTTTGCGTCTATACTGACTTAGCGTCTATATTTGCGTCTACGTCTACATTGACTTTGCGTCTGTGTTTCCTTCTGCGTCTGTGTTCTGTACTTTGTCTGCACACTTAACATACTTGTTAAAAACATTCATTTGTTTATAACATTATTATTATTTGATTGTCATCAAAATTAATCATCGTAACTCTTTTTGACTTAACAATTCTCACACAAGATACCTTGGTAATCTCAAGTTTAAGGATCAATTATACAATTATCATTATTAGAAAATCCACAAACATATAAGTAATATTTCATTCATGATTCTCATAATCGAATCAATTCAATGACTTATTCTCTAATAATCACCCACACATTAATTTAAGTATCTTCATACTTTAATTTATGAGATCAATTACTTTCTTCAAAAGAAAGAAACATAATGTGTTCTATTATTACCATTTCAACAATATCCTATGTTGTTGAAATTGCAACTAGGAACATTTAGGAACAATACGTAAATGTAAATTGAATCTCACAATTATGATCTCATCGTAATTTCAATTATACAATAATTATTCGAGGGATTTTACCTTTAGTTTTAAAACATCAAATGTAATTAAATTAATAAAACATCAAATGTAATTAAATTAATACACAAAGATAAAGAAAATATTTTCATTAATAAATAATAATATCATACATCAAATTGCATCCAAATGATTAACTGCAAGGGAATAAACTAATAATCTCCCACTTGCACCAAAGTCAATTGCTTATATATCTAATACCATATCTATCCATATATTGATTATGCCTCTTTTGAGAGGGTGGCTTAGTGAGAGGATTTGCAAGATTCTCTTTAGTGGGAACTCGCTCCAATACTATGTCTTTCCGCTTTACTATCTCCCTAATTAAGTGAAACTTTTTGAGTACATGTTTGGAACGTTGATGAGATATTGGTTCCTTTGCTTGTACAATAGCACCGTTGTTGTCACAGTACAATACTATAATAATGCTAGGAACCACTCCAAGGTCAATGATGAACTTCTTGATCCAAACCGCTTCCTTTGCCGCCTCTGACACTGAAATGTACTCTACTTCGGTTATTAAATCTACAATGGTTGGCTATTTGGAACTCCCTCAACTTACCGCACCACCATTTAAAGTGAAAATGTACCCTGACTGTGATCTACTAACATCAAGATTCCACTGGAACTGGCATCTAAATATCTTTAAACTCTTAGTTCAACTCCTCCATATACCAAGAAAATATCTTTAGTTCTTCTCAAGTACTTTAAGATGTTTTTAACAACTGTCCAGTGACCCTCACCCGGATTGGCTTAAAACTTGCTCGTTATGCTCAAAGCATACGAGATATCTACATAGTACATAGCATCGCAAACATGATTGATCTAATTACTGAAGCATATGGAATATAATCAATTTTATCTCTCTCCTCTTGTGTCTTTGGACACATACTCTGTGAGAGAGAAATCTCATGCGACATGGGTAATAATCTCCTCTTGGAATTCTCTATAATAAACCTCTTTAGCACTTTATCTATATATGTGGATTGGGACAATCTAAGCAACCTCTTTGATCTATCTCTATAGATCTTTATTCCTAGAATATGGGCTACTTCTCTCATATCCTTCATGGAGAAATTCATGGATAACCAAATCTTTACAGACAGAAGCATAGGAATGTCATTTCTAATTAGCAATATGTCATCCACATATAGCATTGTGTCCCTACTCCTCGAATACTTTCAGATCTTTTCTTCTTATATGCTGGTGATTTCATTGCCTTTGGTGGTCTTGTTTATTTGATTCCTGGAGTATATTATTGGGGTTTCTCGCTAGAGGTTCTGAAACTAGGTTGGCAGTACGTCGTTATACGCACTGTTACCCTAGCTTATGGTGACGGTCGACACTCCAATATTTGTGCACATCCGGTGGATTTCAGCTCAAGGCTAAGTAGATCTGGTTCTTTTGAACGAATTAGGGCTGATGACTCAAGAGAGGGACTCCCTATAGGTTGCACACGATATTACGGATTGGTTGTTCCTGTATTACTATTGTGATTTCGCCAGCTAAACAAGACTCAATTGGGTGGTAGCAATAGATCCGGATGGAAACAACAACTAGCTAGAGATTGAGTAGGCTTAAATTGTGGTTTATAGTTGCCTCTTTGGTTGTGTTTTCTTTTCTTTGCAGGTACATTATCTTCTTCGACGACAGTGTTGAAGTGGTGGGGAGATTGTGACTTATTGCCTAATTTTTAGCTAGTGCAGTGCTTATTGTTTGGGGCTCTGGTCAACATCGTGCTTGGGTCTGTATTTTCGGAAAGATCTAGGGATGTCGGCAGTTTATTGGCGACTGAGTTACAGGTGGGTAAAGAGATTGTGGTTGTTGGTTGCCGTAGGCTGTATTGTTCTACAGGTGAATTGTTACGGCATATGTTCAAGTCGCTGGGTCTGGCAGTAGTGGAGTCTGGGTAAATTCTAGCCTATGTGCTCTGGCCCTGAGGCATGGGCAAAAGGAGGAAAACTCCCCTCAAAGGTCGTGATATTACAAAAGAGTGTGTTCTGGGACTTCAGAGAGAAGAAACTCCAGACTACTCCTCAAAAGAAGACTCCAAGAGCGATAAACGCCAGAGTAAAGGGGCATCTAGCACAAATTCCCGCCTGGGGAAAATTACTTAGAAGCGTCCAAATGGGGGTGGCACATTTGATTACTTAGGGGATAATCCAGAAGGTGAACATTCCGAGTCTGAAAGTGATTTAGAGGAGCATGGTAGTACTTCGTCCAGTGAAGATTCTTCTAATGAGAGTGCTCAGCAACCTAAGGCTACTCGTTCTGTTCCAGCGAGGTCCTCACTCTACTGGGACTAAGGGCAATCAGATTAATGGAGTTTTGACTTCAGCTGCCCCTCAAAAACCTTCTTTTGTTAGCCTCTTTAGCAACAACCGATACCTGACAAAAGGGATGCAGTTGCGTCAGTTTAAAGTTAAGGAGGAAGTAGTGATGGAGGAGGAAGACACTACTCGCATTGAAGATAAATGGGGATTCTGTTTGGTTGGCTGTTTTACAGGCAGATTTCTTGGTATGAAAGCTTTGGAAGGATTAGTTACTAAATAAGGAGTACAGTGCAAGATTTTACCTTATAATCGAGGCTGGGTTATTGTAACATCCCATTACCAGTGGGAAGCATAGAATAGTAATTTGGAATGGGTTATGGGTGCTTAAAATTGTCTTGACTTGTTCATGCATACACATATCTGTGAATAGTGAATTTTGCACATGTAAATGACTGTACATGCATTCATGACATTTCCCGGAATTTTTGTTAATAAATGTGATTGTTATGAAAAATATGATTTGTATGTATGAAAAAAATTGTGTTGGAGAGGGTCATTTTGGTTTTTCGATTTTTAGTGAATTTTAGAAATTTTCTGGAAATTTTTGGGGTAATTTCTGGACTGAAAAAAATGCCAAGAGGCACAATAAGGGTTTATCGGTAGCAAAAATGACTGTCCAATGGCACTGGAAATTTAGATACATGAATTTAGGAATTATTAATTTGAGCCATTGGA
>JANIIA010000006.1:27055775-27069547 GCA_027478495.1 Erythroxylum alaternifolium | reverse complement strand
ATGTTTGGGCCCTAACTTTCAGATTTCTGAACCAAATTGAATGATTTTGGTGTCATTAGAAACTTAAGACCAAGGGGGAGAAAAATGTTTTGAAGAGATCAAATTGAAATTCCACCTTGAGTTTTCCCACAAATATGTCCGGAAATCAGTTAAGTGAGTTCTTTTTTAGGATTGGTTGGTGTGGGCATGCCACCTTTGTGAGATGCGCATCCAGATGTCACTTAGGATATCGGACACGTGACTCGCAAAGGCGGGGTCCCAATAGATTGAATAAGTGAATCTCAAATTTAATGTTGAATGCCAGACCAAAGACCGATGATAAATGTGAATGAGAATGTAAACGTGAATATGAATGTGTAAAATTGAGCACAATTGATTAATTGAATACAGGTGATGCATTTCATCATATGAATGCATGAAAAAGATGAAGGTTGTTGTAACCGGAGTAGCCATCGAAAAAGAGCTTAAAGCTTAGAAAGTGAAAAGGAGCTTAAAGCTTAGAATGTGGTAAGAGCCTCTGGCTCACTATGTAAAATAAGTCATGTATCGCTAATGAATAAAGGACACTTATTAATGAGCCTGGTATCCACAATGGATACGGTACAGTTATAGACACTCTATCACAATAATAATAATTGAAAGTGAGTCTTATGAACATTGAATATATAATTGATATGTATGTTTAAATGATTGAAATGAACTATTTGAATTATTCAAATGTGAAATGTGAAATAAATCAATAAAGTGTTGATTGATGCTACATGATGAATTAATGAAGTGATGTGAATTATGTGATTACATAAACAGTATGTGTTAAGTGTTATAAGTGAGCCATCGATGATGGGTAGCTTACTGAATTCACAAAATTCAACAAAATTACGACTTGTTTCAGGCTCAGAGGAGATACCCAGTTAGACAAACTGGAAATATAGCTGCTAAAGTCGAACAAGAGATAGATGTCGGGGTCAATTGGCATCTACATACGTTTCCTGTTATTTTTGTATTAAAGATGTATTCCACAAATATTGTACCATATGTGTGTGAATTATTATGATATGTAATGACTGAAAGTGTTTCAAATTTGTAAAGGACCCAAATGATTACAGGAATTCTGCAATGTGTATATTGTTTGTGACAATTGTGATTGAATTTGTTATAAATAAAATGAGTCATTAATGATTTTTGGTTTTTAGAAAAATGAGTGTGATGTTTGAGAAAAAAAAATTTGTAATGAGTTCAGTTTGACTGCTCTAACGCGTCGCTTTCACAGGGTGTATGTCCGAATGTCCTCGGATGTACGGATACATGCTCGATGGAGGTGGGGTGTTACAATCCAGTAGCCCTGCTACACCATCACCAACCCTACACCATCCACCACCCTTACACTAACAGAGATATTAGGGGTAAACATTGCGGATGATGGAGGCACTCTCTAGCCTGGAGCTAAGGAGTTGATGGAAGAACTTACATAACAATTGTCAACAATCAATAAGTGAAGTTCTAAAAATTTTGTAATTCATGCATGGTAAGACCATTAATTTGAAAATGATCTAAAAATGCTTATACATTAGGTTAGTTCCGTCTGGAACATACTGCAGAAATATTTCATCCAAGTTCAAGAAGAGGATAGATCTTAAGGGTTAGACATGGAAGAATGTCTCTCAGTCGACAAAGGATTTTTATTATTAGGAGTTTGAGGTAAAAAATATATATTCTTTAATCTTTTTTATTTTATGTAATTTTTTACATTAATTAGATAAATATCGTCATCTATAAGTACTTACAGCACGATTTTCTTTTTTCAGAAAGAATTTTTTTGGGATTCAAATTTTGATGATGTAATAATGTATGGAAGAGACGAGCTCGTACATATTATAGAGACTTTATTGGTTTGATACACAAGAATGGTGTACGAGCACCATATATATCTAAAAAAATATGAAGTTGTTAGCAATAGTATTGGACATCACCCGAGGAAATGTCCATTTTAGAGCGCAATTCTACCAACAGACATGGAGGACCAAACGGAGAGAGTCTACCTGTACACACTGAAGGATCTTTGACCCACCATGAGCATGCACTTCAACTTGTAAGTATCAAAACTTTACACTTATATTCTAATTTTTGTACTTTGATGTGTGAAATTTGATTTCAATATAATTCAATGTATGAAATTTAGAATGAAAATATATGTGTTATAGAAAATAAGAATGCTATCAATGTCTGGAGCCATTAATGACTATATTGTTGAGTTAATTTTTTTGTCTAACAAGGGTAAATATCATAAAAATAAAGGAAACTCTGCCGAAATTTTTGTAAATTGTATTTCACTTATAACAATTTATTCTTATGCAGGAAAAGTCTATGGGCAGGAAGCCTACACCACGCTAGGTTTTTTTGCACACTCACACCAAGAAACATGATGATGTGACCTTCATCAATAGATAACTTTATGTATGTAAAATCTATAGTTTAATATTAATTCTTAAAAATTATCACTTATTAACACAAACAATTATAATTATAGAACCAAATACAAGAAAGCATTGAACGACGATTTCAAAACTTTGAAAATGTTGATAAGAGTCAAGCATATATTAATGCAATGAGTGGTAGGGACCACCATGGAAGGATATTTGACTTAGGTTCATTTGCAAACACATTTTATTCGTAATCCTCTACAACTAGACTTAGTAGGTGGTTTGCATCCAATGAAAAAGTCATTCAGCTTAAGAATATAGTAGAGAGGCTGATGAAGTGTACAACTCAGCTCCGTAATGAGATGGATAAGTTGAAGGGGAGGGACAAGACCTCATTGCAACAGTCAGAGCATCCACCTTCGCCACCTGTATAGCTTATGGATAAGTGAATATATTTGATAGTCTACTACTTTTAAGTTTTTGTATCAATTCTTAATTTACAGTTATTTTCAAGATACTTATTCGTGTTCATTATAATATTTTTATTATATGACCAATCATAATAATATTTACTTTATATTTATCAATCAATTTTCTATTATTTACAGAAATTAAATGTGTAAAAAAATCAAAACATTATCAACAGAAAACTTGGGTAAGACGTAAGAAATGGCAATTGAAATTTACATAGCTATATTTCTCAACAGAATTACAATATTGTCGGTAAAAATTTTGTGACAGATAATGCTTTCTGTCAGTAAAATTAGTGACGAGCTTATAATTTCCTATCAGTAAATTTACCGACAGAATATTAGGAAGCTGTCGCAAATTTAATGATGGAATATTGTAAAACCATCGATAAATTTACCAAATTTTACCGATGGAAATACAAAATTCTATCGCTAAATTTACCGATAGATATATAACATTCCGTCACTAAATTTATTGACAGATTCCTTATTTCGGTCGCTAAAATTTACCAAAGGCCATTTCTCCGATGACTCTTTCCATCGGTAATTTCCGTCGTCAAATTTGTTTCCTGATGAAAAATCTTTATCCTCTATAGGTAATTTCCATCGCTAAAACCTATTTTCTTGTAGTGATTGGTTCCTTTCTTGTGTCATTGGTCTTTTTATAGCTTTTGACATCTTGCTCTTCAAATTTCTCTCTCTTTCTTGCTGATATCAGAAACTTATGTGTCTTTGAGCTTGCTAGAACTCCTTATAGTCCTTATGTTTATGCACTTACAATCACACAAGAAAAATGTTAAATTCTTTAAAGCAAAGTAACTCAAATTGCACTACATTCTAAATTACAATCCCCAACCATGACGTCAAAAACTTATTGTTTAGAATTTTAAATCTATTTATATCGCAAGTATACATCGCAAACACGTTTTTGATTATCGATCGACTACAGGTCGTATCTTTATGGTATAAATAGTATCGTTCTCACGAGGATTGTTTTAGACACCTAAAAATTCTTATAACACTTTGTTTAAGGTAAATAATATGATAATTAAACTAGAAAATAATTAAACTAAAGAAAATTGATAATTGAATAATTAACAAGCAGTAGTGAATTTATTGATTAATCAATGATGATAACTTAGGAATTATTTCTATCCTTGTTTTGTTTTCATTTTACCTTCTTGATTTAATAATACTCGACCTTAAATATTTAATAATTATGATTACCCTCTCTCAAGATCTAACCAAGTAATACCAGTTAACCTCTCAGTCTCTTAAAACTCTTTCTAACTATCCAATTGGATTTGAAGCAATCCTATGGGTAACTAACAAACAACTAAGATCTCTCTTCAATTTCCTACCAATATGATATTTATAGATCTATTATGGTACCAGCTCTCGTTGTGCAATGTAACACAGACACTACAACCTAATCTCTAAATTCAATTCAAATATAATAAAATAAACACCACAAAATATATCTTTATTAAATTAAGAATGTAAAAGTTTAACATAACAATTAAGAGTAATTCTTAAAATAAATTTAGCAATCTATAGACAAATTATATCCTAAATTGATCATAATCAACATTTAATAACAAGGAAAGAAAAGAAAAAAATAAAAGAGAAGTTTAAATTCTAGATGTCTTCTTTTTCTTTTCTTTAAGTTGGAAAATTATTTAGCTTTGTTCTTATGAGATTTTGCCTCTTTGATCTCTTCTTTGGATGTTCTAGGCGTCTCTTTTAGTGTTTTTGGTTGCCTTTTATACTTTTTAATACTTTAAAGGTCCACTTGCTTATATTCCTAAAATAGCCCCAAATTATCAAAAATATAAAAATCTCGCGACCTCAAAAAAGTCAAATTATTGCCCTAATAAACAATAATCAAGCAAAACACACAAAAATATTTAAAAAGAAATAAATCTAAGTCTCAAACGTATGATTGTCACTTAACAAAACACCAAAAAAAACATACTCTAAAGAGGAAATAAGTAGTAGATGAAAACAAAGTATTCTTATACTCAACACAGATAGTGAAGCAGTCCCAATCAGAGTCGACAAGAACGTGGAGTTAGATAGTATTTAGGATATGTGTTCTTTTAAGAAAAGAACTTAACTATAACACTTTGTGTGGTTATAGAAGTCCGTTTAATTCATTATTTTTTTGCTGAATTTATACAACTAAAAGATCAACAAATATCCCTTAATGTACAGGATTAACAAGCTGGAAATTTTTTTAAAAAATAACAAATTGAGAAATAAAAGGGATTAGCTGCAGACTTATTCTTCTGCGTTATTTTCTCCTTCATAGCACTATTCATATATGCGTGATGCTGTTCATGAAGCTGCTTCGCTCCCAATATTTAGGATTCAGTTTTGCCATTCTTGTTGAACGATGTGGCGCGGCTTCAGTTGCTACAGATGGCTGGACACGCGGCTGCTTGCATGTATCATTGCTCCCCCTATCGACAACAACCTTGTCCTCAAGGTTAATAAGATTCTGTTGAATATTAGCAGAATTTTCCCAAGTAGCTTCTTCTAATGGTAACCCCTTCCATTTGATCAAACTCTCTTCTACAAACTGTTTCCCACTTTTGACCCAACGAGTATTCAAGATACCTTCTAGTTCAAGAATGAGTTCTCCATCATCATTGACCGGTGGAATGTCAATAGCTCCAAAACGGTTCCTTTTTCTTAAGAAGGCAAATATGAAATATAGGATGAATCCTAGAGCCTTGTGGTAACTTCAGCTTATAGGAGACTTTAACAATTCGTTCTTCCACTTGGTAAGGCCCATTGAATTTGTTAGCCAATTTCTGGACAGCCCGCCTGAACACAGACGTTTGGCGATATGGATGCAATTTTAAGAATACCTAATCACCAACTGCAAACTCCACAGCACATCTATATTTGTCTGCATATTGTTTCATCCTGTCTTGAGCTACCTCCAAATTTTTCTTGAGCTGCTGTAACGAGAGGTCCCTCTCCGCCAATTGCTTATCAACTTCATGCACAAAACTCAATCCATCATAATGTGGAATTGTAGGTGGCAACTGACCATACAATGCCTAAAAGGGACTTATTTTAATTGACTCATAGTATATGGTATTATACCAGAGTTTAGCCCATTCCAAAAACTGATTCCACTTCTGTGGATTCTGTGAAGTGAAGCATCTCAAATATTGCTTAAGGCAACGATTCACCACCTCCGTCTGACCATCAGTTTGTGGATGATAGGAAGAGCTTAGCTTAAGCTTAGTCCCTGACATCTCAAAGAACTCCTACCAAAATTTTGATGTGAACACCGAGCCTCTATCACTAACAATTGACCGTGGTACACCATGAAATTTCACTACCCTATTAACAAACAATTCAGCTACTATCTTGGCGGAAAAAGGATGAGAAAGTGAAAGGAAATGGGCAGACTTGCTTAACCTGTCCACGACAACAAAAATTGAGTTCTTACCTTAAGAGGTGGGCAAACCATCGATGAAATCTATGGAAATATCTTCCCATACTTGGTACGAAATGGGCAGCGACTGAAGTAAGCAAGCTAGTGACAAAGTATCTGCCTTAGCCCGTTGGCAAACATCACAGGCTGCTACGTATTTCTGAACAGTTTCATATGTGAACGGCCAGTAAAAAGTTTGAGATATTTGCTTGTGTGTTCGGGTGATGCCCGAATGACCGCCATATATTGAGTCATGATTCTTCTTCAATAATTCTGGAATGAGTAAAGAGTTTGGAGGAATAACCACTCTGTCGTCACGAAGGATAAACCCATCCTTCCAAGTATAGATTTTATTGTCTGCATCATTAGCCATCTCTGAAATCTGCGCCATGTATGGATGATTTTTGGTCTCCAAGCGAATCTGATCCCAGATCACATCACTGCAAGTAGACAAAGCCAGCAGCAAGGCAGTGTCATTTCGTCGAGATAAGACGTCGGCAACATTATTGTCTTGACCCGGTTTGTAGATGATTTCATAGTCATACCCCATGAGCTTAGCAACCCATTTCTCCTGCTTTGGTGTGGTTACTTTCTACTCCAATAGAAATTTTAAACTCCTTTGATCAATTTGGATAAAAAAGTTGTTGTCGATGATGTAGGCCCTCTACACTCATGTGGTCGTTATGATGGCTAACATCTCACGAGAATATATCGACCAAGATTTTTTTAAAACTCCCAAGGCTCGGCTGAGAAATGCAATGTGCTTTCCATTCTGAGACAAAACAGCCCCAATTCCACTTCCGGAAGCGTCTGTCTCGATGGTAAATGGAGCAGCAAAATTTGGCATCGCAAGGACCGGCGTAGTAGTCATGGCATTTTTAAGAGATTGAAATGCACTTTCGGCATCCTCCTGCCAATTGAACTTTCCCTGCTTTAATAAATTTGTCAGTGGCCGGGCAATCTCTCCATATCCTCTTACAAACTTCCTGTAATAACCTATAAGGCCTAGGAAATCACGTAATTCTGAAACATTAGTCAGTCGTGGCCATTCAAGCATAGCTTGAATTTTGCTTTGATCTACCTTGACCCCATTTGGAATGATAATGTTATCAAGGTATTCAAGTTCTTGCTGGCCAAAAATACATTTACTCAGCTTGATAAAAAACTGGTGATGCCTTAAAATTTTAAAAGGTTTATTAACATGTTCGATATGCATCATCCAAGTAGGGCTATAAATTAATATGTCATCAAAGAAAACCAAAATGAATTTTCGAAGGAAAGGAAAAAAATAGTATTCATAAGGGATTGAAATGTAGATGGGGCATTTGTGAGACCAAAAGGCATTACCAAATATTCATAATGGCCATTATGGGTGCGAAAGGCATTTTTATGAACATCTTGAGCGTGGACTCTAACTTAGTGGTATCCCACACGAAGATCAAGCTTGGTAAAAAATTGGGCTCCGTATAATTCATCTATCATGTCAACAATGGTGGGAATAGGAAATCGGTCTTTTATGGTGACGGCATTTAAGGGCCGATAATCGGTACAAAATTGCCATAATCCATCCTTTTTTTTACTAGCAAAATAGGTGAAAAAAAAGGACTAGTACTGGGTCGTATAAGCCCCATTGTCAGCATATCATTAAATTGTTTTTCAATTTTAGCTTTTTGAAAGTAAGCACACCTGTAAAGTCTCACATTGACAGGCTCCACTCCCTCTTTGAGTATGATTTGATGTTCGATCTCCCAAGCTGGCGGCAGCTTAGTAGGCTCCTGGAAAATGTCTTGGTATTGTAAGATTACATCATGCAAATCATCACTTATTTCCTTCGGCTTTACTACTTCTTTTAGACTGGCACATATAGCAAAAAGAGTTTGGCCTTGCACATAATCTCTTGAAATTTCACAAGTGTCAACGACTTCCAATGGTTTTGGACTGACTCCGTGAATAATTTGTCGTTGCCCTTGATAGACAAATTCCATCGTCATCTTACTCCAATTACAGGCTACAGTCCTCAATTGCTTCAGCCATTGCACTCCTAACACGATGTCCAATCCCACTAGCGGCAGAGTATACAAGGTGAGGTGAAATGGAATATTACTAATAATAATCAGAACCTTATCATACCTTCCACTACAATACAATGGCTAGCCATTAGCAATTTTGACATTGAACGGTGCAATAGGTTGAACTGTTAGTTGTAAAACCTCCGCCAAATTTGCATCTATGAAGTTGTGGGTTAATCCAGGGTCGACGAGAATAATTATGTCTTTGTTCGCTACTGTAGCTGGTACTCGCATCGTATTATTAACTCTCCATCTAGTGAAGGCATGGAGAGATATTTCAACATCGTCACCATCGATCTCGGTTTCCCCTTACGGTTCTGTCTCCTCTGTAGATCCTTCCATAATTAGCAAGGCGGGTTTGAGGCAGTTGTGCCTTTTGACAAACTTCTCATCACAGTTAAAACATAAGCCCTCAGCTCTTCATCGTTGCATTTCAGCCCAACTCAACCTTTGGATTGGAGTTTTGGTAACAAAGGAGAACTCGCTCGCTGGCGACCTCCTGTTGGTGGGTTGGATTGAGTTAATAAATTTCCCTTCCTTACTCGCCCTTGTTTCTTCATCTGCTCATCCTTTATGCAAGCTAAGCAAATGGCATCTTTTAACATTTTGGGTTTAAACAGCCGTATGCCTTCAGCAATATCATGATTGAGGCCACCCATGAATGTGCCCACCAAAGCCTTCATCGACCATCCGTGCACCCGATTAGCAAGACACTCGAACTCCTTGATATAGTCCCTCAAAGAGCCAATTTGCTTCACATGGGAAAGGGTTTCATTAAAATCTTCCCCGTCGGTGGGTCCGAACCTGGCCCATAGTTCATCATAGAATAATTGCCAAGTTATGACTGTTCCTTCCTCCTACAGTGCGCGATGAAGCCATACCCACCATTGATTAGCTTCTCCTTCTAGATGAAAAGAAGCTAACGCGACCTTCTCTGATTTTTCGGTATCTTGATATTCAAAGAATTGCTCAACTCGAGTGAACCATTCAGTTGGGTCATCTCTAGAGCATCGAGGAAATTCCAACTTTGCTAGTTTGGACATAAACAACTGGCGCCCACCTTCTGTGGCCGTCTCTCGGATGTTACGCTGTCGGTTCACAAGTGATCCTGATGGTTCATTTGAAGTACTAGCCACTGTACTGCGTTGCATAGTTACAGCTTCCGAAATTTTACTCAAGGCTTCGTCAAGATTGCGCAATTTTTCCTTAAGTTCAATTTCCAAACGACTGAAGATATCTTGCAACCCACCAAGACCAATTTCGAGGTTGTCGATTCATTCTTTGTTAGTCATCATACTGAGGCTCTGATACCACTGAAGCGGTCCCAATCAGAGTCAGCAAGAACGTGGAGTTAGATAGTATTTAGGATATGTGTTATTTTAAGAAAAGAACTTAACTGTAACACTTTGTGTGGTTGTAGAAGTTTGTTTACTTCATTATTTTAACATCCCTTAATGTACGGGATTAACAAGTTGGAATTTTTTAAAAAAAAATAACAAATTGAGAAACAAAAGGAATTAGCTGCAGACTTATTCTTCTGCGTTATTTTCTCCTTCATAGCACTATTCATGTATGCGTGATGCTGTTCATGAAGCTGTTTCGCTCCCAATATTTAGGATTCGGTTTTTCCATTCTTGTTGAACGACGTGGCACGGCTTTAGTTGCTACAGATGGCTGCACACGTGGCTCTTGCATGTATCAGATAGAAAGAGGAAGACAAAAATGAGTGGAAATATTGTAGAACGAAACAACTTAAAATGGAAGCAAAGAAAAGAAGGGAGATTAAGTAATCACCAATTAGTACAGAAGAGAAGGGAAAGCTAAGTTGTACAGAGGGAGATGATGAAGAGGGACCTTGGCAATAGTGAAGAGGGATGTGAGAAGGTCGATGAAGAGGGATAAAAAAAGGGGGGATTTTGTTCGTGAAGAGGGAAACTAGCAAGGGCATGAAGAGGGATATGAGAAGAGTGATGAAGAGATTTAAAATTGGTGGTTTTGTTAGGAAAATTAAAAATGTTAAGATTAAGGATGGAATAAAATTAAGGGTTTTTGTTAATTTGAAGTTTAGTTAGGGTTTAATTATTTAGTTTTGAGTATTTCTAAAAAAGTAATATAATTCTACAATGATCAGATCATTGAAGAATAAGCTTTATAAAATTACATGACGCATATATAATATAATTTTGTGAAATGATACAAGACTGGTATAATTATTTTTTTGTTATATTTTTTCAAAGGATTCAATTAGATTTCTTTTATAATACGTAAAATGCCAAAATTTACTTTTTTAGCCCCGAAAAAAGGTTTAAAATTGGAATTCGTTTATTAGCACAGTGGCAAAGTCGGAAATTCCCTTATTACCAGAATTTATTCGGGCACTGTTTCTTTTCCTTTTTCTCCTAGTGTTGCCTTTAACTGGATGGGCCTGAGAAGGAAAAGCCAGTTACTAAGAAAGAAAGGAAAGAATGTACAAGTGTAGACTACAAGAGCTGTGCCAAAGGCGAAGGTGGGAACTGCCGGTGTACCAGTTCAGTAAAGAAGGCCCAGACCATGCCCCTCGATTCCATGCTACGGTCATCGTCCAAGATTGCTCCTTCTCTACGCATTCTTTCTTCAACTCCTCAAAGGAAGCCCAAAACGACGCCGCCAAGGTCGCTGTCGATTACCTCTCCGGCTCCCAACGTCCCTCCCTAAGTTCTCCTCCTCTGTCAACTCCTTCCTCAACTCCTGGTAAAATATTCCTTCTTTTTCGTTTCGCTTTATAGCCTGGTTTTGGACCTTAATCAACTTTTCTACTTGGAGTTCTCTTGGAAAGCTGATTGGTTATTTCTAATAATGTTATTTGTGATTTTGTTGTTTCTAAGTTCAATTTTAACGTCGGCTTCTTGGTTTCCTTACTTCAAATTTAACGTCGGATTCTTGGTTTTCTTACAATAAATATCATGCAGGTCGTGTGAATGAAAGCATCGGAGAGATTAGTGATGACCATCGAGCACAATTATTGAAACTAAGGGAAAATGATGAAAGTAAAAGTGCAAGGGTGCGTAACATTTTTTACTTGATTGTTCCTTTTCCTTCATCTTGTTGTTTGTTAACCATAGTCTTTACAATTATAAGTACCTTCTAGAAAGGTGATAATTGACCGTGAAGTTACCAACTTCTTAGAATCTTCTTGTTTCGGACTTGCAGTAAGTTTCATTTGTTTCTCTGCAGCTATGTTTGTTGTTTGATTACCCATTATATGTAAACTTTTAGGTTGATTCAGCTTTCAAAAACCTTTTGCAAGAGCTGGCTCATAGGAAAGGTTACCAGTTACCAACTTATGTTACAATGGTTAACGGTGAAGTTCATCTGCCGACCTTTCTTTCAACCGTGAAGGTAGGAGGAGAGTGTTTTACAGGACAAGAAGCAAAAACTAAGAAGCAAGCTGAATTAAATGCAGCAAAAGTTGCTTATACGACTCTTCAGCAGCGTATGTACATACAAAGATCTCTTATGGAGTTATGCAGACTATTTCATGCAATCCTGTTGATAATAAACATTCTTTATGATGCTTATTCTAATAGATTAACAACGAATTTGAAGTTTTAATTTGCAATATTATGCTTATAAAATTGTTTGTTGTCATTGCAACTAATCCTATGTCATATTGTAATGCATATCTGCATGGTTAAATGAGGTGGGTGTTGAAACCATATACTGTAATTGTTGCCCATGTGCTAAAGGAAATTAATTACTTTTTATTTGATCATTTTCATTGTTGTAGGTCCTTCAAGCATTGAAATGAACAGTAGTCCCACAACAGATGGGGAATTGCAAGAGGCAAATCGTACTCCTTCAAGGAATCAAATTGCTGTCAATGATGATAGCTCTAGAGGTAAGGAAATTTTAATTGCTACTTGATCTTTTCTCTGGATACTCTTAATTACATTTATTGTTGCATTTTATATTTGCTGTCAATAATCATCCAGACGAACTAGGCGTCGATGCAATAGCTTTTTTCCTGGATCCAAAGCAGTAGTTTACTTTGGAAGGAGAAAATTAATGTTCTTAAGTTCTTTTAGCCAAGAAATAATTGTCCTTCTTACTTCTGTAACCATTTTTGTAATCTTTAGCCAAGAAATAATTGTCCTTCTTACTTCTGTAACCATTTTTGTAATCTTCTGATATATTGTTTGATCAGTATTTTGTATTAGTATGACAATTATCAAGTCCATGTATTTCTAATAAATTTGATGGAAAGAGCTTTTGTTCTTGGGAGATGAAGTTTATATATCCCTTTTTCATAGAACTAGATGTTCATGATTATCTATAGATATTGGTGTAATTCTTATGCCATATTCTCTGATCAGATTTCATTGTTGGTGTTGAAGTTAGGAACTTTATTTCTCTTTGGCTTTGATTTTCTTCTTTAGGAGTATCCATCATAATATGTTTGTACCACTTGCTTATAAACTAGTTTTCTTTTTCTCTAAGATTTTAATCATGCTTGTTCCTCACCTATTAATAGGGATGCCAATGGGTCAACCCATCGGCCAGTGTTGCTAATTTTTTTAAAAAATTAAATGTATAAAATAACGTCTTTTTTTAAATTAAATCTGGGCCTTGGTTGCTCAGGCCCAGGCCTGTCTAAGGCCTAACTTTTCTAAGTAAAACGATGTCATTTTGTTTAAAAAAGTTGAGTCTTGGATCGGTCTTGAGTCTGATTTGACCCATGAGCCAGCCTATTGAAAACAACTGAATTTAGGCCCATGGGGTAGCCCATTGTCATCCCTACCTATTAAAGGTAATCTGCAAGAAATATCATGCTACTGTACATGCTTCACTAAACTGCATTTAACAGCCCTGACCAAAAGCTCTTGCTACAAATTTCTCTCACTTGAATCTTTTTTTTTTCCCCCTTCTCTTACCTATCCAAAGCTGCCTAGAAACTCATAACCTCAGTGTTGAACCACTTTTTCTTCCGAGAGTGAGTATGAGTTCCCTTTGTTTTCTATAGAAAATCTAGATATCTTCATGAGTCCATTATGCACATATAATTTGTTGCTAAAGCAGCAGGTTTATTCAGCCTAGAGTAAAGAGTAATTGCTTGAATTCATACAATACTCACATTTGTATTTAATTGCTAAAACTGAAAAATGGAAAGGAAGAATGCAAGCATAAATTCTAAATTCCTTTTTCTGTTTGTCTTGCCTTATCAAAATAATTTTGTTGGCATATAGAATTGAGACATACGTACAAAAATCAATTGCAAATCTATGCTGCAAAGAGAAATCTTGATCTGCCTTTATACTCTTGCGAGCGTATGGGTCCTCCTCATGCTTGCAGCTTCAAGTGTAAAGTTGTACTTGATGGTAAAACT
>JANIIA010000006.1:26961262-26989810 GCA_027478495.1 Erythroxylum alaternifolium | reverse complement strand
ATTGTAATATTTTAAATACTTTGTATTATTCTTATTTTATATTTATATTATGATGATTGTCTTTTTTCATATTAATTATGGTTATTATTTATATGTAAAATATTTAAAAATTATTTTCATTTTATATTAAATTACTAATTGCAATTATTATTTGTTATTATGATTTTTAGAAATAGGGTTAATGTAAACTTGTAAACAGGAAACTGTGCAGTATATAACTATACAATATATCAGTGAACTATTTTGCAAATTTTAAAAATTTCGAGAACTATTTCATAAATATAACAAATTATTCGAAACGGTACTCAGTATTGACCGATACCGATATAATATCGTTCTATAACTCAATCTAGTACCCAATTTGATCAATCTAGTACCCCCAACACAACCTACGAAGTTGACGGTTCCAACTACCAAGAACTTCGCCAGACGCCAAATAACATTTCTTTTTTACTTCTCGCTTCCTCGATGCTCTTGGTCTTGGTTTCATGTCTACTCAGCTACTTGCCACGTGTCATACCCCTGGATCACCTGTACACGCACTCTACCTTACGTGGTGCAATCCAAGTGGTTACTCTTCCTAGAATTTAATTCCATTCCTGACCTTCATGTACAGTACAGGAGCTCGAATCTCTCTCTCATGTTTTCTTTTATTTTTATGCCTTGGTTTGGTTTGGTCTCGTCGAGGCATATTCTACGGTTTGATTCTCTTTTGAAACAGAAACCAAGCGCATATAAGCATCCTTACCTTATTTTTCTTTTCACTTCTGTTTCTCGAGTGAAGGCCTAAGGTGATTTTGACATCTTCATTTTCAATCGAATGTTATTGCTTTCTCCATTCACTTCCTTTTTTCTTTCTTTTTTGTGGCCTCTTGCAGTTATAATTTTGTTGAGTTCAATGCTTTTAAGACTTCTGGTTCTGGGACTCTTTTTTTTTTAGTGAATTTTTGCAAATCCTAATATGCGTTAACTTTTGGGGGTGATTTCATGAATTAGTTAGAGAGATGTAGGATTTGTTGCTTCTGATGTCGATTCTTGTTGTTTTGGTTGTTAAAGTTTGCCAATTTTTTGATTTAGGTTTGTTTATGATCAGGCATGCAATGTGGATCTACCTTTTGTGTGTAACTGGGGTCCTATTCTTTGTTAACTGTAGTTGGGATGCTCTTAGTTGGTTGATTATGAAGTTTTCTTTCCTTTGTTGGATTCTGAGCTTAACTAGGTCGTCTTTCTTTCGATTGCTTGGATTGGTTTTAGGGGCGGAAGCGGATTGACATACGAAACGCCGACACTTTCTTTAAATGTTTTCTTCCGTGGGGCTTAGGTCGGGATCTCACTTAGTCGTTGGTTGTTTGCATTTTTATTTTTGAACTTTTCTAAATATGTGATTTCTCATTCCAAGCTGCCTTTGGAATTACTTACATGCAGCATTGCCTCAGTGGGGCTTGTTACTTTTAGTAATTTCCGTGTTGAATGATAAAAGACCTATCCAGAGCGTTTTCATTTTACTGAAATATGAAAGCCAGCATATTAGTTATGAAGCTTTGAAGTATTTGAATAATCATTCAATTGGTATTCAAATTTGAAACTTTCCTTTGCTTCAGTAACACGTATTAGTGGTTTATTGCGAAGTATGTTACTGTCAATTATGTACTTGAATGTGGATCTGTTGATTTTACCTGGATTGATTACTATGCCTGTTACCTATCTGACTTTTATGCTGCACCCTTTTCAGGTGCATTTTCCTAATGAAGCATCATAAGTGTGTAATCCATATGTGAATCACTTCATTTGTTTTAACTTTTTACTCATTTTCTTATCATGAGGTTGTTTGCGATAGCCCTGTTCTTTTTCTTCTTCCATGTACTAATACTATTTTATCTTTCCCTGTAGGTATATTTATGAACCAGCAGTTGTTAATGCTGTTCACTTTGATTGCTTGTTAGCAGATTCTCTACTGTTGATGGGAATCTGTGAGTGGTTGTTGGAGTTGGTCTGCATTCATGATACAGATGGAGATGATGATGGTGGCTTTACAGTTTGTTGATATAAAACTGGATTCTAAATGGAATTAGTTCAAGTTATGTATACTTCTTAGTTTATGTAAGAATGCTGTTCAAGGGCCAGATAACTTTTGGTAGCTCTGTAATGAGTAAAGTGTGGGTGTAGCTATATCTAGGGAAGACATAAGTGTCTGTTTAGCAACATCAAGCAGCAGATAATAGAAAGAGTAGTTTAGACTATTAATAATAATAAAAATGGAGTCGCTGTTTCCAGCTCGAGGACAAAAGCAGAACAATCAAATACATGCTCGGAAAATTTCACTTAGTGGTTCCCAAAAGGACTTATGGATTGCTGTGCAAGAAGGTTCTTTGGCTGATGTAGATTCGGCATTGGCTCAACTTAAGAAGAATGGAGGTAATATTAACTCAAGAAACAAGTTTGGTCTGACACCCCTTCATGTCGCAATCTGGAGGAATCACATTCCTATTGTTAGGAGGCTTCTTGCATTTGGTGCTGATCCTGATGCTAGGGTGTGTAACATTCCTTATCTTTTATTTACTGCTCTGAAAATGTTCTTAAAGTAAAGACATTTTTGAACTAATTGGTTCACTTCCCAAAACAGAATGGTCAACAGCAGAGTTGGTAAAAAAACTAATTTCGTATTTTATTTGACTTTCACTTTTATAGCTGCCTTTATAACAAACTCTCTTCTCTTGAAACACAATGTATTTTGGTTGAAGATCCTCTAATTGACAATCAATGACTATGGATCTAAAAAGTTGACATTCAATTATTCTTCATAGGCTCTAGAATCAGTCAATTTGTTTTGGTATTGAAGACTCATTAATAATTGATTTTGTTGTCCTAGTTGTAGATATATGCATGATGCTGTGATGTTGTGATGCTTTTATATCCTTTTTGCTTATTCAATGAGAGAAGAAACTTCATCTGCTCTTTATTAGTTTAATAGATAAATAGAGCATATTGGATGAGCTTCTGCAGTTCCGAGAGAGTCTTATCAGAGTCTTACGGTCTGCTCAGTTGTTGTGAGCAATTTTCCACGAAGCTTTCTAGAGAAAAGGGACATGGATTTTTGTGGTCAACACATAGTCTTCCTAATTGAAAATGTAGAAAATGTTTGGAAAAACTGCTTTTCATTTTTCTAAATTTTATTGCATTTGGGAAGCTCCAAAAGATGTTTTCCATTATTTTCTTATTGTTAGCTTGTTTCTAGTTAGAAAATTCATTAGTTACAATTCTAAGTATTACTTTGCAATTTAATCTTGTATTCTCTGATCATATGACTAACACCTCACCTAACCCTTGATGAAATCTAAAATTATTCATTTTAGGATGGAGAATCAGGATGGAGTAGTCTCCATAGGGCTTTACATTTTGGCCATCTTACAGTGGCGAGTCTCCTTCTTCAATCTGGTGCTTCTATTTCATCAGAAGACTCTAAATACCGTACACCAATAGATCTGATATCCGGACCAGTACTAAAGGCCATTGGAGAGAAACAAGATTCGGGTACACACTGCTATATTACAACTTGATTGATGGGTATCTTATTGTTCTTGCAAACTCATTCTTTTTATATGGTGGTGACTTTTTACTACTATTTCCATCTTTGGTAGCCACCGAGGTGTTTAGCTGGGGAAGTGGTGCAAATTTTCAGCTCGGAACTGGAAATGCACATGTACAAAAGCTCCCTTGTAAGGTTGACACACTTCATGGCTCTTTTGTTAAATTGGTCTCTGCTGCAAAGTTCCACAGTGTAACAGTTAGTGCACGAGGAGAGGTCTACACATGGGGATTTGGAAGAGGGGGCCGCCTTGGCCATCCTGACTTTGATATCCATAGGTATAATATTACTCTTGGTCCATTATCCATGCCCACAAATAAATTGTGAATCTTGGAAGCTGTAAACTTTATTTGTATTTATGTAATTAGAAGATGTGTCTATAAATTGGTTATTAGTAAGTATTACTCCACTCCTGCATGTTTTGACTGCAGCAGTCAAGAATTGTTTACCCTTCTCTCTGTTCTCGCTGTTCTGTTTGTGTGAAATGATAGCAAGAAACTCCTGGCAAATCATATCTATATAAGAAAACATTGAGTTGTTTTACTAACTTGTTAACAAACATGGTGAGTTTCCTTTTTTACTTTTCAGTGGTCAAGCTGCAGTTATTACTCCTCGTCTGGTGACCTTTGGCCTGGGGTCCCGCCGGGTGAAGGCAATTGCAGCTGCTAAACATCACACTGTTCTGGCTACTGAGGGTGGGGAAGTTTTCACCTGGGGATCCAATAGAGGTAAATTTGGATTCTGTTGACTGAGGAAAATTTTAAAACCTATAGCATCAAATTTTCAATATCGCCTCTATGATGTTTGATTCTCTTGGTGAGGTGGATATTGTCTACCCTATTTTTGGTGAATTTTAGCTATGTACAACTTTGTGTGCATATTTTTTTTGAAAAGTATATTTAAAAGTTGCTACTTATCTATGCTCTGCAGAGGGTCAGCTTGGCTACACTGTTGATACTCAACCCACACCTCGGAAAGTGACTTCCCTAAGGTCAAGGGTTGTTGATGTTGCTGCAGCAAACAAACACACTGCAGTGGTTTCCGATTCTGGTGAAGTTTTCACCTGGGGCTGTAACAGAGAAGGTCAACTTGGTTATGGAACCTCTAATTCAGCATCCAATTACACTCCAAGAGTGGTTGAGTACCTGAAAGGTAAGGTCTTCACTAAAGTTTCAGCGGCAAAGTATCACACAGTTGTGCTGGGAGCTGATGGAGAGGTAATTTTGAGTGATTTCAAAGACATGCATACTCCTTACCCTTTTAGCTTTAATTGAGGCTGTGGCATTTTGTTGATTTTGATTTCATCTTGTGGGCTAGTCTTGTTTACATGAACATCTTGTTACCTTTCAGCTGTAATAGAGCTAAATACTAAACACTTCTTGTTCACAGATCTACACTTGGGGTCATCGACTTGTTACACCAAGACGAGTCATTGTTACTAGAAATTTAAAGATGAGTGGAAGCACCCTTCTAAAGTTCCATCGAATGGAACGACTTCATGTGTCAGCTATTGCTGCTGGGATGGTGCATAGCTTGGCTCTCACAGATGATGGTGCATTATTTTATTGGGTCTCCGCAGATGCTGATCTTAGATGTCAACAGGTTTTTCTGAATGAAACTTTGTCTCTTTGACTATGTTCTAGAAGCTCTCGTGAAAGATGTTACACCAATTTCTTTTGCAGCTCTATTCACTATGTGGAAAAAGTGTAGTGAGTATATCTGCTGGGAAATACTGGAGTGCTGTTGTTACTGCTTCTGGTGATGTTTACATGTGGGATGGGAAAAAAGATAAAGATAAGCTACCACTGCCTACTCGCGTACATGGTGTGAAGAGGGCTACCTCAGTTTCAGTTGGTGAAACACATCTACTGATTCTGAGTTCGGTCTATCATCCAAAATATTCTCCAAATGTGACAAAAACTTCTCAGATAAAGAAGTTACAAGTTGGGGAGGAAGCAGAACTTGATGAAGATTTGATGTTCAGTGACATGGTGTCTAACCATGCGTTGCCAACTTCCCAGAACGATAATTGTTGGCATCAGCGAGCACCACCCAGCTTAAAAGCCCTTTGTGAAAAAGTTGCAGCTGAAAGCCTTGTTGAGCCACGGAATGCTGTTCAAATGCTTGAAATTGCTGATTCTCTTGGAGCTGATGATCTGCGCAAGCACTGTGAGGTATTTCTTGAGATGATAGTAGAATTCTGAAGAAAAATCTCAAAGGCTTTTGCATGATGACCTTGCAGTATTACTTAACTACAAAAAATATTTTTGAACCAAGTAAGCTTCGTCAGATGAAGTTATTTTACTCATGACATGTTGGATTCAGAGTCAGCCTGCCAGGGCCAATTGTAGGTAAAATGATGTCAGTTTGGCTAGTGGGGTTTTCTCACATTCAATAGAGGTTCATCAGAATTTTTATGCTAATACAGTCTCAACAGTTTTGTATCATGCCTGACAGAATCATTGTTGTATTTTTTCTTGGATGTTCTGTCTTTTTTCATATTTCATTCTTTATTTTGCTATATGTACTCCTGGTGTTTAGTTTGCTGTAGGCAATGCAGCTGCAATGGCCACACTCTATATTGATCTATCACTGTTTTGGTGTCATGTTGCAGGGTATAGTCATTCACAACCTTGACTACATCCTAACTGTTTCATCACATGCATTTGCTAGTGCTGCGCCAGAGCTCTTAGTTAGCCTCGAAAATCTATTAGATATAAAGTCATCTGAACCGTGGAGTTACCGTAAGTTGCCTACTCCAACAGCTACTTTCCCTGTTATTATAAATAGTGAAGAGGAAGACTGTCAAAGTGAAGTTGTAAGAACTCGTGACTACAATAATAATAAACGTAATTTGATAGCCGAGGCAGTTCAGCGATCAGACTCTTTTCTACAACCTAGAGATGATTTAGCTCAAAGTGTTTCAAAACAAGTTAGAGCTTTGCGAAAGAAGTTACAACAGATTGAGATACTTCAGACAAAACAAGCTAATGGTCATCTTCTCGATGACCAACAAACTGCAAAGCTGAAAACAAGGCCAGCACTTGAAAGTTCACTAGTAGAGCTTGGTGTTCCAGTTGGGACTGCACAGGCAAAAGGATCAGCATCAGTTTTGCTAGACGTGAGAGGGAACAAAAGGGCTGAGGTTTCAAAGAAACAAAAAAGAAGGAGCAAACAAAAGTTGGGACAATTGGAAGCAGTGACTAGTATTAATGGAAGTGAGGTATCATCAAACTCTCGAAAGGAACTCCTGAATGTTGAGATCTCTGAAGAATCTGGGAAGGTAAGGTTTCTGTACAATCATTTGCCTCCAATATTCAAATGAATTGTACTTGGGTATTTGATGATATTAGACAGGTAAGTAACAGTTTTTGGTATTGTTATTGTTCAAAATTTGAGAAATTATATTGGTTATTTTCTTCAAGTTATCCAGGATAGAAATTTGAGATGTCAGACCTAAGTTTAAGACATCTCACATTTGGTTGGTTTCAATATTTTTAAGGAGCAACCTTGGATGTCTGAGCAATGTGCGGGGAACCAAGCCCTCAGCGACTTCTTTGTTCAGAAAAATTGCAACTCTGAATTATCAAAAGGTAAAAGTGCATCATGTGCTGCATCTAAGAAGAAGAACCGAAAAGGTGGGCTTTCCATGTTCCTAAGTGGTGCCCTTGACGATACCCCCAAACAAGCTTGTCCACCTCCACTAACACCTAAAAGTGAGGGTCCTGCATGGGGTGGGGCTAAGGTTTCAAAGGGATCTACTACGCTTCGTGAGATTCAGGATGAGCAGAGCAAAGTCAAAGTTAGTCAACCAATAAGGAACAAGGATCACATGGAGGATCATTTAAATGACAGAATTGATGGGAAAGTTTTGCTAAGTTCATTTTTGCCATCCAAACCAATACCTGTTATCGGAGCACATCCACCGCAAGATTCTGATGTGGACAAAGGCACCCCTACTTGGGCTTCTGGGACTCCACCACATATTTCTCGACCGTCTCTTAGGGACATTCAAATGCAGCAGGTATTCATATTAACCCTTGTTCTTTTTTTCTGGGGATTTACTTACTATTCATATAGGCCGATGCTCCTTTAATATTTTTGGAAATGGAAAGTGGACCTCATATTCATTCCATGATTTCATAGGATTATTTATACAGCTCCTCGAATTCCATTTCTTGTTGATTAAATGACTCACTTGATTTACAAGCGTTTCAATATCATGCACTGTTTCCATTTCAATCATTTTTCTGGTTGTACATTTGTGCGAACTTCATAGGCATGCATTTCTGCTGTTTTTGTCTGCTTGTTGAATGTTAGGGAAAACAGCAGGGTAATATTTCCCACAGTCCAAAGTTGAGAACAACTGGGTTTGCAGTTGCCAGTGGCCAGGGATCGCCGTCAGATTCTCCTGGGATGAGCCGCTGGTTCAAACCTGAGATTGATACACCATCATCAATTCGATCCATTCAGATCGAGGAAAAGGCTATGAAGGACCTGAAGCGCTTCTACAGCACCGTCAAGATTGCCAAGAGCGCAACATAGTTGATGCTTTGTTACGTAGCAATTGAGGCCCCTCCTCCGGTCTTGGTTTTGCAAGTTAATGGACTACTGTGTAGTTGAATGTATAGATATGACCTCATTGTTCATTCAATCTCTTAATTCTTCTAGTAGTTTAAATCTTTTTTCCATTTAATGTGTACATCTTTGATTTGTAGAGTTAATCCTTAAAATACTCTTTTCTCAAAAGGAGCAACAATCTTACAATAAGTTACATATTTCTTGTCCTTGGAAATGAAAAGTAAGACAATCCGTTATATATTGTTTAGATGCCTGGTTTGATCAAATCATCAGCTAACTCCTTGGTTTAAGTTGAGGATTCTGTGTTAGTTATTTGTGCAGTCAGTGTTGATATCTTATATTTTCTTTTACTTGTATGATTGACGTTTGACAAACTGTTAAAAGACCCTTTTTACGAATGCAAAATACAATAATACATAGAAATACATTTCAAAGCATGCTCTAGTGAAGCAAATGAATAAAACTTATTACCCTTTCCGTACTTTTGGCCCATCTGGACAATGTTTGTCAACTGTAGTTTAGTATTTTGAAGTTTATAATTAATAGGCCAAAAGTAATTTATAATTTCGTTTCAATTATTTGGGTTCAATTGATAACACAAAGTCTTAAAAAATAGATAGGAAAAAGTAGAGAGTTGGCTTAATGTGTTTCGTTGTATATTCATAGATAGAATACAAGTCTATATACACAGAGAGACTATCTAATTGTTCTCCTACATCTAAGCCATAGAACATGTGATCCACTATCAGCGGGATATGCAACAAACTAATAAGGAAAAATATATACAAGAAGGAAAGTAAATGTACAATAATTATTAGAATGATATTTCTTCACACTTCCGCTCAAGTTGGAGATTGAATATCATGAAGTCCCAACTTGTCTCATAGTGTCTCAAATTGATCCTTTCCTAATGCTTTTGTAAAGACATATGCTAATTGGAAGTGAGTAGGAACATATAATGGACTAATCATTCCAGCTTGTAATTTCTCTCGAACTATATGGCAATCTATTTCACTATGCTTTGTACATTCATGGAAAACAGGATTTGCCGCAATGTATAAGGCTGCTTGATTCTCACAAAATAATGGTGTAGGAGCTATCTGTGGAACCTTTAAATCTTGTAGGATATAATGTAGCCAAGTCAGCACCAAACATGTATTAGCCATAGCTCGATACTCCGCTTCAGCTGATGATCTGGAAACATTAGCTTGTTTCTTAGATTTCCATGACACGAGAATTTCCAAGAAAAATGCAATAACCCGTGACTAATCTTCTTGTGGTACAACAACCTCCCCAATCTGAATCACAAAAAGCTTTCAAAGCAAGATTGTTTGTGGAAGAAAATAGCAAACCTTGACCAGGAGAACCTTTGATGTATATAAGAATTTGTATGGCTGCATCCCAATGAGGTTTTCGAGGCTCATGCATGAATTGACTAAGTGTTCGAACAGAGTAAACTATGTCAGGCCTTGTCACGGTGAGATAAATCAACCTGCCAATCATCTTTCTGTATTTAGTTGGATCATTCAATAAAGTTCCATTTGTGGTGGTGAGCTTCAAATTTTGTTCCATTGGGAATTTGTCTGGGTGAGCACCAAGAAGCCCTAAATCTTCTAAAATATCTATTGCATATTTTTTTTGAGACATAAAAATTCCTTTCTTTGAACGTGAGAATTTAATGCCTAAAAAATATTTCAAGTCTCTAAGATCTTTGACACGGAAGCGTGTGAGAAGGAACTTTTTAAGGTTCTCAATTTCTTGAAGATCGTTCCTTATGAGTAGTATATCATCTACGTAAATGAAAATCGCAGTAAATGAGGTACCTTTAACCTTGGTGAAAAGAGAATAATCAACCCTTGATTGTTGGTAGCCAGCCTTTTGAATGGTTGTTGAAATAGTAAGGAACCAATTTCTTGAGGCTTGCTTGAGACCATAAAGAAATTTGTGGAGCCGACATACAATATTCTCCCCCTTTCGACAGAGACCAGGTGGAGGTTTCATGTATACTTCCTCTTGTAAGTCTCCGTGAAGGAAAGCATTTTGAACATCTAGTTGGTAGGCAAACCAATTTCGAGCAGAAATGACAGCAAGGAGGCAACGAAGTGTAGTGAGTTTTGCTGTAGGAGAGAATGTTTGTTGGTAATTAATTCCCTCAGTTTGCATGCATCCTTTTGCAATAAGGCAAGCCTTGTAGCGTTCAATTGTCCCGTCAGATTTGTATTTGATTTTGTAAATCCATCTGCAGCCAATGGGCTTATAGCCATTAGGAAGTGGAACCAAACTCCAAGTCTTATTTTGCTGCAATGCTTCTAATTCGGCATTCATAGCTTGTTTCCAATGTGGATCAAGGACAGCTTGAGCATATGATTGAGGCTCGAGATGTCCTGTAATGTTAGCTAAAACAATGCAATAGGTAGAAGATATATGAGAGTATTAGAGAAAATGAGAAAGAGGATACCTAGTACCTTTTACAGTGCGTGACTTCGTGGAAGGATGATTGACTTGTGCAGATAGTATATAGTCTTTTTGCCATGTTGGGGGTTGCTTTGCCAAAGAGATTGACGTGAAGGTGGAGGAGAGGGTGTTTGAGTGGGGGAAACATTATCGATGTTTTCGATGGAAGGCATAGTAGATTGTGTAGTTTGGGTAGAAATATTTTCTTCGACAATATTTAGTGGGGAATCTATAGAAGATTTAGGTTCAGGTATGAATGCAGGCTGGTAGGAAGAGTGTTGGGATGGGAAAGTATTTATCGATGAAGGATCCCAACCTTTTGTGATGTCAATAGAAAGGTTGGAAGGCGTTGTAGATGACTTTGGTGTGGTTGAATTGAAAGGAAAGATAGTCTCAAAAAATTGGACATCACGGCTTACAAATTTTTTTATTTTCTAAGTCATAAAGTTTGTAGCCATTTTGGCTAGTGGGATACCTCATAAAAACATAACGTTTGGCACGAGCGTCAAATTTATGACTAGGTTGGATAACCGTTGCGTAACATAGACAACCAAAGACTTTCAAGTGATTAAGTGATGGTGGATGATTGTATAATAATTCATAAGGGGACTTTGAAGATAACAATGGGGATGACAATCGGTTAATAAGATAGATAGTGGTCAATACACATTCCCCTCAAAAGGTGAGAGGCATAGAAGATTGAAAGTGTAATGCTCGTGCGACATTTAGTATATGGCAATGTTTGCGTTCAACTACCCCATTTTGTTAAGGACTTGAGAAACACAATTATGTTGATATTCAATGCCATGAGATTGAAATTTTTTTCATAGACAAGAATTCTTTTCCGTTGTCTACTCTGATTGCTTTAACTGATGCATGAAATTGTGTTTTAGCAAATGCAATAAATGACTGCAAAAGAGATTGAGTTTCAGATTTGAATTGCATAAGAAATAACTAAGTGCACCTTGTAAAATCATCCACAATTGTGAGAAAAAAATGAGCCCCTGAATGAGTTAGTACTTTGTGTAGACCCCAAATATCACAATGTAGTAAATCAAATGGAGCATTTGTAGAGATAATACTTAAAGGAAATAGGAGTTTGGTATGCTTAGCCATAGGACAAACAACACATTTATTACTAAAATTGATATTATGAGAAGACAATAGTGGAGCAATTAATCTAAGGCGAGATGATGACGGATGTCCGAGTTGCAGGTGCCATAAATTTGGGGTTGTGAAACTTGATAAGAAATAGGTGTTTGTTGTAGCGAAGACATGTAATAGAGACCACCATGCTGTTTACCCAAGCCAATCATCTTCCCGTAGCCAAGTCCAGTAAAACGCAAAAGATGGGAAATAAAATGACACAACAATTTAAATCACTGGTGAGTTTGCTAACATACGTTAAATTTAAGCGAAAGGAAGGAACACATAAAACATTGTTTAAGGTGATATCTGAGTTAAATGGTATAGTTCTAATGGAATTAATTAAAGCAGATGACCTTATTGGTAGATTGACAATGGGAATAGATGAAGATTTTGTTTAAATGAAAAGTGTGGAGTCAGGAGTGATAGGGTTTGTAGCTCCACTATCTAAGATCTAAGGCTTAGTAAGCACATAATTAATTGAAGCATTTTGAAAAAGAGACAGACCTGCAGCATTTGCATAAGCTTCACTTTTACCGAGTGAAATATGATTTTGAGCCATCATAGACAAGCTTTGAGTAATTTGTCGGAGTTGATCTACGGAAAGTCCATGAGAATTATTGATGTCTTGTGATTGAACTCCATGTGTGGATTGAGATTGAAAAGATTATGTTGCATTAGCAAAAGAAGCCATTGTGTTTCCTTGAGTTCCACGTTGCTATTGTTGTGAGTTGTTTCGATTAACTTCGCTTCTTATGTTGTTGGAAACCCATGTGCCATTTTTGAATTTGCACCTGTCCTCAATATGCCCTTTTTTGTCACAAGATTTGCAATGAAACTTTAGAGTGTGGCAATTTTCAATTGTATGACCTTATCTATTGCAATGCTCACAATTCTTGTCTTTGAATTTATATGAGGAATTATTTTAATGTTTTGAAACAACAGTTACAATGGAGAAATTTTCAATCTGCTCCGGTGTCAATTGTCGTTTCCTCTTGAATAATAAGTGAGTATGCTTGGCGTACATTAGGCAATGGGGACATCATGAGGACATTTATACGAACAACATTATAGGTGTCATTAAGACCCACAAGAAACTGCATCAAACGATCTTCATCTCTCTGTTCATTATGTGCTTTTATCTAGTTGCAAGTGGGAAGTGCCCCATATGTATCTAATTCATCCTAAAGACCTTTGAGTTTTGTGAAATAGGTTGAAACTGTCATGATACCTTGTGTGAGTGAAGCCAATGATTTTTGAATTTGGTAGATTGCAGGTGCATTCTTTTGTGAGAATTGATCGTTAAAATCTTCCCAAACTTGATAGGCTGTCTTTGCATGAATGACCCCTTTGGTAAGATTAGGTTTTACGGAGTGAGTGAGCCATGATAAGATCATGCTGTTGCATTGATTCCATAAAGCATATTCTGTTGGTTATTCTACTGCTGAAGGTTGTTTAATGGACCCATCAATGAATCCAATTTTGTTTTTAGCTGTGAGAGCATGAATCATAGACTTGCTCCATGATGGGTAATTGGCACTATTTAATTTGACGAGGACAAGCATGTGACTTGGATGATCTGAATGATGAACATAATATGGATTTGTTGGATCCATGTTGGATGTGGTGCTTGAATTTTTGTTGTTTTATGCCATAGATTAGAAGACTGGCTCTGATACCATCTTAAAAAATAGATAGGAAAAAGTAGAGAGTTGGCTTAATATGTTTCGTTATATATTCATTGACATAATACAAGTCTATATATACAGAGAGACTATCTAATTATTCTCCTACATCTAAGCCATAGAACATGTTATCCACTTTCAGTGGGATACGTAACAAACTAGTAAGGAAAAATATATACAAGAAGAAGGAACAATAATTATTAGAATGATATTTCTTAACAAAAAGTAAAGATTTAAAACCAATAAGATATGTGTTGTACTTGCCCCCTACAATATATACTTCTGACTGCAGTCGATGGTATCAAGATTAGTTCTAAGACAATAAGGAGTAGCCTAATGGCTTAAGCTCCTCATTTAAGGCTCTCCCTTACAGGAGGTCTTGAGTTCGAGTCACGCCAAAGAAGGAGAAATAGGAAATTTGTCATATTGATGATCCTCTAGCCCCCTGGACAAAGCTCCTTGATCGGATCAATTACAGACTCCTCACTTTCAGCGGCAGTGTAGGAGTTGAAGCTACTAGGGAACTCGAGGACTGCTGGAAACTTGATGCTGAGCAGGGCCAACGATCAATCAGTAGTTGACCAATCAAGTATGTGACGACTCCTTGTGCGCAGAAGTATATAGGCTATGTAGGAACCTGAGGGATCTTGGGGTTCCAGATTTACATCCTCTAGGGTTCTTAGGGTGGGGTCTTAGAGGCTTAGGATTAGTCCGGCTAAACTGGGATACCTAATGTAATTAAAAAAAAGATTAGTGCTATTGCATAAAAGGAAATAGCAGTAACGAATACGAATAAACTATAAATAGATTTCCTGACTTGAATAAAATGGTTATTGAATCATTTATTTGTACAGAGAGGTTCTTTTTCTTAAAATATATTATTTACTTAATAACATCCCTTCCTTTTTGAGAAATCAATTTCCAAGTCTCACATTGATGATCTAACTTCTTTGAAAAAGTTCAATTATCCTAATAAAAGATGAAGAAAAAAATGATCATAATTAATCATAAAAAATGAATAATTCCAAAGAAAGAGAATATACGCAATAAAATGTACGGATTTAATCTAATGACATGTAAATGTAAGTTTATTTATCTTTTATGAACTGTCAAAAAATCTGTAAAATGTAAAATATCTAAAATAAATTACTTGATTGATTTAAAGTCAGAATTATCATAATGGTATTAAATACAATAACTTGGATAAAATTAAGTATTAAGTAAGTGTTCTTTCCTCAACTTCTTCAAGCCTTACGAATAAAGGGTTTAGTTTACTTTCTTTTAAAGCTTTACGTCTAAGAGTTTAAACTTCCTCCATAACTTCCTAATTTAAGTTTTATAGGACCTAACCATTTAGTAAAGAAAAATTAGATATCTAAAACCTTATCTGAATTATAATTAAATTACGGAACTCAACGTTATAAAAAGTTCCTTCATTTTGGTTTTTCTATCTCATTTATTAATTAAGTAGCTGATATCTTTACATCTTTCGTCAACCCTTTCTATTGTCAATTTCCCTTCTCATGTTAAACGTACTCTTTTCAATAAAATTGAAAACCTTATTGAAATCACCCATCTTCCTACAAAAAGTTGTATTTCTGATACTTCTTTATCTTTGCTCATTCCTTATAGTACCTACTCTCGTGACTACTCTTGGACAAGAAGTATAAGAATCATTCTCTCTACATATTGTCCAAAACTTAAAGAAGTTATCCAAAGTTCCCGTCTGGAACATTATGGTTTAAAAGCCACTATAACAAAACAGCATGTGAAGCTAGAAATTCCAAAGGAGCTCATATCTCTTTGGAGAGAACAGAATCATACCGATCTTTATATTGGACCTATCATCTTGTGCTCACCCTCCATAGAAGAAAAGGAATTCTTGCTACAGCCAGGATACCCCTTCTTGACACTGCCTGTACTATGTACCAAAATGCACCAATTAGTGACAACCCTCAATAATGAAAGTGGCATCCTCATTATTACCCATGATTTTAATATCAGGTTGGATGATCTCATCTTGTTTGAACGACTCCAAGTCCAGATCCGAATTACTGGAGCAGAACAAAATCCTACAGCCATTATGGCCACTTTACACCATCAAATAATCTACCATTTGCAAAATCATACAATAGATCTCAATATCCTAAATTCCACTTTAGATTCCTTGTATATGGTAGTAGACTGATCTCATGATCAAAATACCATTATTCAAACCTGAAGCAATTGCCACTGATGGAGCCTAAAAAGTTGATGTAAACTTAATGGATAACTAATTATCAAAAAGTGTTCCATGTTCCTCATATGCACTCTTTTCACACTACCACACCTCCTATCATCAAGACCCTATGAGATGGATTGGTGAAATCTATTTACAACATCGGTGAAATCCATTTACAACAGTCCCATTGAAGATCAACCTAGACCCTCAACTACGTTTGGTCCTATTTTGATGCTTCAACTAGTAGTCTCACATACAGCAGGCAAAGATGGACCTCCAATCCATTATTTCAAACCTAATCGCGAGCCTGTATACATTAGTCATCATCGTGGACATTTTATCTGGGATGTAGATTCATCCATGTGTGAACCATATTGTGAGATCTATTTGAATTAGGAATCAAATAGTAATGATGATGAGTTATATACTCGACGGAAGAAAAAGAAAATCAAAAAATAGCAGCAAACATATATTCATCATTTTCAACCTACTTGACAATTCCATTGTCAAAATGATGATGATGATCTTGATTCTCGACCTTGGAATGGAATTAAAAACCCAAGAGCAAGACTAAGAAATCTTCAAGAATTATTCAAAGTTGTTGACTAGGAACATTTGTTCCATCCAAAGTCAATTCCCAAACATCCTCAGCCAGTTATTCCTTCTATTCTTGTTGTTCCTACTCCAAACACCATTCCTTGCATGATGGTCAAACCATACAAGGAAGAATTCCCTTCACTGAAGAGACACACTGATGATAATAATAGGTTATTTCTAACCCTTATGTTCGTGCTATAGGAATGACTTCTTATAAAATTATGATCTCAACTCCTGTTGATGAAACTCTCAACTAGCAAACTGACAATGCTTTGGCCTTCGATAAATTAATTCCAAACTTGATAGGCTTAATCAACAAATGCAGGCTATTTACTAACGAGTTGATACAGTCTCTTCATAAATCCAAACATTATACAAGTCTTTAAAAGACCATGTGGCCCAACTTGATGCTGATCTTAGAAGATACGTTAACGCTCAGTATTTTAGACTTTATTTCACCTATAAGGAGCAAGAACTCATAAAGGTGAAGGAAGTACTTCAACGAATGGAAGCCGACATGCAGAGAGAATAGTCTAAGACTATTTATGGAGCTTATCCCATACCTTTTCCATTTATCCAACTCATCTATTCTTCACTAACATATCCTGAAGCTGTTGATTATGAGAAAGTATTCAAAATGAATTACCTTTTGCTGACAACATATCCATCCTGCAATCAGTAAACCCAAATCCGCCAAATCCTCAAACCCAAACTTGATAAGTCCTTTGAGCCATCACCTTCATACTAGCTAATTCGTAGAATAATTACAAATTCACACTCCAGCTTCTTCTCCACCAAAAACATAACCTCCCCCTCTACTAGGAAAGATAAAGCTCCTTAATCAAAGTTCATCACAATAACTCTTGCACCAGTATCCATTCCTGATATATCTGATGAACAATGCCCCTCTGTGCATTCTAGTATATCTAAGCAATCTTCTGAAATATCCAAACCATCTTTAAATGAGTCTAAGCAATATGTTGATCTTTCTTACTTAGCTCGGATTATGATGACCATGCTTGAACCTACTAAGGTTGAGCCAATCATTGGTGAAGTTGAATCCACAGGAACTGAACCTTTCAGAACCTCATCGCCTGCAACACTAGTATCACCACCAACTAGACCTACTTCAGGACCCTAGTTTACCTTCGATGATCTTCTACCTAAAAATGGAGAGAGCGCCTTCATGAATTCGATGCTTGGATTTACTTGCATATGGCTCGACTAAATAATCCATTAAGAGATATTTTATCTAAGTTTACTTCTCATTTTACCGAAACTTTGTGAGAATGTTGACAAAGTCTAGATGATTATCAACGACTGCAATACGTTCAATTTACTTCTGCTGGATTACTTCTTGGTCTAATTCATAAAGAGTTTATAGGTGATTTCTAGCTCACTGATAAACAAATCAAACAAGAATATTTTGAGATGAAATGATGTTCTCTGGATAGAAGAGATCTATAAAAACATTTTCAATGTATGACAGAATGTTATTATCTTCTCAATAGATTCAATGATGTTAACCTTCGTTATACATTCATTCCTCTCTTCTATAAGAGTTACAACATTAATTACAAAGGACCATTGCCACATTACGAAGAGATATGAGGGATATATCTCTTGAAGAATCTATCAACTCGCCCTATCTTCATTTGACAAGTTTTGTGATCAACAAATGTTTTTTAAGAAGATGATGAAAGTTGGTCCTTTGTCGAAAAAGGCTTGCAAAAAGCCTTATCTGAAAATCTAATGTAAGGAGAAAAAAGATTGTGAGTGTCATATAAAAAAGAAGCGTCACCACAAATAGTTCTCCTACAAGAAATCTCTTAAATCCCACATTTCTTCTAGAAGGAATTATCCACCCTTCAAAAGATAGAAACAATGTAGATTTGTCATATTCTTCAAACAAAGAAATCCTCAAGCAAAGAAGGCTGATCGATGTCTTATCTGTGGCAAGCCAAGAAATTATGCTCATCAATGTCCTAATAAGACGAAAAGGGATGTCACCCTATTAAATTCCATTAAAGTTATCATGCCTATCCAAGATGATGGAAACATTGAAGATTTCATTGAAGAACAATCCAATGAAGACGAAGAGACCAAAATTTCTGTTCCACTTGATTCTTCTGATGACTAGTTTGAATCATCTGATATCTCCATTTTTGATGATACTGAAGATGACATGTTATACATGTTACAGCAAAAGTGTTTTCAAGTAGATTTCAGACCCCTTGCAATTCCTTGACCTTATGTCCATATCCAGTTACTACAATAAGACAAATATGATAGGTCTATTAAGGCTACTGGTTATATGGACACTGGATCATGTCGAAGTATTATGAAGCCCAACATTTACCTCCTGAAGCATGGAGTTCACATGATGAGTATTTCACTGCTACTGTTGGAAATTCTTTTCAAATTGGTCTTATCAAAAAAAGAAAATAAGGATCTGCTTCTTTCCTGACTGTTTGGTTTAGACTAAAGTCCTTGGAAGCCATCTCCCTGACTCAGATATTCTTATTGGTATGAATGTCTATAGTAAGGCATCCCCATTACAAATCCTCTGTTTAGGGATTAAATATCGTGCTAATTTCAATGCCTACATTGACATCAAAAATGTGTTTGAACTCACACAAGTGCCACCTCCATACGAGGCCCTATGAGACCAATTTTAAGAACACTGTCCTAAGAACTATGCACAGTTCTCATATCCTCATCCTCTATAAAAGAATCCTCACTTCTTCATCCATCTCCTAATTAAGAAGAATGAGGACATCAATCCTACAAAAGCTACTCATCTAGATATGAACCTTAATGATCTAAATTAGCCCAAGAAGAATGTGCCATCCTACTATGTCATGGATTAATCGAGCCCACAAACCCTGACTAAGCTTCTCAGGCTTTTTATGTGAACAAGAGATCTGAACAGAAACGTGGGAAAAAGAGGTTAGTGATTGATTACAAACCTCTCAATGCTTTCCCACAAGATGATAAGTTTCCCCTTCCAAAGATTAGTACTCAAGTCTTCTTTCTCAAAGAAGCTGCAATTGTCTCCAAGTTTGATTTGAAAGTAGGATTTTGGAAATTAGGAATTGACCCCCAGGAAAGATACAAAACAACCTCCTATATTCCTAATGCCCAATATCAATGGATGGTAATGTCATTTAGACTCAATGTTACCCCTTCATTATTTCAACGAGTCATGACAAAAATCTATGAGCCTATTCTCTCAAGCACCTTGGTCTACATTGACGACATACTATAATATTCGTAAAACCATAAAGAACATAAAGCCCTACTCTAACCTTTTTTTGATCTCACAAAACAACATGGAATTATGCTCTCAGCAAAAAAGAGCCATATTGGGACAACCCCAAGTAAAAGTTTTGGGTATGCATTTTTATAATGGTTATTATCAACCTAGTCCACATATCGCCAGTGAACTATTGCATTTTCTAAATGAAAATCTCAACACTAAATAGATCCAACAATTCCTTGGAATAGTTAAATACATTAGAGATTTCATCCCCCACGTAGCTGATTATAAATCTCTTTTATAAAATTTGTTGAAAAAGAATCCACCATCATAGAGTAAAGATCAAACTAGAGCCATACTTAAAGAAAGCTTGTCATAATCCACTAGCTTTAAAGATTCCTGACAAAGGCCAGTACATCCTGTAAACAGATGTTAATGACCATTATTGGGGTGTTGTCCTTGTTGAGGAGATTGATGGGAAATGACACTACTATGGTCATGCCAATGGACAATTCAATGAATCTGAAAAGCACTACCATTCTAGCTATAAATTTTTGTGGTAAAAAAGAGAATTAAAAAGTTCAATTTCCATTTCAGCCTTATCACTTTGTGATACAAATGGACAACACAACGTTTCCTAAGATTCTTGAACCTAAAAAGACATTACTAGACAGCCAGTTGCTTCGAAGGCAAGAATGGTTCTCCTATTATAAATTCATCATTCACCATATTAAAGGATATCAAAATATTCTAGTCAACTTTCTTTCTCGACCCAAGAAACAAATTCAATTGATCTCTCCTCTTCTCTCCACAATAATACCTCTGCTCCTTCCCATCACAAAGTTTCCTCAATATGCCAAAAATTTAATATCCTTTCTCTTCTCTCTAAAAATCCTCAAATTACACTAGAAGAGATTCTTACTCTTCTTCAATAAAGTCTATTCTACTATCTTCACCTCACACTTATCACTATTAAAGTTCTTACCCATCCTCATCATTTTGATTTTGTTACACCTTATTGAGTGCTCTATCATCTTTATGAAACACTCACTTAACCAACATTGTGGCATTTATTATTTGCTTAATATGTGTGTTTATTTCCCTTTCTCCTCTCTACATCTTTCAGACCCTACCGATTCTAAATCTCTCTTCTGAACCTTTCTTGAATGGTTCCATCCTCTGTTAAAATGGCGCATTCAGATGTCCTATATTTTGAATAAACACCAACTCTGGATTTTCACTTATGAGATAAAAAAATTATTCCATCTTTTACACCTATTGTCAATATTGTTAGACGACAATAGGGTACATTTGTAGGCTTAATCACATCCAACTTTGTCTCACCTTTGTTGATTGGCCTACAGATCATAAACAACTGATGATTAATTTACATTCCTTTCTGGATCATTTAAATCGTCATCCTAGAAAAGCTCCATCCACTAAATGCACATCTTTAGGCCCTTATCCTAGAAATTTTACTCTCTCAGAACCCATCTCTCCTTCTGCTGGATATTGGACTTCAGTTGATCAAATTACTGTCACTAGTTTCAACATTATGGCTGGGGACTTACCATGTCCATTAGGCTTTGCCTTGTAGAGACCATTTGAACTAGGAGAAAGTTCTACAAAGCCCAACAACATTCAACCAAATGAATTACCTGATCCATTTCTAGATGCTCAAAGCCCATGGCCTCCAATTTGGTCTGATATAGAAATTGACCTTTTATCCAAGCCATGGATAAATTTGATGGTGACATGGACTTGACAAAAGATTCCAACAATGATAGTGGTGGCCTACATTCTCTCTCTACCCCTCTTTAAAGATTCCTTTGTATCTTGTAAAAGAATCTTTAAGACCCAGTGTTTCCCAATCATTCTTCTTTTTACTATTTACTTTTGTATATTACTGTGCATTATTATACCTAGGGAATCTTTTCTCGTAAAGTTGTTTGTCTTTATCTCTTTACTTAGTCTATAAAAGCAAGGCATCTCCTTCATTGTAATCAAACTTGAAAGACTCTCAAAAGACTTAGATTGGAAAAAGAAATAAAAATATTATGTGTTTCTCATCCTATGGCCTCTTTCTAAATTCTCTCTCCTAAAAGCTTGATCTTAAATAATGTAGTCCTGGTCATACAGAAAGGCAAGTATGCTCAACACTTGCCACTTTATGAGGATCTTGTCTATAAGAAAATCTTAAACCATGGATCCTGTTTGAGGTTGTTGTTAAACTGGGAAAGATTGGAGAGTGTAAATTCCTAAAAGGTAAGCCTTGAGAGTTGATGTTTGTTGGGGAAAAAGGGCTTATATCTCGGCTAGCATACCTAGAATTTACACTACTGTTTATCTTTGATCTCTTATGGATGATCTGTTATAAATCACGAGATTGGTATATAGGTTGGAAACTCATGATGCAGCTCCGGTGAGGCTTGTTGGTGAAATATTCTACGAGTCTAGCAGCCACAACCAAAAATTCGAATTTCGTACCGTACCGGTCAAAAAATGGTACAAAATTATATTCAAAAATACCGGTCGTTAATACTGATTAGTACCGACTGATTTTGCATGGTACTAGCCTATACTTGCAGGTATTTAAAATACCGACCAATATTGTGAACTTTAAAAAATAGGACTTCTCAGCAAAATTTTTAAAAATTTTTCAAAAACCACCTTACCCCTTCAAACATTTGTTTTTAATTGTCTATTTAATTCAACTTTTATTTTGATTTTTTAATTTTTATTTTAAAAATAAAATAAATATTTTTATTACTCATAATAATTATAAAATTAAATTAAATTTTAAAATGATTTTTAATTAAATTTGTTTTAATCGTTTATATAATATTTATTAATAAAGTATTAAAAAAAATTATTTTATTTTTAAAATAAATAATTTAAAATTTATTATTTGTAAACTAATATTTATTTTTAATATATTTTAATTATTACATAAATTTTTATTTAAAATTTATATATCTTAAAAATAAAAAATTAATTTTAAAAATTTAAGTTAAATTAAGGTGTTTACAATTTTAGTAATAATTAACTTTAAAAATTAAATATGTAATATTAAATTAAATTGTTTAAATTCTTATTAATAATTAATGTATTAAATAATTAAATAACATATTTAATTAATAGTAAATTAAATAATATATGTTTTTGTTTCAAGTTTCAATTCCAATTGATTGTTTTCTCATCACGTACTCTTATTGTAAATTGTAATAATTAGAAAGTTAAGGATTTTTATTGTTCTTTTTATTTGATGTTTTAATGTAATTATTATTTATTATATGATATGATTGTAATATGTCAAATACTTTGTACTGTTCTTAATTTTATACTTGTATGATGATAATTGTTTTTTTATATTAATTGTAGTTATAATTTATATGTGAAATATCTGAAAATTATTGTTATTTCATATTAATTATGGTTATTATTTATTATTATGATTTTTGGAAACATGGTTGATGTACACTTATAAACTATATAATACAACTGTACAATATGACAATGAACTATTTTGCAATTTCTAAAAAAATTTAGGGACTATTTTATAAATTTAAAAAATTACCTGAAATGGTACTCAATATTGATCGGTACCGATACAGTATCATACCAGAATTTAATCTGGTACTAAGTCCGGTACGGTATTCGCAACATTGGCTATAATAAGAAGAGTTTTTCTCAATTCACTGGTATAAACAACGTCACATACCTTATTGATGTTATCCCCGTTTGCCCTCTAACCAGGGGTAGCCTATGTGGTATCAGAGCCTTAAGTGTTATTAACCATGACTACAGTATTCCGGATAAGAGTGAGTAAGGAGTTTTCTTAAGTCATGAGTATCTTACCAGGTGACCCTGTTAAAGGATTAATCAAGCCCACAAAATTTGACTAGGCTTACCAGGCTTTTTATGTGAATAAGAGATATGAACATAAGTGCGAGAAATAGAGGTTAGTTATTGATTCCAAACCTCTCATTGCTTTCATTAAGATGATAAGTTTCCCCTGTCAAAGATTAGTATCTAGGTCCTCTTTCTCAAAGAAGCTACAATTTTCTCTAAGTTTGATTTGAAAGTAAGATTTTGGCAATTGGGAATTGACCCTCAAGAAAGATACAAGACAACCTTTTGTATTCCTAATGCCCAATATTAATGGACAGTAATGTCATTTGGACTCAAGATTGCCCCTTTAAATGGGCCACGACTAAAATCTATGAGCCCATTCTCTCAAACACTTTAGTCTACATTGACAACATACTACTGTGTTCAAAACCCATGAAGAACACAAAGCCTTACTCCAATCTTTTTTGTATTTGTCAAAACAACATGGGATTATGCTCTCAACTAAAAAGAGTCATATTTGGTCAAATAGAATATTTGGGTGTGAGCTTCTACAATGGATTTTATCAGCCTGGTCTACACATAGCCAGTGAACTATTGCACTTTTCAGATGAAAATCTCAATACCAAAAAGATTCAAAAATTCCTTGGAATTGCCAATTAAGTTAGAGATTTCATCCCCCACATGGCTGATTATAAATCTCTTTTATCAAAGTTGTTGAAAAAGAATCTACCATCATAGAGTAAAGCTCAAACTAGAGCCATACAACACTTAAAGAAAGCCTGTCAACATTCACCATCTTTAAAGATTCCTGACAAAGGCCAACACTTCCTGTAGACAGACGCCAATGACCACTATTAGGTTGTTATCCTTATTGAGGAGATTGATAGGAAACGACACTAATGTGGCCCTGCCAGTGGACAATTCAAAGAATCTGAAAAGCACTACCATTCTAACTACAAAGAAATTTCGACAGTAAAAAAAAGAATTAAAATTTTCAATTTCCATCTCAGCCCTTATCACTTTGTGAAAAAAATGGACAACAAAGCTTTTCCTCAGATTCTTGAGCTGAAAAAGAAGACATTACAAAAAATTCAATTGCTTCGATGGCAAGAATGATTCTCCTGCTATAAATTCACCATGTGCCATATTAATGGACATCAATATTTTTGTCGACTTTCTTTCTCGACCTAAGAAACAAGTTGAGTTGATCTCTCTTCTTCTTTCCATAACAATACCTCTCCTCCTTCCCATCATGGAGTTTCCTCAGTATGCCAAAACTCCCAAATCATTTCCTCCTCTCTCTAAAAATCCTCATACTACACTAGAAGAGATTCTTACTCTTCTCCGATAGATTCTATTCTACTATCTTCACTTCACACTTATCACTCTCAAAGTTCCTCCCCATCCTCATCATTTTGATTATGTCACACCTTATCGAGTGCTCTATCATCTTTATGATACACTCGTTAAACTAGAATTGTGGTATTTATGGTCTTTATCTGCTCAATATGCCTTTCCTATTTCCCTTTCTCCTCTCTATATCTACAGACATCTTTTGGATCCTACAAATTCTATATCTCTCTTTTGGACCTTCCTTAAATGGTTCCAATCTCTGTCAAAAGGGTGCATTCAGATGTCCCAGATCTTGAATAAACACCAACTTTGGGATATTCCTTTACAAAATCAAAAAACTTATTCCATCTTCATCATCCATCGTCCTTGTTGTTTGACGACAACAGGCTACGTCTATACCCTTAATCACATTCAAATTTAGTGTACCTCTATTGACTGGCCTACAGATCACAAACAACCAATGACTAATATACATTCCTTTTTGTCTTATTAGGATATTAACCAGTATAATGTCCTGACTTGCCACAGATAAAACATCGATCTTCCTTGTTGGCTTCAGGATTCCTTCATTTCAAGAATCTGACAAATCTATATCATTTCTTTCTTCTGAAGGGTGGATAATTCCTTCTAAGAGAAATGTGGGATTGATGAAATTTCTTGAAAGAGAATTATTTGTGGTGATGCTCCTTTTTTGTATGACACTCACAATTTGTTTTCTCTTTACATTTGATTTTCAAATAAAGCTTTTCTACAAACCTTTTTCAACAGAGGACTGCCTTTTATCATGTTTTTTAAAAACATTTGTTGACCACAAAACTTTTCAAGTGAAGCTAAGGCAAGTTGATATATTTATCTAAGAGATATATCCCTTATATATCTTTGTAATGCAGTAATGGTTCTTTTTAATTCAGGTTGTAACTCTTCTGAAAGAGAGGAAATGAATGTATAACGAAAGTTAACATCATTGAATCCATTAAGAAGATAATAGCATTTCATCAAACATTGAAAATGTTTCTCAAAATATTCCTGCTTAATTTGTTTATCAATGAGATGAAAATCTCCAATATACTCTTTATGAATTATGCCAAGAAGTGATCTAACATAAGTGACTTGAATGTACTGCAGTCGTCGATAATCATCTAAACTTTGCCACCATTCTCATTAAGTGCCTGTAAAATGAGAAGTAAAGTTAGACAAAAAAATTCTTAATGGATTATTTGGTCAATTCATTTGCAAGTCAATCTAAGCATAGAATTCATGGAGGTGTTATCTCCATTTTTTAGGTGAAAGATCATCAAATGTAAACCAAGGTCTTGAAGTAGGTCTGGTTGGTGGTGGTACTAATACTACCGGTGGTGAGGTTCTGAATTAGTTCATATGGATTCAACTTCACTAATGTTTGTTTCAACCTCAATAAGTTTAGGCATGGACATCATAATTTGAGCCAAATCAAATAGATCAATAAATTACTTAGACTCATTTGAAGATGATTCAGATATTTCAGAAGATTGCTCAGATATGCTAGAATGCACAAAAAGGTATTCTTCATTAGATATAGTAGGAATGGAGACTAGTGCAAGAGTTGTTATGAACTATGTTTGAGGAGCTTTTTCCTAGTGGATTGTGAAGGTTGTGTTCTTGGTGGAGAAGAAGTTGGGGTTTTGATTTGTAAGGATTTGTTCCAAGGATCAATTGGTTTTATATATGAAGTTGATGGCTCAGAGGACTTATCAAGTTTGGGTTTTGAGGATTTGGTCAATTTGGGTTTAGTGATGGTAGAGTGGATATGTTGTCTAATCAAAGGATAATTCATTTTGAATACTTTCTCATAATTAGTAGCTTCAAGATATGTTAGTGAAGAATAAATGGGATGGATAACAGGAAAAGGTGTGGGGTAAGCTCCATAAACAGTCTTGGACTGTTCCTTCTGTATGTCAGTTTCCATTCGTTGAAGTACTTCCTTCACCTTTCTAAGTTCTTCCTTTTTAGGGTGAAATCAGGTCCAAAATACTGAGTATTAACTTATCTTCTAAGATCAACATCAAGTTGGGCCATCTGATCTTTTAAAGACTTGTATAATGTTTGGATATGTGAATAGACTGTATTAACTCGTTGGTAAGTAGCTTACATTTTTTGATTCAGCCCATCAAGTTTGGAATCAATTAGTCAAAGGATTTTATTTTGGACCAAAGAATTATCAATCTGCTAGTTGAGAGTTTCATCAATAGGATTTGAGATCATAGTTCCATGAGAAGTCATTCTTGTAACATGAACATAAGGGTTAGAAATAACCCTATTATTTTCATCAGTATGTCTTTCCAGTGGAGGGAATTCTACCTCATATAGTTTGACCATCGTGCAGGGAATGGGGTTTGGAGTAGGAACAACAAGAATAGAAGGAATAACTGGTTGAGGATGTTTAGAGATTGACTCTGGATGGAACAAATGTTCCTAGTCAATAGCTTTAAGTAATTCTCCAAGATTTTTAGGTCTTGGTCTTGGGTTTTTAATTCCAATCCAAGGTTGAGAATCAGGATCACCATCATCATTTTGACAGTGGAATTGTCAAGCAAGTTGACAACAATGAATTTTTGTTTGTTGTTTTTTTGTTTTTCTTCTTCTTTTGTCAAATATATAGCTCATCATCATTACTGTCTGATTTATAATTCAGAAAAATCTCATAATCTGGTTCACACATGGATGAATCAATATCCTAAATAAAATATCCACAATGATGGCTAACATATACAGGTTATGTATCAGGTTTGAAATAATGGATTAAAGGTCCATCTTTGCCTTCTGTATATGAGAACATTAGTTGAAGCATCAAAATAGGACCAGATGTAGTTAAGGGTCCAGGTTAATCTTCATTAGGCCTGGTGTAAATGGATTTCACCGATCCATCTCATAGGCTTGATGATAGGAGGTGTGGTAGTGTGAAAAGAGTGCCTATAAGGAGCATGGAACACTTTTTGATAATTAGTGCTCTACTCAGTTGGCATCAACTTTTCAAGCTCCATCGGTGGCAATTGCTTCGGGATCTAAATAATGGTAGTTTGATCATGAGCTCTGTCTACTACCACATACAAGGCATCTGAAGTGGAATTATGAAATTGAGATCTATTGCATGATTCTGCAAATGGTAGATCATTTAATGGTGTAGAGTGGTCATAATGATTGTAGGATCTTATTCTGCTCCAGTAATTTGGATTTGGACTTGGAGTCATTCAGACATGGTGAGATCATCCAACATAATATTGAAATCAGGGGCAATAGTGAGGATGAAATTTTCATTATTGAGGGTTGTCAGTAAAATATCAATTACTGCATTTTGGTACATAGCATAGGCATTATCAAGAAGGGATATCCTACATTACAAGAAAATTAAGATTACTGACAAAAAATTAGCATCGAAAATTATTTCGTAGCAAATAAACGAGAACTTTAACTCCATCGTTAAACTTATCAGGAAAAATGATTTTTCCCGACGGAAAATGTGGAGGGAATTTTTTCGCTTAACTTTGCCGATAGAATTTTGTGACAAAATAGAAAAATTCGTCAGAAAAATAAGCGGCAATGTTTAGCGGGAGAAGTGAGTGATGACATTTATCGATGGATTATTTTTCCATTTAATAAAATCAAACGACGTCGGAAGTGTTTTTAAATTTATGGTAAAACGACATCGTTTGATAATTAATAAAAACCTAACCCCTGAATCCCCCTTATCGTCTTCTCTAGTTTTCTGGTGGCTTTCATTTTTTCCTCCTTACATCTTCTTCCATCTGTTGATCTTCTTTCATTCTTCCATTGCTTC
>JANIIA010000006.1:26941331-26955191 GCA_027478495.1 Erythroxylum alaternifolium | reverse complement strand
TTGATGTGATGCCATGTGGAGTAACTGTAGTGATTGCACGTAGCGCTCCCTTATCATAGAATATGTATCGGAATGACTTACGGGCGTCCCGGTGCGTACCCTACGGTAAGGGGGTGTTACAGATTTATTTGAGTTGGCACTAGTTTCATCTATTTCTCGTAAAAAATTTTCTTTTGACATAATACCGCTATTACTCTAATCTGGGTATGTAAATAGTTAGCTTGAAATTTTGTTGTCAAGGTGACTCAATATTTATGTGTGTGTGTGTGTGTGTGTGTGTGTGTGTGTGTGTGTGTGTGTATTCTTTATCTACATAAACTTCTCTTTATACTTTTCCTGCTTAACTTTTTTTTACTATAAGATTAGTCTAAACTTATTGTTATGGGCTTGATTTACAATTCAGAGTCTAATTGCAACATAAATAGTAACACCTTATACTTCTCCTCATTGTTAGATATTTTACATTGGTGTGAAACTATATATTGTATTGTTATTCCAAATATATTCCTACATACTAACCCCATTTGATATGGCCCTATTTATGTACATTTTCCATATCAGTTTTTCATTCTCAATGGTTTCATCTTTTTCTTAAAATGCTGTTAATATTTTAAGTGCAAAATTTACCATGACTTATAATTTTAAATAATTTTTTGGTATTTACCTAACATCAAACTCTTCAAGATTAATTGACCATTTTTCAAGTCTTTCTGATATATTTGTTTTGTGAAGTACTTACCTTATTAGTGTGAATATGCTACTTTCTTATATGTTAGATACTTAAACTTTAGGATTTATAGTATCTTGCTTACATAATATATAAGCTTTTAATTGTTTCCTTTTTTCCTAATCAAAACGGAGTTGAGGAAAGTATCCAAAATGGCTATGTGAATGTATAATAATTTTCCTAATCTTAGGGTTTATAACAATAATGGACTTATTGGATAACTAACACTCTTTAGTCCACTAAGATTCATTTGGTTTTCTAATGTTTCCATGGACAATATAACCTTATATTTGTAATAAATTAACTTTGATTTTCCTGTGGGTGGTCATGAATTTGAGGAATTCACCTACCCTTGCCCTTACCCTTACCCCTAATGCTTAGTTTTTAGAGTTAAGTCTTATGTCATATTTTCTTAGGGCTATGAAGCATTATGTTAACTTGTTAGAATAATCTTCATTCCTTTTTTGTCTTTATATCATATAGTTGTCATAGGATTACATAGTATTGTAGTTACTTATAGAAGACCATGTTAACTAACCTTTGTTGTCTTTATACTGAAAGGCATGGCTCTATAACAGTATCTCATTCTGAGTGATGATTAGAGAGTCGTTTAGCTTGAGAGCACAGTAAAGAGACTGATGGACTGTATAGCCCAACTCCATAATGAGATAGATGAGTCAAAAGGGAGGGGCAACAGCTCATTGCAAGAGTCAGAGCATCCTCTTTGACCAACTGCATAGCTTAGATGGATAAGTTAATGTAGATTCATTTTACCAGAATTCTTAATTTACATTTATTTTCAAGATACTTATTGTTGTAGATGATAATTATTTATTATCAATTAAGATAATTTTTACTTTATTTTATCAATTAACTTACTATTTATAGAAATTAAATGTAGTAAAATAAAAAGATTATCAATAGATAACTTAGGAAGGAAATGAGAAATGGTGGTTGAAGTTGTCATTGGTACATTTACCGACGAAATAAACAAAAACTGTTGGTAAATTTAGTAGTATATTTACTGACGAAATAAGAAAATTTTATTAGTAAATTTATCGACAGACGTAGAGTGTCTGTCACTAATATTAGTGGCGAAAGCTTGTAACTCTATCCCTAAATTTAGTAACAGGATTATAAGTCCATCGCTAATGTTAGAGACAAAACTTTTGAATTTTGTCGCTAACTTTTACCTAAAATGGATTATCCGATCACTCGTTCCATCGATAATTTTCATCGCTAACACTAATTTTTCTTGTAGTGCTAGCTGTAGCAGGAAATCCTTTTATTCCATTGAGGGTGAGCACAAGACGAATAGCTCCAATATAGAGATGAGTATGATTATGTTTTCTCCAAAGAGAGATGAGCTCCTTTTGAATTTTTAGCTTCACATATTGTTATGCAGTGGTAGCTTTTAGACCATATTACTCTAAACGGGAACTTTGGATGATTTCTTTAATTTTTGGACTATGTGTAGAGAACATGTTTCTTATACTTCTTGTCTAAGAGCGGTCACTAGAGTAGATACTGTAGGGACTAATCAAAGGTAAATAATTATTAGAAATATAACTTTCTATAGGAAAATCGGTGATTTCAACAAGGTTTTTAATTTTATTAGAAATAGTATGTTTAACATGAGAAGAGAGATTGGCAATAGAAAGGGTTAAAGAAAGATGAACAGGGTCACTTGGTAAGGTACTCATGGCTTAAGAAAATCCTAACTCATGGTTTAAGAAAACTCCTTACTCATTCTCATCCAAAATACTGTAGTCACAATCAATAACACTTATGGCTCTGATACCACTCAAACTACCCCTAGTCAGAGGGCACACGGGGATAACATCACTAAGGTACGTGACATTGTTTACACTAATGAATTGAGAAAGGCTCTTATCGTTGTGGTTCCTAGACTCATGGAATATTTCATCGATAAGTCTCACCAGAGTTGCATCACGGGTTTCCAACCTATATACCAATCTTATAATTTAAAACAAAAGATCCATAAGAGATCAAAGATAAACAAAGATTTACTGTAGTGTAATTTCCAGGTATGCTATCTGAGACATAGTCCCTTTTTCCTTAATGGGCATTAACTCTCAAGGCCTGCCTTTTAGGAATTTACACTCTCCAATCTTTCCCCGTTTAACAACGATCTCAAACAGGATCTATGGTCTAAGACTTTTTGATACATAGGATTCTCATGAAGAGGCAAATGTAGAGCATACTTGTCTTTTTGTATGACCAGGACTACATTACTCAAGAATCAAGCTTTTAGGAGATAGAATTTAGAAAAAAAACTATAGGATGAGAAACATACAATATTTTTATTTCTTTTTCCAATCTAAGTCTTTTGAGAGTCTTTCATGTCTGATTCAATGAAGGAGAAGCCTTGATTTATAAACTAAGCAAGGGAATAAAGACAAACAACTTTAAGGAAAAAATTCCTAAGTACAATAATGCACACTAATATACAAAAGTAAATAGTAAAAGAAGAATGATTGGGAAACACTGGGTCCTAAAGATTCTTTCACAAGATAAGAAGAAATTTTTTAAAAAGGGGAAGAGAGAGAATGTGGACCATCGCTTTCATTGTCGGAATCTTCTATCAAGTCCATGTCATGATCAACTTTGTCTATGGTTTGGATAAAACAGTCAATTTCTATATCAGACCAAATTGGAGGCCATGGGCTTTGAGCATCTGGAAATGGATTAGGTAGTTCATTAGGCTGAATGTTGTTGGGCTTTGTAGAACTTTCTCCTGGTTCAAATGTTCCTGGGAGGCAAGCTTGATGGATATGGTAAGTCACCAGCCATAATGTTACAACTAGCAAAAGTGAGTTGATTAACTGGAGTCCAATATCCAACAAAAGGAGAGATGGGTTTTGGGAGAGCAAAATTCCCAGGATAAGGGCCTAGAAATGTGCATTTAATCGATGGAGTTATTCTAGTATGATGATTGAAATGAACCGGAAAGGAATGTAAATCAGTCATTAGTTGTTTATGATCTGTAGGCCAATCAACAGAGGTGCACCAAAGTTATATGTGATTAAGGGTACAGATGTGAAAGTATTATCATAAGGTTCATCTAACCTAAATACTAACTGGACATTTAGTCATATATGATCGAATGTGAAATCAAACATACATAAATAGAAATATTAATCGAAAGCAATGTGTTCATAATTCTAAACCTCCTTGACTGTCTTTTATTGAATGTTCTTGTGATGTAGAGGCTTGATCTTATTTTTCGATGCATCTTTCGATGATTTCTTCATGTTTCCCAGTTCTTTGGACCAAAATCATCCTTTCTTGATGTTCTCCACATCTGGAAATCGCCTCCTAGAGTCTCCCCATTTTATTAACTGTCGAAAATATCTTTTTATATTAAAAACTAGGGTTTCTAGGACTTACACATTCTAGTACACGACTGTGTATCAGACTGTATATGTCTAAAAATGCCTAAAATTGCAAAAGTGCATGGTTGTGCACTCCTTCTAGATTGCTAATTTTCTGTTTTGCGCCACATTTTCGCCCGAATACTTTTCCTTCAAGTTCATGAAGGCAATTATCACTTGTAAACAAACTTAGAGCATATTAAGTACCAAATATACGATAAAGGTACAAAATATCAAGTAAAATACATCAAATATGGGTGATAAAATATAGTCAAATATCCATCTATCAGAGTGCAATTGAGTACCTTATATCCATTTAATTTATTTTTATTGAATTACTATGTTATTGATACAAATGAAGTAGAAATTAATAAGTTAAACTATGTTTTTGCAAGCAATAATCTTAAATTTTAGATAAGAAAGAACTGTTTGTATTATTTTCCTAATTGGCTTATCATAAATATATTTCTTATTATGGAGAATCGTATTCATATTGTTTAATATTTAAAATATATATTAATTTGTTGAACATCAGTGGAAGATTGTATCCATATTATTGTACACTTTTAAAACTACAAGGTATAAAAATTAGAGTGAAACTATAGATCTAGAAATTTTCAAACAAATATTAAGTTGAAATCTCCAATAATGAAGGTATCTAAGAATTAGTTGTAGATTGTTAGGATAAAAGAAATTGAGTTTACAAAAATTATTCATTTTCAATATTATATTGTCATGTAGCATAATTATAGTTAACTTCATGAATCAAGAATAAATTTATAAATAATAATTCCATGAATAATTAATTGACACCATTTGGTATTCAAATTAATGCTACAAGCTTTCTTAAACCATTATTATTATAATAGAGGATTTCACAACATTTAAAGGGAATGAAGGAATAAGTTTTAAAAGCGCCTCAAAATTTTAGGTTTGTATATTAAGAGCTCTGACAAATTGTTGCAGCTACACTAATGCACTCAATTATCAAAACTTCACTAAACGTATAAGGAAAAACACTGAAGTGTCATGAAGTTGACATCAGTGACCAAAATAACGCCTAAGTTTGTGTATACCAACACTTAAATTTTTGATAGGTCTTTAACAAGCAAATCAACACCTACATAAGAAAATGTCACGAAGACATAAACCCTTACACCTTCAAATTCAAAGATATTAAGCAAATTGACATCATCTATAACAATAATCAAATATTCAACGAATATTCAACAAATAATCGATCAACTCATTAAATTATATCCCTCATATGAAAAAAAAAAGTTTACATATGTGAGATCAGATCAATTCTAACAACTCTATGCAACACTAAAACTGAAGAATAAACTTAGATGATACATCGCAAGCAAACTCAAATAAGTGTAATCTTGATTTAGTATTACTTTTCTTACTTTCAAATAATTGAAACAAAAAAATTAATACTATAATACATATTGTATAGAAATCACGACATTATTGTTCTTAATTTAGGTTAAAAAAATATTGCAATTAAAGGAATATTATGATGCAAAGTTATTTTACCTAGTCAATGACTTAGTAATTATTTTATTGAAATTAATAATAAATATGTTTCTTAGTTTACTATATTGAAATTCAAATGACCAGTTTTCTATTCTTAATAAATAAAAATTGATTGATAATATCGAGTTTAGATAAATCTTTTATAATTGATTTCATTGACAACTATTTTAAATTTTCAATTAGTTTTCATACTAGCAATAAATTTCAAATTTGAAATGAATATGTACACTTCATAAGAAAATTGAGATGAAAAGATAATTATTATTGAGTTTATTTTCTTTTAAAATATGCATTGATTTATATTAAATATATATTTAATTTATTGTATATATGCATAATCAATTACCCATAATAAAGTTAAACGTAGGGATGGTAATTTGGGTTCGATTTGGTCTAAAGTTAATCAGACTTCATGTTGGGATCTAGTTTGGGAGGATTAAACGGCTCTATCTTTTCTCTACGTCGCCCAATTTTACTTTCAGGCATTTGAAAAGTGAGATAACAAGAAAAAGTGAGGTATAAGTTATTCAAACTTTTAGGCAAGTGGGTTTTGTTTTCATTTTAGTTATAATTGTCCCAAAATGCCATAGGTCCTGAGTGGAGGGGAAACAACTCCTCTTTCGAGGGGCAAGGCCATCGAAGATTCTCCTCATTGCTGCCAATTATTCAGCTTTGGTGAGGGGTTGTACCAAAGAGTATGTGTCCTATGAGGTTCATTTTGGTGTTGTTCTCCGCTGTTTTGGCTGGATATTTTGCGTGGAGGACGGTGCGTTCATCTCCGGAAATCGACAATGACCATGACAAAAGATTTCAGCGTTAAAGAGGTATCTTCAATTGCTAACTTACATGGATTGACTTGAAATAATTTATTTAAACGTTGCAGATGATTCAGAATGGATTCTGGGTATTTGTGGACATGGCCAGCGGCAGATACTTGTGGAGGAATCTGAAAGAGTCTTTGAAGAATGATGATGAAGTTAAAGAGCTCGTAGCTTCTCTTGCTTGTGAAAAAAGATACGGAATGTGTCACATTTTTCGTATTAGAAGATTCTGCTGCGAATTGTCTCCAACCGTAGATTCTCAATTACTATTAATAGTAGTTACTTGGAATTTGGGAAAGCCAATTTTAAGAGTTGACCATTTTTCTCTTTTACTTGACTCCATCACGTCAAATCACGGGGGACATGTGGCCTAGACATCGAGTTAAGAGGCATTTGATGAAACTGATTGCTACTATGGGGCAAATTTTTTGGGGAGATCTCTTCCGACCTGTTTCCGCCCAAAACTGAATCCAATTTTCCGCTGACACGAGCTTACATTCTGTCAATCAACAAAATGTGTTTGTATATATATACATATATATGCACAATTGCATTGTCCATCTGCGACTAAAATTGTAGGCAAAACTGTATACATAAGATATTCAAGTAGACAGCAGTCGGTCTAGAAATACCAGCATAAGTTGTACCTAAATGGGTTTAGCTTATGTCGACTTGCAGCTTGATTGACATGTAAAGTAGAGCAAGCAGTGCGCCTTGCGGGAGTGGTGCACTTCTAGCAAGAGTTGAGCCAACCCACATTGCTACTACTACCAGAGTAACAATGCTGCTGCTGGTCTTACCATACAACCAACTCACAAATTGGAGACACAAAGTAAGGAGTATGCCTACTCTCCCACCCAAAACCCATGCAACTAAATGCCCTACTTTGTATCCAACATCCAATTTTAGGTCAAACAAAGCCAGCAGGCTGCTAAATGTAAGAGATAATCGACAACCAACCGTCTGCAATAGGAACAAAGATATGAAGGCAGACCTAAGCACTTCACTAAAGGGGCCTCTTGTTTCCTCCATCTTTTCAGTCTCGCTGTAGGAAGATGAGTCTTCATCAATTCCTTCGTATTGTTCCCAATATCTCTCATGTTGCATGTGCTGCCTCAATTTAGCCCACCTATATATCCTTGCTCTATCTTCGTATCTAGAACTGTAATTGTGATTTCTGCGGTTCAACCTCCTTGTGCCCTCTTGATATCTTAGAGCTCGATCATACTGACTTCTTGTCACCGTATTAGATAGAATCTGTTTTAGAAACATATGTTTCTTAGTCTCACTTAGCATCTTTTTGAAAAGCAACAAGGTAAAGAAAAGGCTAGTACATCGCTCTATTTAAAGCATTATGATGCCATCTCTCCACATATTATTCCAAATGATTGAGAAAACACAGAAGAAAGGAATCAGATTCCATTATTAACAACTGCCCATATGCTCAAATCAATACATTACCATTTTTCAGAAAAAAGAGGTGAACAATTTACCTGCCTAATTTTGAACTGAAGACAAATCTTAGGCATCTCAACAGATAAATAACAAAAGAGTCATCATTTCTAACAATTGTTAGGAATTGCATACTCGTGACATTGTCATAACAAAAGAGTCATCATTTCTCATAATTGCTGGGAGTTGCTTACTTCATATGCGTGACGAATTCTCTTGAACAGTTCAACAGCTTGTGAATGTTTGCTGACATCTGGGTGGTACTGCAACACAAGTCATAGGGAGAGCTGTCAAATTTCAGATATGATAATATAAAGAACTTCAAAGACAAACTGCAAATCAAGAACAAGTTGGAGTTTAGAATTAAATCTTCAATATGCAAAGCCAGTATCAAAAAGCTTAAACATGGACTTGCATAAAAACCTTTACCAGAAGAAAAACTTGTACAAAAGAAAAAGATAAAAAGTTTGTATAAAAAAAGTTGTGCCATGCTGAGAACTCTTATCTAAATGTATTCTCGAGGCATTTAAACACTTTCAATCACTTTTTTAAAGGCATCTTTGATCTTCAAGTTAACAGCAACAAAACTATCATTTTTGTTTCTGCAAATTCTCATAATGTAGATCACAACACAGAAACAATCTGTGGTTACTCTTCGCAATTAATCTTCACAATCACTTCCTATCAAACACCTAGGCCTTCTTATCATCTCCATGAAACTCATTGTTTCATATTTCTTGCCCCTGATCCAAAATAGAGATGTTAATGGGCTGGGGCACTCCTAGCCTGACCACGGGCTGATTGGCCTATGGCCCAATGAGCCACGGTCAACCGGGCCAATCCGGGCCACCTTATATATTGTCAAGAATCCCAAATCGGACAAATATGAGTACATTCAGTCATTTATAAAAGTTTGCAAACCTCCCCCTCTCAAGCTGGCTTTTGGGGGTAAGCTAGGTCTTTCAACATGGTATCAGAGCTTGTTTGTCTCAATGGTTTGGGGGGGTACCCGGTTCTATCCCTTTGCTCAATATGCCCAACAGATGTCCAGCCTTGCTTTGGGCTGAGAGGGTTGTGTCAACAATCCCACATCGAACAAGTTTGAGTACATTCAGTCATTTATAATAGTGTGCAAAACTCCCCCTCTCAAGCTAGTTTTTAGGGGTGAATTAGGCTTTTCAACATATATTTTTTTAAAAAAAGGTCAAAAACGACCAATTTTAGCCCGTAGCCCGGTCAAACTTGGGCCAAAATCGGGCCCGAAAAAATTGACATCCCTAAACTCCAAAAGATTGGAAACATAATCTCTAGCAGGACCATAGATACCTTTCACTTGCTAAAAGCCTACAGGTGGTCAAAGTTGTCCTGAGTAGCATTAAAATCCATTGGTCATTACATCCCCGGTTGCAATCCACAGTATTTAGCTTATTGAATAAAAGACTAGAGAATTTTTTATGGTCTGGTTCATCCCCTATCAACACCAAAAGCAAAGCTTGGATGAAATATGTAGACCTTTTCATGTAGTATGACTAGGGACTAAACCTTGAAAGCTTCAATCATTGTGCTTCTTTCAAAACATACGTGGATGCTCTTCAATGATGTTTTTCTATGGGTTACATCGATTCATACTTGTATCCTAAAATGGTAAAGCTTCTCACAAGTGCAACCCAAATCAAATAGCTCATGGTCTTGGAAGAAGAGACAAAGGCCAACAACTGTCATGAAGCAAACAATATTTCATAAAGATAGCAATGGCAGGTCTATGCCTTTTGTTTTTTTGGTGGCACTACTTGGGTTCTCTCAATGACCACCAGTCCACTGGATCAATCCATGAGGCATTCTGGTGTTCCCTCAATGACCAACAGTCCATCAGATCAATCCATGAGGCATTCTAGTGTTTAAACTCCAAAGTGTACTCCATCGTACACCAAAATTGCTGGACATAGCCTCCTAAAAACACAAGAACACTTGTATATATTAAAGAAGTCATGCCACTAGTAGGCGTCGAGTTAAGCTTTTCTACTTAAGATGAAAGAAAAGGGGCCAAACGATTAGAAGAAAAGCCTAACAATTCCTAAGGTTAATACTGAATGGTTGCTCTTTGTTATTTCTGCTTTATTACTTGTTTGTTTTATTGCTAGCAAGATGCTACAAAGTTGAGGTGGCATTGTTGTAAAGGCAAGGGGTTAGGTTAGGGAATATGTAGCTGACAAAGGGGAAGAGAAAGGAGGCAGGCATGATGTACTAGGACAGAAAATGTCTAAGGAGAAAATGGCACCTCTCGAATACTACTTGTAATTGCCTCCCTACTAATTTTCATTTGAATAAAGGACCTACACTATTATCCATTTCTCTCCTGTTTTACTAGAGACTTAACAAATTTGGTACCAGAGTCAGTTTCAGAACCTAGGGAATGCCAGTGACAAGGATGGAAGCAAGAGTAGAAATATGGAAGAGAAGCTGCCGACAATTAAGATTCATCTGTCTCTCCTCGACTTCTCAGTTTCTTCTTTAAACCAAAAGTTGGATGAAGTCCTAAATGCCATTCACAAGAGCGTCATCTTTGTGGGGAAAAGTATAGTAGAATCAAGTAGATACAGGACCCCCAACCCAGCCATGAGTCCAACGATAGAGGCAACTCGTAGAGCAGAAGGATCTAGCACTAGGTTCTAGTCTGCCAAAACAAGTATGATCGTAAACTTGAGATACCCACATACGACGAGGAGGATGACCTAAGGAGAGGTACTTCGTCGTGAACAAACTTGGTGACGCAGAAAAGTTGGAAGTAGCAATGGTGTGCCTTTGGGTGTCGCCTTAGCGTGGTTACAATGGGAGGAGAATCAATGGCCCATATTAACATGGGATGAGTTAAAGACCCAACTTGTGAGAAGATACTTGCCAAAATGCAAAGAGACTCATCAGCATCATCTCCTATCACTTGATTCAAGTGTGATGAAAAATATCATGTTGGGCATAAGTGTAAAAATCAGGAATTGAAAATCTTGGTTGTCTTTGATGATGAAGCAGAAGGCGAGCTAGGGACAAATACAAGGCAATCGGACGCTAAAGCATTGTTGTAAGTGAGGGGAAATCCATTTGACACTAAATTCAATCATTGGATTAAGCTCTCCACACTCGATGAAACTACGAGGAACAATTACTAAGGTTGATACCAAAGGGCTACAATTTGTTATTTCTGCTTTATTACTTGTTCGTTTTGTTGCTAGAAAGATTCTAGAAAGCTGATGTGGCATGGTTGTTATGGTAAGATGTCAGGTCAAGGAATATTCAGCTGGCAGAGGAGAGTGGAAAGGAGGCAGACATGATGTAATAGGGTAGAAAATGTCTAAGAAGAGAATGGCAATGCTTGAATGATGCCTGTAGTTTCCTTCCTACTGATTTTCATCTAAATAAAGGACCTACACTATTAACCATTTCTCTCCTATTTTACCAGAGACTTTACAGCCACCTCTCCCCCCAAACGCCATCACAGTAGATAAAATTATTTGGCACTTCACTCATCCAAAAGTTTCACAATAAATCAATTTGGACGCTATCTGGGCATGAAGAGCAAAAGGTCACTGGTCTAAATTTGTGTGGTTTAAACATCAAATTCCAAAGGTAAGCTTTGTATTTTGAGTGGCTCCACTTCAAAAGTTGAGAACTAATGATACAGTAAGCTACATATCTAACAAAACATGTATCCTACACAACGTAGAGGAATGATTATCTCCTCTTTCAGTGTGCTTACACAAACCCCATTTTGTAGACCATAATCCATTACTGTTATTTATACTACACTTGTCAAGACGGTATTAAAAGCATCTCATGGATGTGCTTTATAAATTCCATAGGGAACAACAAAAATTCACTCAAAAAATTAGTCTTCTCTTGCTAATATACAATATTTGGATGGGAAGGAAAAAAAGAATTTTCAAACAGGTCTCAAAGCCTATGCAAACCATAATTGTTGCCACGATACAAATGCCAAAGAAGCTTACATTATCAAATATGGTGGCTCACTCTCAAGCCAAAAACTATTGACGTGATAGAGGCTCTAATGTCACTATTCACTGCAATTAGCTTTGGAAAGAAACCCTATAGTCACTGCAACTCCATATATGGAGAGGATACAAGACTTGAGCACTCTGATTGCGCCACTTATCTCCCATTACAATTTTATATTATTGATACCTGGTTGTTTAGCTTGGTGGCTAAGGCTTTCTTGAGTTAAGGATCTTACATTTGTTTCACATATGGCAGATGAACGAATTGCTTTAGCATTTTTTCCTTCAATGGAATTATCAGTTACAAAATTGAAAGAGTATATTGAAGGACCTCCTGCTATTTCAAAACTGAAAGAAAACAAAGAACATAATTTATTACTGATCTTGATATGAATAGCAAATGGTTAATCATGATCCAATCCAAATGATGTGTCCCTATAATCTGATATCTAGAGGCGTTAACGGCATAAGAGAAATGAATCAAATGTAAATAATTTACATACTCAGAGATGTAAACATGTTGAGGCCTTCAAGGGGTTTTCTTATGTGAAAATCCATTTCAAGGTACCATTCATGTTTCTTGTATTGGTTTGTCAGATTTGTAGGTATGTATCACTATTCTTGCTTTACTTCAATTAACATTGAGAATGTTTCTGTGCTCCAAGGTAGCAATAACAGTAACGTCAACGTGTCTGCATGAATTATCCGACTTATATATATATAATTTCCCAGACCATAAAAAAAACAAAGAAATTCAACAATAAGTGCAAACTTTAAAAACCAAACTTATTACTCAATAAGTCCCTAAATTAATGGGTGATCAAACACTCAATTACAACAACAAGAAACTCAAATTTAAACAGACCTAAAGTTTCCATGTGAAGTTCACCTGAACGCGCCATTAAAGAGACACTAAAAGTATTTTACTATTCTAACACAAAAATGTACATTGGGAAATTCTTTCAAATACCAAACCATGATCATGCAGATTTGCAAATTCTACATTCGTTCTTCATGAGTAGATAATATAAATCTGACGATTAAAATGTAATGAAGATATTTTTAAAAAATTTCGTGGACAAAATAAGAAACTAAACCAGAAAAGAAATGACTTGAAGAGGAGACAACATCGCGTAATGGTTACGTACCTCCCGAGCAAGAAGACGGTAAGCTTTCTTGATATCGGCGGAGGAGGCGTTCCGGGCAAGACCAAGCGCAGCATAGTGATCTTGTTGGCCGGCCGACAACGAAGAGTAAGAACATGATGCAGGGACCCACTTGTTGCGATTATGGTTGGCCCAACCGATAAGGGAAGTGTGGTAGATGATGGAAGAGGAGGAGAGAGAGGAAGAGGCGTCGATCGTGCAAGGTACCGTGGGAATGGGTCCCACCAGCAATCGCGTCACTTGCATTATATACATATACAGAGACTACATGCACTTGTTCAACCTTCTCTTCTCGACCACCACTCAATAAGCACCAGCAAGCAGTGAAAAGGAGGATTGAGAGGAGAAGAAAAGCTAGAAATTGGGATGTGAATGGGCTGGGCTTCAAATTGTGGAAGGAAATAGGACCTCTTTGAAGAATCATTTCATTTCTCTGAAACAAAAAATACGTGGTTTTATTCCATGGCATTGGCATTGATAAACAATGTGATATTGTGAACTTTGATGTATGAAATTAACAGTTTTAAGTTTTAATTTGTATAAGCCTTTGGTTATAAACCTAATAGATAAAGTAACACCTATAGCCGGTGGCGGAGTTAGGAATATCTTAGAGTCAGGGCTGATTGGACAGCGATGGACTGACGGCGAAGACTTCCGGCAAATTCAAAATTAATTCAAAAATAATTTCACAAAGCACATTCATAAATGAAGTTAACTAAAATATTCAAATTACAATGTCTTTACACATTTTTA
>JANIIA010000006.1:26929129-26941231 GCA_027478495.1 Erythroxylum alaternifolium | reverse complement strand
CCTTCTACATAAGTATGAATGTGGAAACATAGTGTATATATATATATATAACATTTAAAGGCAACTTCAAAAAAAAATTAAAGGCATCAGCTATCAGGGGTTTGGTCAGGACTTGTCCCCATGTGGCTCTGCCACTGAATAAAAGTCATGTACATTCAGGCTTTTCTAGTATAAATTTTAGGACTACCTTTTGTTGTCACAAAGCAGAAAATATTATTACGGTACAATAAAGCTCAGGGTTGAATATATATTCTAATCTTAGTTATTGTTTACAGTTCATGGTATGAAGCTTTTTCTTAATCAAGTGCTTGCAGTTGGATATAAAAATTGCAGAGTAGGTATGACATTGAACAAAAAGCAGAAAAGTGACATTTTCAGACTCGAAGCATGCAACTAATATATAATATAAACACATCAAAGAAAGCTCCAAAAACACTCATGGTCGAGACAAGCCCCCGCTGGCGCAGGGGCTTATCCCCATGTGACTCCGCCACTGCCTATACCTATATGCAATAGGGCTTTTATACTGTAATTCTTGTCCGTCAAAGACTAAAAACACCGACATCTTCCCTTGCACCCCATTTCCCCTATGCCTTTTTTTTTTCGTCGTAACAATACATTTCCTTCATTCTTTCACACACAATTCATTTTTATTTTCAATTTTTTGTTTTTATTTTCAAATCTAATAAAAAATTTGTTAGATTGAACTTTTTATTTATGTTTTTTTCCTTCCACTTTTAGAAATCATAAAAAGTAGTTTTTGTTTTTTATGTATATTTTTTATAATCTGATTTACTATCAACTAAATATATATTATTTAATATAAATTATAAATAATTTAATTTTACTTAACAATTGTATTTAATTTTTGTAATTAAATTAAATTTAATAATTATTGATAAATATAATTAAATTTAAAATATCTTCAAAATATATATATTTCGAATAAAATTTAAGTTAACAATAAAAATAATTAATTTTGAATAAAAATTAATTTTTGAATTATTTATTTTAATAAAATAAAATAATTTTATTAATAAATTGTTAATAAATATTATATAAGAAATTAAAATAAATTTATTTAATTAAAAATATTTTATCTTTAGGTTTTATTTAATATGTAATTATTATCGGTGATAAAAATATAACTATATTAACATTAACAACCAAATAAGTTTTTGATTTTATTTTAAAGAAAATCACAATAGAAAAAACATAAATGGAATCAAATGGCCCTAAGGTATCTCATCACTTGCCTTATGCTCTATACTCCTGTTTTTTCTATTTCAACCATCAGTTTTCATGGCAACTCTTCACCTTTATCAAGAAACTAAAAATTGTTAAACTTATCTTTCTCCGATTCTATGACATTCAGAACATTTGGTTGCTTAAATGGGTAATTGGACTTCACTCAGTTGCTTGATTCAGTTGGGATCACTGTGAGAAAATGACCTCTTCATATGGTGTCCCATTTCAAGTCTTTGATGCTTATTGCTCTAGTGGAAATGTAAGTATGGCCTAAGATCAATGCTTATACACAATCTTTTCTTCCTTTTATTTTTTTTAAATTTCTGTATGACAAAGAAAGTGAATTGGGTATTTATAAAGTTGAACAATTTTTCTATTCCATATACTTAATTAATAACAATCAATATAAATAAGGATAAGAAATTTGTTTAATATAAAATAATTAAACAATTAATCAATAATTTAAAGATGATATGGAAGATAGAATGCAAACTAATTTATAAGGATTTGGTAAACAACTCTTGTCTACATCCACTCCCAAAATTCTTCTCGTAATTATATTTTAATTATTCTTTTAAGGCAAAAAATAACCTTTATATAATCTTCCTCAGTAAAGATAAACTTTTTGTACAATCTTCTTAAAAGGTCAAGAAAAGCCTTGATACCACTTAGAACACTCTCAAGTATACTATTCAATACTCCAAAAAAATATTGCAATTAAAAAATATCTCACTTATTCACTTGATAACTCCAATATAGCTCACTTATACAAACATTACACAATTATGGTCAAATGATTGAAAAACTCTTTGAAATGTTTATATACAACACTCAAACCCTTTTCGATGCTAATCCAATGAGAAAAATCCTATTGTAGTGTTTTAGATCCCCTATTAGCAATTAGAACTAAAAAGTAGTCATTATAATAGTTATATACAGTGCACTAATTGACCAGTATGTCAATATACTTTTATAGTACCATATTCACGAGTTGCACTGATTGACCAGTATGTCAATATACTTTTATAGTACCATATTCACTAGTTGTTGGATACTAGTTGACTACTACATATTGATCGACTAATATGGCACATTGATAAACTAATAATGCTATAAACTCATAATACATTAAATTTAATAACTTTAACCTATATTAGTTGACTACTACCTCATATATGTCGACCAATCACCCCAAAAATATGATTTTTAACAACTTTAAATACTCAAAACCAATTTTTTTAATCCAAATATGATCCAAACACTTCCCTAAATTTTTTCTAAAGATTATTTGAAAGATTAAAAGGGTTTTATATTAAAATTGAAAGTTTCAAGATCTCTTGATGAATGTAAAGACTTATGTAATAAAGTAAGATAAAATGATTATGCATAGTGAGTCTTTTAGATCTTTAAATTAACAAAGTAAGCTTATAAATAATAATAAAAAATGAAGCAACCTTGATGAGCTTTGATTTTCTTTTATTCTTATTTTGATCTTCAGTTTATCGATTGCAAACTTCGACTTCTCTTTATCAACTTCACACATTATCTGTTTGAGTTTTTGACTTCATTTTTGTTCTAATACTTCTTTTCATTAAAATAATACACATTAGTAGTAATTATGTTTTGTTACTATCAAAATATCAAATGGAACCTCCTTTGGTGCAATAATCTCCTCCTTGTAATGATGGCAAAACAATTATGATATTAGAGACCAATAATAATAAAATTAAGTACACAAATTGAATATCAAGATGGTGATTAGCTTCCCTTTAATTCATGCATAAAACATGATTCAATATCAAGAACGAAAGAGATACATAAAATCAAAGAAATATTATTTACTGAAGCACATGATATAAAGTGCAAGAAATGTCAAAAAGACAAAACAATAACTCCACCTAATTTTTGTCACTCCCCGTAAATCTAATATCAATAAACTTTCTCCCTTTTTTGGAATCATTAAGAAAATATATTAACCAAAATTGCATAATATAAAGTATCCTGCGTCAAGCTAACTTGATAAAAAAATCAAAACGTATCTAGTTAAAATTGATAAAATTTATCACCAAAAAGTGTTATTTAATATTGAATGTTTGTTTTTGCTGGGGATTTTATAATGGCATATTTTACACCATATAATCTGATGTGGTGATCTAAGATATCTACTTCTAATGTCACTTCGCTAGTAGCTAAATATGATGTCTAATTATCTGCTTTGCTTCTCCATGTAGCTAATCGTATTATTGGATATTGCTCAAGGGAAGGGATCATTTAGGAAAAAAAACATAAGGGATCATTTAGAAGCATTTTTATTTTTAAGAATGAAACTTATTTATTAAGTTTACAAATATAAATATGCTACTTTGCCTACTGATTTTTAGATTTGTAAGCTTCTTGTTAATGTTATTTTACTTTGATCATTTTTCTATTATAATAGAAAGGCTAATTTACTTTGCTCATTTCTCTATCATAATAGAAAGGTCAAGGTTATTATGGAGTTTCAACTCATTAGTTTATGTAATTTATTTTTTTCAAAACATTTGATCATTGATGATTTTGTATGTTATATCAATATTGGAAAGTAAGAGAATTAACAACCCTTCATAATCCACTTAATTATTAATAGTAGATGATGAATATCATCTTCGGTAGCAAATATAAATTTAATGAGATTAATGAACAATATTTTGCGTTAGTTTTTTAACAAGCTTATGGTTGAGTAATTTGATGATATTATTATCTATAGTAACAGCTTAGATGAATGACAATATAGTAACAGCTTATATGAATAACAGTACATAATGTAAGCTAAAAAGGGGAGAAAATAATGTGATATTTGATTTGGAGAATGGGTTTATATACACATGAGGAAAGAAAGGTTTTTGAGCAAGCTCAAGCTTAAGTTGCAACTAAGATGACATGGACTTTTTTAAGTTATGGAAAAACTGATTAACAATGCTTACAAGATTAAATTTTTAGGTGAAAATGGTGTTTATACTACTTTCAATGTTGTCAATTTTATCTCTTTTAAAGTTGAAAACGAAGATATTGGTTTGAGGGCAAATCCCTTTAATGACTGGAGAAATTATAGGAATCAATCATCTACTTAAATTATATAAGTTTCAAATTAAAGGAGCCAGGATAGATTACAAAGGGGTCAAGTGAAGTTCCAAAAGTTTCTAAACATCCATTAAAAAATATTGGAAGACCATTAATAAGGAGTAGAGTAAAGAAGAGCAAAGATGCTCTCAATGATCTATCGGTAGATCTTTATACAAGGAGTGATGTAATACTACTTCAAGAGACTAAAGTCAAGCCTATAATATTGATTTAATTAAATGAGTAAGCTTTGAAAAAGGGTTACATAATATATTATATGCGTGTTATGTTAGTAACTAGCATAAGTTATGTATTGAATCTTCAAAGTTTGACAAACAAAATGTAATCAATGCTACATACTAGTATCGGGCCCTAAACTTGCACTAGATTTGCATTTTGGAGAAATAAAAGGAAACTTACATCAAAGTTATTTTATGAGCAATGCCAGACTTATCTTTGTTAAGCATTTGTAAAGTTTTAGAACAAATAGTAACCAATATGTTTCCTAGACATATGTCAAGCTCGTTGTTTAGCTGTTTAGGATTTTAAAATTTTGCAATGTTATTTTTTTTCAGATTTTAGTTATTAGGATTTTTATGCCCTTCGAATTTTGTTCCTAGAAAAGGATATCTTATGGATGTAATAAGAGAAGACATCACTATTATTGATCAATAAAAAATCCAACAAAAATCATCTTATTGTTAGTCAAAATTGAAGAGATTTTTCTTTATTCTTAATTATAGAAACTCTAGTTTTATGTTCTTTAATAACTTCTAATCTTATCTAATTTGATAGTGGCAATCATCCCTATAATTTCATCACTCCATCCTATCTTTTTTTATGAGTACTATGATTCATATTCTTATTTTGTGTCTTGAGTTCGTTATTCTATAATCAAACTTATCTTGATGGAACGATCCTTAACACTTATTCATATTGGTATTAGATCTCGCTATCCTATTAATGATGGTTGTATCAAGATAGATATCTCAGATGAAGAGAATAATTTAGCTTCCAATTGGGGGTCATTTTGCGTTTGAAGGTAATGAAAAGAATTAGAAGTTTCTATTGGTTGGCTTCTGGAGATTGCTTGACATAGAACTTTAATAGGTAGAAGAGAGGATTTTTCTTCAAATCCAAATTGTGGCAAATGTGGTATTTAACAAAAAACAATGATGCACATTCTCATAGGCTGTTATGTGACTAAAGTTTGTTGGAACAACATTAAATACAACTATTTCTTATTATAAAACTCAACAAAATATTGGTTGTTACTGAATTTCTTAATGAATATCAAGTATAAGGTTGTGAGTTAGGAATTTTTTTCACTTTGACTATTTGGTGGTCATGAAAGTAGCAAAATGAAGCTATTTTTAATAGGAGAAGCGGTGTAGTGAAAAAGCATGTGTTGTGGTACAAAAAGAAAAAGAATATAAGAATTATATGCATTATAGTGGCTACTTGGATATAATTAATAACTAATAACAAGTTTTAGTAGGTGGAATAGGAAAATAAAAGGTTAGGCCAAAGTGAATTGTGATGGAGCCTCAAAGAGCAATCCAAGGATGGAAAATGTAACGGGGGCCTAATCAAAGATTCAAGGGTAAAAATGTATGTCATTTTGCAATTAATTTGGGATACAAAATGACAAATTTGACAAAGTTGTGGGTACCATATCATGGCCTTAAATTGACTTGAGATAGAGAATTTAGAAATGTTGAAGTTGAAATGATTTTCATATTGCTATTAAATGGTTTGTCCAAGAAATGCCACCCTCACACCTACATATTTAACTTGTAGAAGCAACAAAAACTAAATATTAAGGTGCGACATAGCTATAAAGAAGATAATATGACAATTGATTGGATGGCGAATTTTGTAGGAGTTTTACAAGTGATAATATATCTATTTAATATGTGAGAATATATGTGTTGGCCCTTGAAAAAAATTTTCGTTGAATTAAGCATGATAGTTTATGGAATAAGCATGGAATTTGAATTTTTACCTTAGATTGAATTATGAGGTCATGATAGAATTATTATTGGAGTTTAATTATTTATACAAGTGTTAGTAGCATTTTATTACATTGGTTAATTAGATTAAAGTAGTAAGAATGTATAAGGGCAAATTTGGCATGTCACTTAAGGTTAAAAGGCAAGAAGCATTAAAGGAAGGGTAGGAATGACTTTTAACACTCATTAAGGGCAAAATTGGAAGAACAAAGTGTTGTCTTGCATAATAGAAGGAGAAAAACGTAAATAAGGGAGAGAAGAGTGAAAAAACAAAAATAAGAGAGAAGAAGAAGAGAAGTCGTCCATCAGAGAGAAGGAAAGAAGATAAAGGTTAGGTCTTATCTTTTCTTAGTCTTCAAGAGAGATTTTGAGGTTGTTCAAGAACAGACAAAAGAAAGAGGAAGAGAAGAGCTTTCATTTGAGTCGAAAATCTCATTATTTGGTGAAGATTAAAGGTAAGAGCAATTTTAATCCTTTGGATTTTTGGAAGGATTTTGGTTTATGAAGCTTAGAAAATGCATGGGTTTAAGTATTCTATAATCAATTTTTAGTGAATGTGTTTGTTGGGTTCTCAATTTGGATTCCTATTGAATTGAGATTTTTTCCAATATTGAAGGAAATCAAGAGGAGAGGTAAGAGGAGCAAGAAGAGAGGCATTCAAGTTTCTAAGCAAGGAATTCAAGGTGGGTAATGTATTTATAGTTATTGTGTAATTGGGCAAATTCTTACCTATGTGTGTGTATGTTGATTTGCTTTCATTTGAATTGCTTGAAATTGAAATTGTTATGAATGTTTGAAAATGTATGGATTGAATTATGATTATGCTATGCCTTGAAAAAGGTTATGATATTTGTATAAAAAGGAAAGAAGCAAAAGTAAAAGAAGCATGAGATTATGAATTGTGATTGATTGTATTGAGCATAAAAACTATTTGTGATTGGGCAAGAGAGGAACCCGTTTCGTTAGTCATGTGCACGTTGACCCATAGCCTTATCCTGGCTACCCGCTTGAGGCCACGAGATCCTGAGAAATCAGACTCGTTTTGTTCACAGCGTAAACTTCGATTTATCAGTTTTGTTCCAAGAAACTCTCGAGTCATTTGTTTGTGCATTGCATATTTGAATTATCAAGTATAATGCATTTGAGTGTTGTGTTTAATGGCTAAAATCTATGCATTGTGTTATGAGTTTTGAGCTAAATTGATTAATGCTTGAATTGCTAGCCATACATGTGCATATACTTGAATTATGGTTGATTACCGATGGCTATAAATGTATTAGCCACTGAGCCATGTAGCTCAACCCATCCTTTTTCCCACTTCTCATGTGCAGAACCAGACAGTTAACAATCCTTGCAAGGCATCGGAAACTTCAAGATAGTTAGAGACTTTTGTACTAAGTTAGTGAACATTTTGGATAGCTTTATTGGCATATCAAACATGAGCATCCTTGGCATTTTGTTTTAAGTGAGTGATGTGTATGTTGATATGTAAGTAAAGCTTGTTCCAATATTTACTTTGCTTAGCAATGAGAATGAGAATTTAAGGATTTGCTGTTGTGTATGATGATGTATTTTACAGGCTGAGTATGATGGTTATAGTAGTTGAATAGATATGAAGAGATATTGCATTTTGCAAGCTTTCATAGGTGTAGTAATCATTTTCTGAATTCAAAGGAAAAACTATATCGATTTAGGTAGAATTAGCCATATTTGTCTTCATGAAAGTTGTAGCTCATCTTTCTAGCTTTCCAACGATATAAAGTATGAAATTTTTGGATATTGAAGTGGAGAGTTATGCTCTTTACAAGTTAGTAATGTTGCATAGGGTGAATATTAGACATTTGTATAGACTTTTTCTTTGCTTGAGTTAATAGAAAATGAGTTCTATGGTGTTTTGAAAAGGGAAAGAATGAGTGTGATAAGTTAGAGATGAAATGGAGACGAAAATGATGAGGAAAATAAGTTAGAAATGATAAATATCCATAAGAGGGGTCATAGGTAACTTGTAGGAGTTGGAAATCTGGAATTTCACCCATAAAGGTCCATTAGGCGGACTTTATGTCCGCTGGGTAGACCTTCTTGGGTATTCCAGCATTTCAGCTTAGTTCATGTCCGTTTGGAGGGACATATGTCCGCTAAGTAGACATTCTTAGGACAATTATAAACATGTGAAAATTTTGACCCTCTAAATAGCAAAATCTCTCTTTGGGGTCTTCACGAAAGTTGTAGAACTCGATGTCCTATTCGAAACTGTACTTGAATGGTTAAAATTTGACTCTCTAGCGAAATTTATGCTAATTGTTTCAAAATAAACTAGAAACATGGAGCTACAATTATTCTGAAGAAGTCAATTTGTGATTCCGCTGCCGGAACAGGTTTTGGCTAGAGAGGTCCCATGGAAACAACCTTATAGGATAATACGTTCATGTCTTTTGATATTTCAGATAGTTAGGCTCTAAAATAGGGTCTAACAATATATGTTTAATATGTCCCTTGTAGGCATCAACAGATTGTTGAGAAATGATTTATGTGGAGTTTTATTTACTAAATTGATCGATAGTGTTGTAATTAGATTTTCTTTTTTTAGCTATTCGTCTTCCTCGTACCTTAAAAAAATTGATAGTTTGATTATATAGTATGCTTGATGGTTGAACATATGTTTTTCCCTTAACGTTTCATCTGAAATCTAAGTTAGATCCTGATGTTGGAGATGTATAAGCAAGACCCTAAAGTTAAAAAATACTTAAAATGACCTTCTGGTTAATAGAACTAATTATGTCAATTATTCTTAAAATGCAATTTTTATTTTTATTTTTAGGGGCTTACTTATGCCATGTTCATAGCTATCATAGACCTAAAAAAATCTAACTTAATATAGGAATTTAGAATTTTCAAAAAATCCAACTTCCTTGATTTAACTTCCACATAAAATGTCGTTCTAATCACATCCTCAATGCCCCTCTTAGGAGCTAAGTGATCAATCGATATTTTTGATTCGTTATCAATGCCTTAAAAGATATTATCTATTTCATCTTCGGATCTAACTAACTCTAGTTTTTCGTCATTCACTCTTAATCAATTAATCATTATATCAACTTCATTTGTTAAGATTATCACTCTTTCTTATAAATCCATATTCTCATGTTAAAATCCAATAATCATGGCTATGGTGATATCATTTTGCTTGACCATTTCATCATTCAAATTAAAATGTTATTCCACTTTTGTCTTTATGTTTCACCTGTAAGACCATCATATCATAGTGAAGTATACCTAAAAGTCGATTTAAAGCTTCCATCCTTAAAGCAAGTAAGGGGTGTATAAAATTTGTAGCTAGCAAGTAAGTAAAGGGATGATCATGGGAGAAAATTTTAATAACTCTACACACAAGTTCACAGAGATTGCATTTAGGGAATAACCAAGTCTGGAAACACGGAGAAGCAATGACTCTTAATCAAACATCGATAAAAGGATGTACTGAGGAGATTTAAGGCTTACGAAAATCCCCAAAATTTCCAAATTAAATTATACATTTATTTTTTGGATTCACGTCAGCCACTAATATGGTAGACATGAAATTTTAGAAATAAAAATAAAATTACTTATCATTATAGTTTTTATTAACTACTATATATTAAGTGTGAATGGGATGATGACTACGTATTGTCATCGAACTGTCTAATTCATCCGACAGCTCTGGTTTCACTTTAACCTTTGTTTAATTGAGATACATATCAAGGCCCTTCCTCTCTCTCTCTCTCAAAGTTGAAGAAAATGTTTACTCTCTTATTTTTTTGCTCTCTGCTACTGGCTTCCTCTCCTTCTTCGTCGTCTGCGTGTTTCCCCCCTGACCTTCCCCACCCTTTGCCCTAACACCTATTTCACCATCATCATCACCTATTAGTCTTATATTACCAAGCATCCGCCTTCTGGCCTTCATTCTCTTTTCTTCAGTTTCTTCTGCGGTCTGTTTGACTTCAACTTCTTCGTCAGCTTTATCAGCTTCTTTTCGTTCTCTCTCCCCTCGCTCAAACTCCTCTTGGCACTTATTTAAAAGTAACCCCCTGAAAGTTATCTTCTCATTATTTGCACTAAAGTCTGGTAACTCTCCAGCGAGATGATAGCATAAATTAGCGCACATTTCACAGAAAGTGGGCTTCATCAAAGCTATGTCAAAGATCTGTGCAATGACACCACAAAGTGTACCTTCATTATCGATTTTTACAGCCTTTACTTGCTCAAAAAGTTTTCTAAAGTTCTGAGGGGTTAGCTTGTTCAAGATGGCTTTCAATTGTCTTTGCTTGGTCTCTTCTTCATCAGTGACTTTACCCACTTCTTCATACTTTTTCTCCGCTTTGTGCATCATTTGTAATGGGGTATGAGGAGAGGGAATCAATCCTTTCTGCTGAACAATAACACCACGCCGCCACCTGTCAGCATCTGGGTCATTTCTTTGCGCCACTCCATGAGGACCCGTTGTATCTCTTTCTTTTCCTGAGGATGCCATGGACAGATCAGAAGTTGTCCCAGCAGCATCCGCCTTTCGGAGAATTTCTTTCATCTTCTTCTTCACGTCAGCAGGGGTACCCATTGATTTCGTTAGTTCAACATGTTTATCCGAAAATTTTACTGCTGGTGAATTCACCCTAGATTGCGCTCCTTGACCATTGCTAGACTTCTTAAAACTATTATCAAGACAACCAACAAAACATCACTCCCTCAAATCGCAGAAAACAACCCTGGTACTTTTAAAGCAACCCTAACGACGATTAAAACACAGCAAAACGCTAACAAGATTGAAAAGTTACAATAGCGTACCTCCGATTGGAAGAAAAAGCAGAAGAAAACGGTGAAGGGGCGGGCCCGCCGCCACAAGCCTCCAACCTCTCCAAACGCTGCACAACATCATCGAGTTGTTGTTGAATTGGAAGAAGTAGGCGTCGAATGACTGCCTCCACGGAGGCCGTCAACTCCTGATCTGCGTCATGAAGTCGACTGCTTTCAACTACGTCTTTTTGGGCCATCGCGAACCTTAACGCTCTAAGCAAAACGGAAGCAAGAGGAAAGTCGAGTCTCAGACAGAAATTTGAATGATTGATAAAGACTTGACGGCAATGCCGGACCTTTAAGCCTTTAAGTACCTTTATATAATTGAGATGCCTAACAAAAAATTTCTTGTCTAATAAGCAAACCTTTAAAACTGATAAACAAAAAATATATATAAAATAAAATTTTAATTAAAATAAGAATTATAATTAAAGTAATATTTAGCAACATTAGTGATGATGATGAACTAGTCTATAGATTATATTTAGTTATTTTCAATAAATCAGGCCCAAGTTTAGACCTAGACCTAAGTTGCGTTTAGATCTGCAGTACAGTAGGGATAAATACTTATATTTTCAAACGCAATCATATAACTGGATTTACGAGCAAACAATCGGAAGTTAGAGAAAAATACAGTGCCACTGTAGAAATTGATAAATAAAAAGAGGATTATAATAGGAAAATGCGGTGCGGTAGAAATTATACTTTTCATTAATAATCTTATGATAATTATTATTTTCTATTATACCTTCAACTAATAGAAAGCAAGTCCAACGTATCGTCTTCTTATTTACTAAATTTATTTTATTTATATTTTTTATTTTAATTTAATATTCATAATTTATAATTTGAATTTATATGATTAATAATATATTTTTATGAAATATTTTATTTACTAAATTTATTTTATTTATAT
>JANIIA010000006.1:26812957-26826818 GCA_027478495.1 Erythroxylum alaternifolium | reverse complement strand
TGTCACTATTCATTTATACACTCCTATTCATGGCAATTTACCAATATACCCTTCCTATTGGTGAGGGGATGTTACAACGCTCCTATTCTATTGTTCATCAAAACGAATCCTAAGCAACTTTGGGAAACATTCAAAGACTATCTTTGTTCTAATTACCAACATGCTTCCTTCTATAATGCTTATACATTTGAGGACGTTACAAGGATGACCCTCGAGGATATTAATAGATCCCTACAACAAATGGGGAAGAGCTTGAGTGATTATCATTTTACTAAATATGATTTTACAGTTGATTATCATGAGCATCTCACTAGAGAAATACAAAGTGAGAAAATATATAAATTGACCCAAAAGATTTGTTATTACATTCAAGGTTGAATAGGGAACATAAATACATATTTGATTTGATTTTAGATTCAATTTTTGGTTCAAATGGTAGCAGTTTTTTTATTGATGGCTCGGGTGGAACTGGGAAAACTTTCTTATATAGAGCACTTCTTACGTTTTTAGGATCACAGGGTCATGTATAATTGCTATTACAACATCAAATGTTGCAACATCGATCTTTCCTGGTGGTAGGATAGCGCACTCAAGATTTAAGATCCCACTTGATTTTTCGAAGAAGAAAGTTTGTTAGTTAAGTAAACAAAGCAGTATTGCAAAACTGATTTTTGAATCTAGTCTCATCTAATGGAGCAAGGCTTCAATGGCAAACGAGAAGCCATTGAAGCATTTGATGATTTGTTGCAAGATATCACAGAGTCCAATAAGCCTTTTGGAGGAAAGATTATTATTTTTAGTGGTGATTTTTTTCAAACCTTACCCGTTATAGACCAGGCCACAAAAGAATAGTTAATTGATTCAAGTCTTGTAAATTCACATCTCTGACCACACATGCATAAATTAATTGACTAGGCCACAAAAGAATAGTTAATTGATTCAAGTCTTGTAAATTCACATCTCTGGCCACACATGTGTAAATTATCTTTAACCATAACTATGAGAGCTATATCAAATCCAGTTTTTTGTGATTTCTTATTAAGGGTAGGAGAAGGTATAGGCATGTTGACGAGTAAGATCATATTTGCTTACCCGAATAGTTAGTTATTCCTTATCATAATAAGGATGAATCTCTCAACAGATTATACTTTTTATATCTTATTATTTACTGTCCATTTTATTGTTTGTTTAAAATTTTGTTTAATGTCTTCCAAATGCATTATTGACTTCACTAGGTTAGTTGGAAACGTCTTCCCTGATTTATGCATATATTCATCTGATCCATATTAGATGATAAATAGATGCATACTCTGTACAACAAACACCTGTGTTGATAAAATTAATGACATGATGATCAATAAATTGTCTAGAAATCTACATTTGACCGAAGACATCAAGCAGATTATTAGGATTTTCTCAAAAATTTGAATCCAACTCAAGATTAATATGCAGACAGTTAAAAGAGCACACAATTCTGCAGAGATTGTTGTTGAACCTCATAAAGGAAAATTTGTTTTCATACCTAAGATTCCTCTACAGTCTTCTGAAAATGTAAAGAATGGAATACCTTTTGTAAGAACACAATTCCCTATTCGTCTGTGTTTCACAATGACCATAAATAATTCCCGAGTTAGACGCTTGATTATATAGGAATTTATCTTCATCAGCCTGTATTTTCACATGGAAAATTGTATGTTGCTTTGTCAAGAGCTAGAATTCCTGAATTGGTTAAAGTTCTAATTATTCGAGGAGCTTTTGAGTCTTCAAAAATTGACTACAAAACAAGAAATATTGTATTCCATGAAATTTTCCAATTGACTAAATTATAACATATAAAATAGGCAGAAAGGTATATTGATTGTTTTGCTCAAGTGTATTTAGTTTTATTTTTTCTGTAAATATTTTTTTAACCAATTTTTTTTGGTAGGATAAAAAAGCGTTTATTGATCAAGGATATTTTACCTGGTGCTGAGGGGTGGTCATGTAAAGTAACCATCCAATAAAAACAATAAATTGTTACATCACCTAACAAGTCGTCCAAAATACAAAAGTTTATCTTTTTTTTATTCTGAGGTATAACAATTATACTTTCTTCATTTAACATTTTCCTTTTTGCACTAACTTTAGAATATAAAAGTTGACCTGGCTAACAAATTTGAATGTATATAAGTCTTTTTACAGTGCTACTAAAGTCATAAAATATTCAAGTTTTTTTATTTCTATGCCCTTTTTTTATTAAATGTTGCTACCATTTTTAGTTTAAAATTTTAGTATTTCAATGTGTCAAATTTTAAATTTGTTACTTTTCTCTGTTACTAGAATAATTTAACTTTTTTTTGTATTCTATTTTTTCAACAGGGATCACTCATCAAAGCTATCATATTTAATAATGATATCCAAAGAATGAGCCCTGTTTTGCAGCCTTATAAAAAATATATCATTTCTAATGCCATTGTCAAACCAATTCCACCTCAGTTCCAAGTTGAAAACTTAAAAATTCAATGGATTATTACAAGTCACATTGTTGTCGAGCCTGCAACTGATGACGACAACATCCAACCAAGCAAATACAGCTATATATCCTTTACAGATCTCATTAAGTTTATTAATAACAAGGAAAAATCAGTAGGTTAGATCTTTTATATGTTTCTCTCAACAACCTTTTTCTTCCATTACATCTGATTGTGCTTATCCTTATCATATGATAGATATTATGGCTGTCGTTATTCAAGTTTTGGATGTGGGACACATCAACAAAGATGACAAAGTTTCAACTATCCAAAAATTTGTTCTTGCCAACAAACAATATGTTGTATTCCCTATTATTCTCTACAACTAATGAACTCCAATAACATTTGATTCTTTTGACATTTTTCATTTTTATATTAGACAACAAACTATTATACTATCAATGTGGGTTGCTTTTGTTCCAAATAAAGGCCAACAAATTGTACAGGCCTTCTAATGCTTGTGTGTCGTAGGCTAAAAGTTCACTTTTATAATGGTAATTCTATTTTCATTTTCATCATACTATTATATTTTTTATATTTATCCTTTTATTTTCTTTTTAGGCTTACGATTTAAGAATTTTTGCATTATCCACATGATTTGATTTTACAATTCTCATTGATTCGCCAATACAAGAAGTTGCAGATTTTAAAATTTGGTACTTCCACATTTCTCATCTTTACTTTTCCAACAAACAAACTTTTGTTCACATTTTTAGAAGTTTTTATGCTTACGCTTATAATTACCATATTTTCAGGGCCCAACAAAATAACAAGTAGCTAAAAGATCTTGTTACCTAACAGGCTTACCTTAAATATGATCCTGGTGTATCTTTTAGATCAAATTAAAAAATTTCAAAGATTATTTTTCTAAAGTCCACCGTTAATGTGCACACAATTTATATTTTGCAATGAACTTTCTTTCTCACCTATTATCTATCTAATTTGAATATTCCTAACAAACATCTATTTGTATCTTTCCAGATAGCATAGATTAAAGCTCGTATTTCCTTTCAAAACATTCTGCAAAAATATTGGTATATAAGCTGCAAATTTCGCTCGACCACAGATACATATAGGGTTACATTTATATGTAATTCTTGCAAGGAGAAACATCCAACTGAACCCAGGTTCAAAACATATCCTTATGTGATTTTAACACATTCCCAAGATACTTATATGTTAACTTAAATTTAAGATCATTCATATCAATTCAAAATACAATTTTCTGATATTCTTTTTTTATTCAACTGTATAATTTCTCATTTATTTTCCTTTCTAAATGTAAATACCAGTATGATATTGATTTGACTGACAACACAGGAACTGTCACAACACCCATTTTTAGTGAACTTGCCAAAAATCTCGTAAACTTCAATGCAGTTGAAGCTATGCAATATTACAACCAGGTTATATTTTATAATTATTACAAATAAAAAAACATTTGATTATTTTTATGACATCTTTATTATATGACTAATGATCTACACTTTTCTCTTTGATAAAAAGAGTATTAAACTTCCTCTTGATAGGGTCCATGTTGAACTGAAAACAAAAACCTTTCTCGTTCATATCAAACTTGTTCACATGCATCCATCAGACGGAAGACAATGCTTCAATGTTATCTATTACCGCCAGACTGATGATGCTGAATTAGAGGGAGGCTCAACTTCAAGCAAAAAAAGGAGATAATGACAATGCTGAAATGAGACTCACAACTATTTCAGGTACTTATTATTATTTATTCAAACATTTTTCCGTATTTATATTCATCAAACTATTTCAACTCTCCTTTTTTTTACCCCTCATATATTAAATGAACCGTGTGCTAATAATGAACCAAAACTGCTAATATCTTACAATTTTTTTAGTGATTATTGTACCAAAAACCACAATAATGAATTTTAAACACACTTTGCAATAGCTAAATATATATCTTTCGTTAAAGATCCATTATTACTAGCATTTTACCAATTCACCTTTGTGGTTACTTTTATCTCTTATCAGTTTTTATGCGTAAATTATATAATTGTCTATTATTTATTGTATTTATTATGTTTTTTCCCATACTTTGATTATTTTATTTTTTTCCTTCCACCCCAAACCAACCTCTACTTATATACATTGAGTTTTTTTTTTTCATATTTTAATAAGACATTCTTGTTTCTTCTTAAGGAGTTAGACAATGTCTTGACAAAAGATTCGAAAAAATTGAACCAGAATTGATGCCAACCTTAGATATTCCTGTTAATGACCGTAACATCTTACCCTTTTACTTAAATATACTTCCACATGATCCAAACACAATTGTCTAATATACTACAAATATATAAGAAACAAACTGTTGATATTATCCAAGCAAATACTGTTTAACACATTCTAGTTCGGTTGGGCATTATTGTTTGCACAGTGAACCATGCTAGTAACCATAAAAGAGTTATTGGACCGAAGATTCTTTTCTTCAAGTACATAGAGATAAATTAATCAAAACAAGCCAAAATTTGCTATTCTATCACTCGAATGGGAAATTTAATCGGATAAGGATTAAATGTATCATTTCAACTGTTAGGATAATAAGTAAGGCCTTCTCTCAGATCTTAGCCCAAATATTGTTTAAGAGATACCCATTATTGGAAAAGCCAGCAATCCCCAAATTGCCGAATCCGACAAAATTCTGGTTGAAACCTCTGCAATTTTCCGTTTATATACAAGCGAACAAAACTGAGCCAACACCAGACAAATAGCACGGGAAGAAAAATAATAAGAGATATATTGAGGGAGAGATGGTATTAAGCAGCGGAGTGGTTGTGATGGTAGCTAACTTGTCAGCGAATCTGTGCCAGTACATAGCCTGCAATCCTGAGCGTCTCACCGGTGACCAAGTCGTCCAGCTCCTCTTCTGCTTCCCTCTCCGCCAACTCGGCCGCTTCGCCCTCTCCCTTTGGACCTACCTCTGTTATAATCCCAACAATTCCTTTTCTCCCTTCTCCGATTCCGATTCCGATTCTGATAGTTCTCATTCTGATTGATCTTTTGAAGAAATATTTGTATGATTGTAAAGAGTATTGAAATTTGATTTGGATTCTTCTTTCTGTTTCCTTTTATAACGCGTTTATCATATCTCTAATCTTGGATCTCCATTAGTCGATGTTTTCTTTTTCTGGATATATAATGGCCGAGAAAATAAACCGTCGTGATTCGTCCTTTGTTTTCTCGTCAACATCTATTGTTTTACATTTGATTAAATAAAAATAAAAATCAATTAAATAAAATAAAATTTTAGTAAATATAAAGATAAAAAGCAATAATAATATTACGCTTACAGTCTGTAGTACCTCCATATCCTTACCTTTCAAATATGACCATTAGGAGATTAAATTATTGACAAAAATAATAATATTATTATATTTCTTTGAAAAATAAACAATTAAAGCGGTTGCCGTGCCTGTTTGGACTTTGGATTGGTAGGTGAAGAAATTTCCAAAAATGAAGAGTCTGCGGGTAGTGGTTGCTCCATATGCATTCTCTGTATTTTCCCCCTTAACTGACTGTAAACCCCCTGTCTCTTCCCCCTTTCTATCCTTTCGCCACTCCTCTTCCTTCCCAACTCCTCTCCTCCCTCGCCGTTCTCTTTTCATGGCCTCCGCAACTCACTCACCGTCTCAGGTAAAAAGAGTCCACCGCCTGTTGAAAAATTTTCACTTTGGGATTCATAACTCAGTTGGGTGATCCCAATTTCACCTGTTCTTCCTTTAAACGAATGCTTTGCGTGTAGTTTGAGTTGTTGGTTATGGTTAAGAATGATTGATTGGTGGGTGATTTTTCTTTGTTAATATAATTATTTTGTGAAGTCTTTTCTTTTCTTTTCTGTTTTGATCAGGCAGTGCCACATGGAGATGTTAACAGCAACGCCAATGTGTTGCAGCTGATCCAAGCTCACCAGGTTACTTCCATACATATATGTTATTTTCTTCATACGAGCAATTTAATCTGTCTAAGACTGGTAGTCGCTTGCTGTACGTTATAGGGAGTAAGTGTATGTCTTACTTAGTTGTGTTATGCCTTTGACGTTACAGGAGAAGGCGGCTAGGCTTCCTCCTGCTGATGAAATTAAGACATTGCTTAATCACAGCCCACGAGGCATACTGTCTACATTTTCCCAGGTTTGTTGTCCACGTGTTGCTTATGTGGCTTTAGTAGTTGAGAATGGTCAATCGAGACAACTGGATACAATGTTTCTGGGAAAGACCCTATGCGCGTATCTTGCCGTTGTTCGCTACTTTTTATTTTGTTTGTTCATTGGTTTATTATTGTTGTGACAGCTTGGACTTATTGTTACTGATTTGCCTAAAATCCGTTCTTTCTCAGAAGTATGAGGGTTATCCGTCTGGGTCAATGGTTGATTTTGCTTGTGATGCTGATGGATCTCCAATTTTAGCTATCAGCAGCTTGGCAGTTCATACCAAGGTTTGAAGAGCAAATATGGAATTTCTCTTCACGTGTTCTGTAATGCCCAAGATAACTCATGGGCATCATCTGAGATTTAGATCAAGTGGATTGATTGATATTTAAACATTGAACTATGTCCTGTCAATTCTATTTTCTAAACCATTGTCCTTTTTCACCGGTAAATGGTACGTAGAAGAGCTATAAACATCCAGCGACTCTAATGGACTCTCATCAATTTAGTTTAATGTCTTGTCTCCAATTTAGTCTTATAGTTATTTGGAATTCACTGCTTTGCCAGGACCTTTTGGCTAATCCAAGATGCTCGTTGCTTGTTGCTAGAGATCCTGAGGATAGAACGGATTTAGTGATCACTCTGCATGGCGATGCTGTTTCTGTAATTTATTTCTCGTTCATCAAGTCTATATTGTGAAGATTTCTCATATTATTGAACCCAAACTGCATTGCCCTTTATTTTGGACAAAAGATTTTCTTTTATTTTCTTTTAGGTTTCTGATAAAGATAGTACTGCTGCTCGAACTACATATCTTGCTAAGCATCCAAATGCATTCTGGGTAATTTACTTATTGTATGGAAAACTTTGTTATATTGCCTTTTGGTATCATTGCCTGCTGCCAATTATGGTTCTAAATTTGTATCCAATATGAAGGTTGACTTTGGTGACTTCCGGTTCATACGCATTGAACCAAAAATTGTGAGATATGTTTCAGGAGTTGCAACCGCTTTACTTGGATCCGGAGGTCTGTTTAACTATTATCTTCTTTCTCTATCTGTTGAACAAAGTTTTGATACTTCTCATCTCTTTGACTGAAATACTTGCATTACTTTTTATAATGTTTGCTGCACACTAGGTTTCTCTTTATATTACTTGTTATAAAATTGTTGAACTATTGGACTTTCCTTTTTGCTCCTTTGTTTTGAGTACCTTGCTACTATTTTTTCTATTTGAAACACTTCCAGATTTCAGCAAAGAGGAATATCAAGCTGCAAAAGTTGATCCAATAGCACAGTTTGCTAAGCCTGTTACGGTAGATCATAAAACCTCATGTGATGCATGCTCCATATCAGTATATTTTTTGATTATTTATCAGATATTGAGCCTTTTACTTATCGTGCTAATTAACTCTTGTCTTTCATCAGTCCCACATGAATAGAGATCATGCTGAAGATACGAAACTCATTGTGCAGAACTCAACATCAATTCTGGTAATATAGAATGTTGCCGACAGAATGATGTTCACTTCACCTCAAAAAAATTTCATTTTTGATGAAACCAGACAATCAAGCTATGTGTGTCTAATGTGTGTTTATGCGTGTGAGAGAGACAGGGAGATAGAGGGGTGAGAGAGGTTGCACAAGGTCTGATTTCATGTTTTATGCAGGTGGATTCTGCTTACATGTTGGATCTGGATAGTCTTGGATTCAATGTTAAGGTGCTGCTATTGTTTACTTTTATACGTAGAAACTTAATCTAGTTGGTTTAGGATACTGATTTAAACTCCTCTTTTAAGTTGCTTCATTGACAGATTAACTATCCATGAAAACATTATTCTTGATTAGTGGTTTGTCATTTTAAGTTCATTTTGTATCAAAATGTTGCTGTGTCTAGGTAAGTAAGCTTTTTGACCTATTTCTGCCTTTTGCTTCCAGGCTGTTCATCAAGGGAATACTTACAAGCTTCGGATCCCTTTTCCCAGACGTGCAGAAGACAGAAAGTTAGACATCCTAACTCATAAATTTCTGCTTTATATTTTTATAAGAATATATTTACTTAAAAAAGTTTGTCTCTGCTTAATGTGGTATGAAATTGTTGTGTTACTTTTACATGCAATATGCTTGACATAGCCTAAGGCACTCTGTTCATTTAGTTCTCATCTTCAGAAAAGCTTTACTTAATCTTCCCATAAACAAATTTAGAGAAGATGTGTGGTTATTTTCATTTGCTCTTTCTCTGTATGACGTAATTGAGCCAAATACTGATCACTAGCCTAATGCATGTTGCAAGATCCATACCAATCACAAGCCAGCCTGTGTACAGTGAGCTTTCTGCTGACAAATACTTACTTTGATCCTTTCTCCACTTGAAAAATCAAAAGTATTGCTGACATCTTGCCATATTTGAGATCCTTGTTTCGTTAGAGTCTTCGTTGGAAGACCTCTGCCATCTGTCGTGGGCTGTTCTTTTTCATACTGAGAGGTCCTTGACATTTGTTGCCTTCATATTGTACCTTAATGAAGTGTGTGTTATCACCTCTTGTATTATTGTATTTTCACTCTGAGGTTTTGTTTATAATAAGTTGAAATATTCTACTATTTCTTAGGGATGTCAAGACGCTTATTGTGGAGATGCTTCAAGCTGCCAAATCTCATTTTTGATAGGTCTTCCACTTATTAAACAGAAGTCAGGTCTGTGTATTATGTTCGGATGTGAAACTGTTAATATTCGTTTTATCCAAAAGGCATAAGTAAAGTATTCATCTATAAACAGAATTACAGATGTTATTGTCAGTTTCCATAGAGCTGCTGCCTTCTGAACTTCCGAATTGCTTGGTTCTTTTTGAAACATGTATCCCTCTAAATTCTTGCTCTAATCAATTGTTTTACGACGCTGAATGTTCTGAAACTTTTAATGCTTTGCATACTCATTCTATGCATATGAACTCATTCGGGTGCTGAATCAAAATTCCATATGTAGTCATTTTGTTGGTTTTACTCACTTCTGGCTATGGATTGGCTGTCGATGTTGAATTTAGCATTCCTTATAGGAGCCAGATAAAAAGCTGGGGGGTTACGTTTCTTTGTTTCTCCTGGTATGAAAAAGTGAATTATGTAACCCATTAAGCAAGTTTTTAAATCCTGATCAGGTTAAACCCAAACCAGGTAATTGTGTACAGAAGGTTCCCGGTCCACAGGAGGTTCTGTTACATTCTTATGGGAGTCAAAGGGTATATACACTTTTTCAGACAGGTAACATATGACGAAGGGCTTATTATGACTTTTAAGCTCAATTGCTAAGTTATCTGAACAATAGCTAGTGAAATAAGATAAACCAAACATTTTGAGGGCATCTAGACTCCCAGGAGACTGTAAAGGAGGAAGGTTCCGCTTTTTCACTTTATGTTGCTTGGCTATTTCTGATGCGTGCTTCTGTGATGGAGAAGTTACAGTGAGAGTGATGAGAGGAAGGAGACAGTTAAAACTTGGGGTTTATTATAGACTTTAAATCAGCGATTTCTCTTTCTTTTTCAGCAATTTCTGTCTTTTTTAATAAGAAGTTTTTTTTTTAATTTTCCAGTTTCCTTTTTTCTTGACCAGCGAAGTCCGTAACAACCAATGATAGTGTCCACCTAATAATCATTCTCATCAAAAGATACAATCCCTTTTATTACCTATTTTGATTCCAAGATTAACAAGTGCTTCAAGCATAATAAACCCTAAGTCTTAACTGTCTCCCTCTTCACATCACTCTGACTGTAACTTCTCCATCATAGACACACGAATTAAAGTTAAAAGTCAATTTAAATTAAATTCATTGGCTTCGAACAAAGTCGCTGGATCATATCCGAACTAAATTGCTAAGTCTACTTATTCCTACATTGATGGCTAAAGGCTGCTGGTAATTGGTAGACACAGCTAGGGCCAAGTATTAACAGTAGTTGGGATTCACAAGGGTTGTCTCACTCGACTCGAATTCACCGAGCTTGAAGCAGGTTTAGCTTTTTCTCATAGCCTAGTTTGAAATTTTAATTTTTTAACAGGTTTGACTTGAGTTCGATTGACTCGGGTTAGTAGCACTACTCCGTCAATTCCCGTGCATCATCATATTCCTCAAATGTGGCGTTGATTTACATGATTTTGGCCTTTATAGGAAAGAATCTTTTTTGCTGGCTACTTGCCAAATTGTTTTTGTACAAATCAGTCTAGTGGATGGACAATAGGTGACTTCTAGGAAGACAAAAATAAAAAAGAAAGAGATTGCTGGATCATTTTATTAGGTTTTATGAATTTCCAATTGATGCATTATATTGATCTCTGTAAGAAATCGAATTTCATAAAATATTAAACTTTCTATACAATATTAAATTTACGGATTTAGCTATAAAAAAGAAAAGAAACTCATATTCAGTGGTCTTTTTCTCATGAGCCTATCATAAGGTAATGAGAATCTAGCCTTTTCTTTTTATTGGTTTTGAAATGTGTGTATAGAATCGGGTTGACAAAGGATTACGGGCAAAGAATCTTGTTGTCCCGAAAAAACACGTTAAAAATGACAATTGACCCTTCTCAGCAAATCAGTCAGAAAATTAAAAGGTTAATCTCCTTGGTTTCAGATAAAATATCTTAGAAACACCACCGTACCCATACAACACAAAAAGAGAAGAAGAAGAATAACGCAGCTCCTGAGCTCAAGTCCCTCTTCGTTTAAAAGACAAATGAATTCACCTTGTAAGACGAGTGGATTGAAGACTATGGGAAGCATCTTTCCCAGTAGCAGAAGAGACCACCCATCTACCAAATCCGAGACGTGGTTTTCCTATGAAACACTCCCCCCGATCTCTGAGACAATTCGAGTATCTCTCACTCTTACACATCTAAGCCTCTCTGTTCTCCCACTGCAAGAGTAATTCTGAATTTAATGTCTTACTTTCTCGCTGGCGTTTTTTGCCTTTTTAGACGAAGTTGGATCTCGTAGCGGAATAAATATAATTTTTTTTTAATTTCCTGAAGTCAAAAACACATTTATAATAAAATAAAACAATAAATTATAATTTGTATTTTATTATAAAGTTTGACTATTTTTTATTATTTTTCTTAAATTGTTTTTGAAATCAACTCATCTTAAACATCATAATTACACAAATTTTGAGTCTCTAACAATATCTATAAAACAAATTAAGATAACTTTATTGTTATAAAGAAGGTTAAGTAAAAAGTACCAACCTTTTTGGAGTCTTAAATATATTTATAATTAATTATGGGCATTTTAATAATTTCATTGAAATTATAATTATAATTAAAAACCAATTATACCAAGATCTAATATCTTATATTAATTTTTATTTATTAAATAACTCATATTTAATCATAATTTTTTAAAAAATTTTCAATCAAGTCTAACTTGATTAAAAAATCTTTCTTTTCGTCATCGCATTCTTTGTGTATAACTCATTAGGTTCGTAAATATATTAGAAATGGATATAAATTATAACTTAAATCATATTTAATATTAGACAAATTAAACTCTTTTAATTTATCTTTAATTCTATAATTAAATAATTTATATCCATAGATTAATATTAGTATCTAGTAATGCATTATAATCACCTAAATATTTAATAATTTTAAATTATTTTTGACAAATTTTTTCTTGTATGATTTTTTCTTATATAATATAATCCTTCCATTATACCATATAATGATTAGACATAAAGCATGAACATAATGTCTGCTTTATTTAAATCCAATCATGTTAGTTCTCTACTATTAATAATTAATTTAATTAATGATATTTGAAAACTATTTTTCACAATGTTATTCCACCTTATAATTTATCTTTAACAAATGCAGAACAGTCAGGCAAACTAGTAAAGGTAGAATTATAAGAAAAGATGAGTCAAAGCCAACTGTAGTTTCAAACTGATAGGGGATAGTGATATTAAACCAGCACACTCCTTTATTCTCTGGTTAGGCATGAATGGTGGGCTGTTAACAAAAGACAGATTGAAGTTTCAAGTAAAAACATTTAAATGTGAATTGTGTAATAGAAAGGTGGAGAATCAGGACCATCTAATAGTAAGGTGTTGTTATACCAAGGAGATATGGAGAAGTATCCAAACTAAGTTGTGCATAAGCTGTCCAGAAACTGCCTGGAAATATATGGTTAACTGGATGGGAAGTATAAAAATGATGAACCAGGCTGATTATAAGACCCTTAAGTTGGGCCATAATGATATACAGTGTGTGGAAAGAGAGAAATAGTAGAATCTTCAAACAAGGTAGATGCTTGGAGACCAGTTACTAGGAAATCATACACCAAAGCAAGATGGGGATGATAGCTGTTGCATGCCTTGGCCCCTTTCTCTAAGGAAAAAATTATTGTCCCACATATTAAAAAAATTGGATATGCATTTGGCTTGTAGCAAAAATTGTCTGCACGTTTTGCTGAAGATTTGTTTGACATTTGCTGAAGATTAGTGGTGAAATTGACGAAAGTTTGCGATTTTCCCTATAAATAGAGAAGTTTACAGAAGCTCTCAACACACCAAAAACCAATCCTTCCATTCTTTCTTTAGTCTTTTGTATATTTGATGAGGTTTAAAAATTTTTTGTTCCAACCTTTGTACTATTGTATGTTCTCCACATATTAGTGAATTTGACTCACTGTTCGGTCGTGGATGTAGGTCACATTGACCGAACCACGTAAAGTCTTATGTCCTGTCCCATTTATTTTGCCTCTTCCTTATCTTTTGTTATTAAGATTTGGGCTATTAAATTCAACCGATATCCGATCCAAAGGGAATTTTCTTTAACTAACTGGTATCAGAGCTTCTCTTGTTGGTCTAACTTACAGTATGCTTTGTGGTTGCCACTAAGGTGGACCCTCCATATCAGAAAGTAACTTAGATTTTGTCGTGAGTCTAAACGGGGCCCATTGTGTAGCACCCCCACTACCATAAATTATATACCGGAACTCTCTGAGGACATTCCAGTATATAATCTATAATAATGGCATGTTAACTATCACACCTTCACTTATAACATGGCAATATATCCAACTAAATCATGGCATCAACTATGTATGTAAAAGTTACAAAACACAATAATTAAAAACCTCAACTTGTCATTGCATTAATACATAGTAGCTTACAAACCTTTATAACAAAAGT
>JANIIA010000006.1:26778280-26803874 GCA_027478495.1 Erythroxylum alaternifolium | reverse complement strand
TTTCTGTTCTGTCCATCACAACCAAACAGCTCACTGTCTCCAATTTCTGTTCTGTTCCGTCTCCAAATTTCTGTCTCATTCTGTCTCAACATATTGGAGACAGTAACCAAACAGACTGGTATGATATGGTGTACGGAAGTTGGTACAGGTATGTGTCCTCCTAGGTAGCTCGGCACCTAGTTGGCTAGGAAATTTATGTTTGGTTTTGAATATTGCTCGAAACTTAATTAGGTCTAAGATTTGTATCTTAAGCTCAAATATGACCTAAATTAGGGATGATAAATATGATCTGGTCTGACTTGGCCCAAATTCAACTCAGGTTGATTGGGTCATAGATTGCGATTGCTTGGCCAGATCAAGCCACGGGTCGAAGTCAGGCTGGGGTTGTCTTGACCCAGCTCGACTTTTGGTTCAATAGGAAAGTAGAAAACATCATTTTTTATTTTTTTTTAAAAAATATAAAGTCAGAGAGGGTCAAGCCAGCGATCTGAACTCGACTCGACCCATTGACATTCTTAACCTAAATTCAAAGTTTAAAGAACATTTCCAACATTTTGATTAATTCTTTTTATTGGCTTGTAGACCTAAAATCATTTTGTCGCCCAAAATTCACTGTACACCATTTAGCTCCACTTGCAAAAAATCATTTTGAAATCATTCTTATATTCCCGCTTTAGAAAATATGAAACTAACTCATTTATCTTAACCTAAAGAAAAAAATAGATACTTATAGTCACAACCTATCCATTAACTTTAATGTAACAACTAACACCTTGAAGTTCCTTAAGCCAATAAATAGCCCAAACAACAAGTTGTTAAAAATCAAATATTGTGACAATAAGTCAAAAAATTATTTCAAGAAAGCCAATAAACTCACGAAGGAAAAAAAAACTCCACCTACAATCATTTTCAAAAGAAGCACCATATATCCTCCTATAATCAACAGAACTAGAATATGATACATAAGGGGAAAGTTTGATAATTGATAGCCCACTAATACTTGATGCCCTAATGGAGTCATAAACTGATCAACTTTAAAATGTGAACTTTAGACATTTATAATAGCATGCGTGACTCTATTGATCATGGACACCAATTTAGGGAAACTTATTTGATGTCATAAAAAGCAAAGCCTTCTCTTCTATCCTAACTAGTGCAGTATGTTTGCAGCTTCAAGACTTATTTCCAACTTTAAAATTCATATTCTAATAATAAATTACCACATTCATATCACACTCAGCTAATAATAAATGTAAAGTAGAAGTAAAAAAAATTGGATAGAGTGAGATTCTCTCATCTCTCTCCTTAATGGCTTCTCCTTCTTATTGCTTTGTGCTTTCTTTCTCTTAATTTTGCTCCTTGATTTGGCTTTCATTTCCTTCTATTTTGTCTATTTACATCTCATTCTTCTTTTTCCAGGTTTCTCTCTTTTTTTTTCTTGGAGTTGGCTCTTATTTTTATTGTTGCTTTCCTTTTTACCCTTTTCTTCATTATTGTCTCCTTTTGTTCCTTTAGTATCTCCTTAGTTTCTGGCTTTAAGTTTCTAGGCTCTCCAGCTCCTCTCCCTATCCTCCATTTCCTTCTTCTATTTCTTGGTTTTTTTTACCCAATTTCATCCTAGTTCTCAAGTGCTTCCTACTTAAATTTGTCTTAAATATATCTAGGTCTTTTTCTTCCTTTTATTTTTCCCACCTCCTTCTTTTTATTATTTTTGGAATGGTATTTTAAAATTTCATTTCTTCAAAATCTACAGTCTTTCCTTGCTCCACTAAATAGACTTAGTCTTTATTGATCTTAGTCAGGCTTCTAATGACATAGGACATTTTCCTCCTCTTCCTTCAAGTTCTTCGATCTCTCCTCTTCCCAATTATATTTCTAACCCTAGCTTTTTTTCTACTTCACCAATTGAAAAATATTTGTCTCTCCTCCTTAAGGGTTATTTATTTTCCTCCAATTCCTGTTTTTAGCTCTCCTTCTCCTAACACCTTAGAGAACATTAGGCTCTTTGACTCTCAGGTCAATTAAGCTCCTTACTACCTTACCCATTTAAGCCTCAACCCAGTACTTAATTAGAAACACATCCTAGGGGACTCCTCTAAATCTCCCTTCATTTTTGTCTCTAGTTAAGAAATATGGCATGCGCATTGTTTCACCTTCTTTGGAGACCCTGAAGGAAGGATCCAAAAGTTAGAATTTTACATCTGTAGGATTTTTCTTAGGTAAGTGACTTTTATTTACAATCATTAAACTCTAGGTCCCGTGCCTTAGCGGGACTTCAATTGGGTGTTAATGATGATGATGAAAACCTAGGCCCCCAAGCACTGAAAAATAGAGTTTTTAGAGGAAGTCCTTTTTAATAAGGACAATCTTTTCCTTTTCATGTTCTCCTTAATTTCAAAAGCTCAAAAAGTCCTAGAATATGATCTCAATAGCTTGCCCATCTTCCTTCAGCTGTGGAAGCTAGGCATAAGCTTAAAGGAGGCTCATTGATCAAGTTGCCCTATTGGCTCATGCCTTGGAATACTTCCATAATTCTTTGGGATCCCTAAGTTAAAGCCTCTCCTCAATCTCATTGTTGAGTTCATTTAGCCCTAAACTCATTACTGCATAATAATGAGAGTTGCTTACTAGGCCTTTAACTATGGAGACATTGAGATGATGATTTTTAGTTTGAATCCTCATAAGGCTCCTGGTCTAGATGACTTTAATGATTGTTTATATCAAAAAGCATGGGAAACATTAAAATTGCAAGTATACAAGGCAATAATGGAATTCTTTATTAATGCAAAAAAGTTTAAAGGTAGGAACAAAACTCATATTATTTCCTAAGGTTAATATCCCTATTTCACTTAAAGAACATGTTTATTCCTTGTTGTAACAAATTCTATAAGTTTATTTCTAAGCTTTTGGCTTTGAGAATAAAGATGATATTGCCATCCTTTATTAATCCCTCTAAGTTGCTTTCATTAAAAGTAGAAATATTGGTGATAACATACTATTTGCTCAAGAATGTCTCAAAAATTATCACATGAAAGGATTAAGGAAGAATTATGAAATGAACATAGATCTGCATAAGGCCTTTAACTTAATGGATGATGCATTACACTAAACTCACTTGAGGCTTTTGAATTTCTAGATGCTTTCATTATATAGATTTTATTCAATGCATTAACATTTTATTTTACAACATCATCATAAATAGGGAGCTAAAGGATTGGTCTAGGAGATCCTCCTTCTTCCTATTTGCTTATAATCTACATTGAGGTGCTCTCTAAAATTATTCTTCTTAATATAAATTTGGAGAACAACTTCAGGTATAAAAAATGTAATATTTTTGTTCGATTGTTGTATTATGTAATGCGTTATACATGCATTTTATAAAGTATGCTCTACTTATGGTATACTAGAGTAATTTAAGCATTTAAATGTGTTATTGAGGTTATAACATAGATCACGGATAGACCAGAGATGGTTCTGAACTCGACTGAAAATTTCTTGGAAAATTTTCAAAAACTCTAAAAGACTATAGAATGAGTCTAAACGAAGTTTAAAATCCTCGAAATGCACTTTGAGGAATTAGGTTATGATATGTGTTTAATTGATTATGTATTTATTCAATAACGCGTAGTGATTAATGAAATGAAAATGCTTAAGATACTCAGTTTAGTTTATATTTGATTTTAGGTACAATTCAGAAGTAAAGAAGCTAAAGTGAATCAAAAGCACTATATTTGAGTTATTTTTTGAAGATTCACACTCACTTGTCTTTATAGAACAAGAAGAAGATGGATTAGAGTAAGAAAAAGACAAGAAAATGGAAAGAACTTAAAGAAAATGCTGTCAACATGGCTCGCGGCCAATCAATTAAAATGTCACAGCCGTGAGCATTGTCTCACGGCTGTGACGTGAATTGTCTCACACCCATACAAAGGTGTGTCATGGGTGTGATGCCATTTACACCCATGACACACAAATCACCACCGTGAGTGGTTATGCACTAGCGTGACAGCCCATGTCACACCCGTAGTACACTACCACCTCACCACTCACACCTGTGACACATAAATCACCACTTTGAGTGACTATGCATAAGTGCCCATTTCACACCTGTGATACACTGCCACCTCACCCCTTTTTAACCCCAATTTTTAAATATAAATAGGGAAGAGTGCGACTGTAGAAAACATGTTTTCGTTGGGGGAAAGCATAAGGGTGTGAGCTCTTAATTTTTGAAGGAGAATGGATAGAACTCTCATCTTTTGGAGACCTATAGAGGGTTAGCTTCCCAACGTTGGTTCGAAGGTGATATTGACACCGAAGAACCCAATTAAGTATTTCTTTCATTATTTTTGTTGTTCTTTCTCTCTTTAGGGATTGATTATGTTATCCTATGCTTATGGATTTGGGTTTTCATGTATGAATGATCTTTATTCTCCTATTGTTAGAATCTTGAACATAATCCGTAATTTTTGTGTTTAGATAGTGTTAGAATCTTTAAGATAATCCATAGTTGTTATGTTGAGATTCATTTGTAGCAACTAATGGTTTTGGATCATTTGGGACATAATTCCAAATTATTGTGTCTTCGATTAGTGTTGAATCATTGGGGATAACATAATATAGGTTAAATGACCTGAGCTTGTATGGTTGTTACCTTGATTAATCTATTTTCCTAATTTGTAATATGACTATCCAATTAAATCTAGAGATTGTATCCTATGTTGTTTGATAGTTAGGTTTAATTAACAAGCGTCTCCTAATTAAATACAACCTAAGTGAAAACTGGGCTTAATAGAGCTTATCATTAACCTACGATTAATAGTTGCTGGAAGGGATAAGAGAACAACAATTCAATGAAGAATATTTAATTGAGTGTAGGATAAAGTAGAATTGATGACCGGGGTTAATAGAGCTTATCGTTAACCTACGATTAATAGTTCTAGCACCTATGTAACTCTGTCAGATTGCCCATCTGCTTATGGGTGAAAGGATGAGCTGAAGCTCAATCAAGTACCTAAAGTGGCTTGTAGACTTTTCCAAAATCTTAATGTAAATTATGGATGTCGGTCATAATCAATTGACAATGGCACTCCATGTAGCCAAACAATCTTATTTACGTACAACTTAACTAACTAATCCATAGAATAATCAGGTTTGGTGAGCCTATCCACTATAACACATACCGCATCATACTTTCTCGATGTGAGGGGTAGACTTGTTATAAAGTCCAAAATGATATTATCCCATTTCCACGATGGAATTAGAATGGGATTCAATAGGCTAGATAGAACTTGATGTTTATCTTTCACCTGTTGACAAGTCAAGCACTTGGACATATAATCCATTACATCAGGCTTTATTCCTGGCCACCAGTAATGTTGTTTTAAATCTTGGTACATCTTGTTACCCCTAGGATGGTGGACACAATATTATGGGCTTCATATAATAACTTCTTCTGCAAGTCCTTTACTGCCGGCACACACAATCTACTCTTAAAGTACAGATTTCCATCATCATTGACGACAAAATCAGTTTGTTTCCCTTCTTGCACCGCTTGCACAATTTGTTTCAACTTGACATCATCTTTTGTGCATGTATTATCATCTGTCTCAAGTCAGGACTTACTTTTAACTGAGCTATCAAAGCTCCATCTAATGCAAATCTCCATCTACTATGTTGTAATGACAGAGCTAAAATAGACTTCCCACTTAAAGCATCTGTTACCATATTAGCTTTTCCCAGGTGGTAGTCAACTACGCAATCACAGTCTTTAAACAATTCTAGCCAACACCATTGCCTTAAATTTAGCTCCTTCTATATGAGCAAGTACTTTACACTCTTATGATCCATGTGTACCCTAAATCTTTCCCCATATAAGTAGTGTCACTAGATTTTCAAGGCAAATACCACCGCTGCCAATTTTAAATCATGTGTAGGGTAATTCTATTCAAGTGGATTTACTGTGGCATAAGCCATCACTTTCTTACCTTGCATCAGTACACAATCCAAACCATTCCTAGAAACATCACTGTTCATGGCTTACTCTTTGCCTAGAGTTGGTTGTCTCAACACTAGAGCTTCAGTAAGCATCTTCTTTAACTGCTCAAAACTAGCTTGGCACCTATAACTTCATTCAAACTTTGTACCTTTTCAAAATAACTTTGTGATTGGAGAAGCAATTACTGAGAACCTTTTGACAAAGTGCCGATAATAACTAGCTAAGCTAAGAAAACTTCTCACTTCTGCATATTCTGAGGCCGCTTCCAATTGAAAATTGCCTCAATTTTACTAGGATCTACCCTGATACCTTCTTAAGAGATTATGTGCTCAAGGAAAGAAACTTCCCTTAGCCAAAAATCAAATTAGCTCAATTTGACAAATAATTGCTTCTCTCTCAAAGCCTATAACATAACTCCCAAATGTTGAGCATGTTCCTCTTTATTCCTTGAATAAACCAATATATCATCTATGAACACCATAACAAATTGGTCTAAGTAGGGTCGAAACACCCTATTCATCAAATCCATAAAGGCAGTCGATATGTTAGTTAGTCTAAAAGGCATAACTAGTAACTCATAGTGGCCATATTCGGTCCTAAATGTAGTGTTTAGAACATCTACATCTTTTACCCGAAGCTGGTAATAACCCGACTGCAAATCAATCTTAGAGAATACTCTTGCACCTTTCAACTGATCAAACAAGTCTTCCATTATGGGCAATGGATACTTATTCTTTATAGTCACCTTATTCAACTATCTATAGTTTATGTATATTTGTAAGGTGTCATCCTTCTTTTTAGCAAAAAGGACTAGTGTTCTCTAAGATGACATACTAGGTCAGATAAAACCCTTGTCCAAAAGGTCCTGTAACTAAGTCTTCAACTCTTTTAACTTTGTAAGAGCCATATAAGATGCCCTTGAAATAGGAGTAGTACCAGATACAATTTCAATAGATAATTATACCTCCCTCTATGGTGGAAAACCCGGTAACTCTTTTGAAAACATGTCAGGAAACTCATTCACTACTGGTATATCTTGTAAGTTCACCTTCTCCCTTTTTTAATCAAGTACTAAAGCCAAATACGCATCATAACCTTTTCTAAGAAGTTGTCTTGCTTGCATTGATGATATCATATTAGTCAAAAGACTAGATCAAATACCATGCACCACTGCTTCTGAATCACCATAATCTTTAAACATAACTATTTTCAACTTATAGTCAACTATAGCTTGGTGTTTGGATAAACAATCTATGCCCAAGATAAAGTTAAATCAGATAAACAGCCAACTGCTTCCCATGGATCATAATAGGGCAATCTTTATACACTTTATTTACATTTATGCTAAGGCCCAGTGGACTAGTCACATATATATCATAAGCTAGTCGATCTACTGATAACATCCTATAACACACTCCCCCAGTGCAAATGTATGAATGAGTGGGACCAAAATCTATCAATGCAGGCATATCAAGATCAAAGAGAGAGAAGATACCAGCTATAACTTTTGGGGCGTCCTATTCCTCACAAGCCTTTATAGCACATGCCCATACTTTGACTAGTTGATACCATACAATGATCAATAGACTCAGATACTATGATTAGAGTAGCCTTAGGCTGGCCTAGTTCACTTTGGCCTCTACCTCATCCTCTAGATGCAATAGGTGCATTGGATGCCCCTTTGCTCCCCTGATATGGAATAATTTGTCTTGATTTTTGTGGACAATTAGCCATTAGGTGATATGTACCCCTATATTTAAAACAGGCCCCAGTCAACCACTTGCATGTGCCTCAATGTCTCTTGGTACAGTTTAGGCACTCTGACAGTCCATCTCCCTGTCTAGGTAAAAAGCCCCTGCTAGTATTAGAAGTTGCAAACTGCCCCTAAAGTCTTCCTTTGGTGGTTGTGCTATAGACTGACTATGCTAGGAATGCATCCTGTGAGTCTTGAGTTCTCTTACCCAAATATGATCAAGCTCTAGAGAAACTCCTCCTTTTTGCCCTTTCTTTCTAGGCTATCTCTTGCTTCTCTACTCTGATAGTTGCTTCAACCAGCTGATAGTAGCTCTATTGTTGTACAGAAGTTACTACCACCAAATACTCTTTGTTGGAATCATTCAATCTACCCTTAAATTGTCAACATCAGAAGGCTTCTGTCAGAACAAGCTCTGGAGTGCACCTGCTGAGTCGGTTGAACTCCTTTTCATACTCAGCCACATATATGTTTCTTTGTCTTAGATTCAGGAATTGCTTCCATTGAGCTGCTTTATAAGCTTCTATGACATACTTCTTTCTAAACTTTTGGGTAAAGAACTCCCAAGTCAAAGGGTTAGGCAGCTGTGTATGCAGTAGAACTAATTTCCACCATTCATAGGCTGCCCCTTGTAGGAGAGAGATAACACAGGTAACCATTTCTTCAGATGGACACTTGATCCCATCCAGAACCCTCTATGTCTACTCTAACCAGTATTCTACTTTATCATATGCTTCTAAAGTCACACTCATAAATTCTTCCACCCCATGCTTTCTCAAAGCTTATATAGGAGCTTTTGGTGCGGTCATTCTATCCATCAATTTTAGTATATCATAGGAGAGGTTTAGAAACATCTTCCTAGGTACTAACGGTACTGGTATTTCACTGCTTGGAGGCTTAAGAGGACCCAAAACGGATTGATCTCTCCCTACCACATTATCAACTGACTCCTTAGCTTCACGAGGTCTTTCCATCTTTACTATCTATAAGAAAATAGGTACATCTGTATAAGGCCAACATAAATTCCAAACCATATCACACATTTTAAACTTTTATTGGTGAGAACTGCTTAAACTGTGCTCTGATACCACAAAATGTAACACTCCTGTATGGAACCTACAACCACCCATACACATGTCAACCAATTTCTTGTATATACATTCATGGCATACATTTCTATTCAATGCTATACATATACACATTACAAAATTTCACATCACTTAACATTATCATTTAAAAGTAGTATTACATCTTTGCATTTACATGATAATACAAAAGAAAACATTACAATGTCCTTCGTTACATATAAAACCATCCTTAACTAAAAAAAACATTCCAAAGGTACTTTTAAAATCCGTGATCTCTGCAGATGTTCCTTGTACCTCACTCCTAATACTTGGACTTACATGGATTAAAATATGTGCTAAGCTTGAATGCTTAGTGGGGAAACACTTAATTTGGATAACCACTTATAGCAATCATCTGCCAAGCTTACACATTTATAAGCATCACAACTCGTATAAATAGTGATGGCTCACTTAATCAAGGTACATGATGCAAACATGCTTCAATATGTTATGCATATACCATAAATTCACATTCATAAGTCAAACATTGATATTCAATGCTCATTGATACAAATTATCAATATAAATGCAAATGCTCATCAATACAAATTATTTATGTTATCGTTCTGTATTTCTTATTTATCTCTATTTACTTTACTTTCAGTATTAGGCTTACACATTCCCGTTGGTATGGATAACATGCGTTGTGGATATTCGAAGACATCAAAACTGTGGATACCCGAAGGCATCAAACTGTGGAGACACTATAGTCTCGAAATGAAGACACCATTAATGTCAAATTGTAGCAGCTGCACTATAACCTATATGCATGCCTATCTATCTACCACCAAGACAGGTAGGCACTATAACATTTCCTTTAACGATTTGACCAATTTATAATTCATCATATAATATTCACTTGAAGTCAAAAAATTTGTATTGAAGTGCATACTGCACACATATGAGTAATAAATATGCATACATACAATCTATGTAAATGTAAGCTCACTCTTAAATTCCAATGTTTAATCACCCAATTCACATGTTGTAAGTCCTATTTCATTTATTTCTAAGTGTTTAAAAAGTTTCATACACATTAAAAAAGGTTTGGATAAGATGCGGTAAAACTTGGAAATGAATAAAAGGTTATGGTCGTGACAAAAGACCCTTCTCTAGGGTTACTATCATGTCTAGAGTGTCACTGTCATGAAAAAAAGGTCTCTACTAGGTAATGATCATGATGTCCATATCACGATCGTCACAGAAGATCAAGATATTGTGTCACAATCATGACACCCCTGTCACCATTATGATAGACACTTGTCATTCATTCCTCTACTTGTTCCATAATATGCATATAGAAAATGTTCGAACCAGGTTTTGAAGTCTTTTGGAAATTTGTTCCCCTATGTCTTTAATTTCCAAATCACTAAAAAGAAAGCCATTTTGACTTCTAAATCATGAGATATAAACTAAAAACCACAAGCTGCTCCAAAATGGGTATAGCATCAGGTCAACAATTTTGAAGAGTATCATCTAAAGATTTCTATTTTTGTCTTAGGGTTCATATGCAACTAAAATCACCCAATTTAGACGTCTGTAGGCTGAGTTATGACCTAAACAATTTGTTAGTTCAAATAAACCTAAGACAAAACTCCACTACACGATATTCTCTTGTCATATTCAACTAATTCCATGCAAGGTAACACCAAAATAACACACCATCCTAGAAGCCATTCCATATCCAAATGAATCTTTGTATCCACTCAAACATACAAATAAGGATAAATTAAACTAAGTGTAGTCTCAAACTTTAAAATTGGCCAATTAGTTCTTCTAAAGCCTTTCCTTCCCTTCCTCTTTAGCTTGCTCACTAACTATAAACACCACAAATATGCATCTCAATCCCAATTCCAACCTTATAGTTCCAAATATTCATAAACAAAATAAGAAAAGATAAAGATGAAGAGAAAATCACTAACTTTTACTTTGATTTCCACCTAAGATTAGCTTGATTCCTTATATGCAAAATGATAGGATGAAGAAAATGAAATGGAGAGAAAATGAGAAAGGAAAAATTTGGAATTCAAACCCTAAAATGTTGTCCCTCTCTCCTCTCTATATGCCCATTTCATGCACTTTCAAGACTTACATAAATGCTTAATTCCTATTGGACACATATGCTTTATTCTTATTGGTCACATATGCATTGATCTAATTGGTTCATTTGTTGACTTTAGGAAAATTGCACATTGTTACTTCTTCTTCCTTTAATTCCCTTATTGGCATATAATGTAGCACCCCACTCCCATTCGACGTATACACATATGCCCTTCGGACATACGTGCACATGTTCGACGAAAATGGTGTGCTAACTTAGTCACTTTCACATATCGCATGGCATCATAAATTAAGATCATAAACAAAACAATGTCTAAAACCCAAAATGTCCTCATTTCATTTCATAAACCTTAATTTATAATGTAGCATTATATCCATCATCTATGTTTATAAAATATTAACCTATTAGAGTCCACAGCTCTGTTTACAAAGTATGCTACATATATGAGGAATTAACAAAAAATAAGACTAATCCTTCAGTCTCGGCTGACTGACCTTTGAGCTAGGTCTTCTATCCCAAAGTTGTAAAAAATCTCTTTTAAGCAGTCTTAGAAGCTAATTCGTCGCTCTCTCGAACATGAAAATTTCAACATTACAATTTGGTTGAGTTTTGCAAACTCAATTGAGACCATCCTTGATGGTTCACTCTTGTCATGCAACACAACAATTCATGTTATCATATAATTCACATCATCTCAATTATCATCATGTAATATCACAAAACAGTTTGTTCACAATTGCCACATTTCAAAATCCATACAATTTCTCATTACGTTGCGATCATGCAGAACATATTCATCGATAAGCTTTCACACATTTCATACAATAAAAAAATCCTCAAAACATTGCAATTGTTCAATTTATTCATGTCATATATGTATGCAAAGTTTATGAGACTCAATTTTATTTGTTACGTTGTTATGACCAAGTGCCTTTTTCACTATCCCATATCTGTTGTGGATACTGAGCTTATTCATACTGTCCCTTATCCGTTGGAGATACAGGGCTCATTTTACGTATTGAGCCATAAGCTTTTACCATAGATGTTTGAGCTTTAAGCTCTTTTTCACTAGTGACTTCGGTCATAACTACCTTTATATTTCATGCATTCTTGGAATGAAATGTATTACACATATTCAATCATTATATTCAGTCATTCACATTCGCTTTCACTTTCTCATTCACATTCACATTCATCATCGGACTTTTAGTCCGACCTTCAACATATAAGTTGGGAACATATGTAGTCAATCACATTCACATTTAAGGAATACTTCCAATACAGTCCTGAATATTAACCTCCTCAAACAATCAATTGTCTGGAATCAGTACACATACATCATATACCAATTCAATTCAAAGTTAAACAAACAATTAAGGTGAGACCATCTTAGGTTACTCACTATTGCTCCCTCTAACTTATCATCTTGAAGTCCTAGCAATGTCTTCGCTCAACTTGCCCTTCTATATGCAACCACATACATTTTCACATTACTACATTGCACATTCAGAATAATAAGTACATCTATAAATGTATCATGTATTATGCATGTTTAATGACAAATTCTCGGGTATGTTTCTTTTATACACTTTAGAAACAATTTATAACTCCTTCCAAGCATTCTTTACTCCAAAATACACTTTACTCACCTTAACCCTTTCATTTAATGTCAACTAAATTCAATGAACAAATTGATTGCATTAAACTCTGAAACCTCTACTCAGTTAATTCAACATTTCCTACCTCATTCATAATGCATCAAACAATTTTATCACACATTTAACCAACTTTTCCTACATTTTCTTAGGTAGATTTTGGGTCAGATTTGTATGGCCATTTTGACCTTGAAACTGATGTTTTGAGACAATAATTTCTTCTAAAAAAATGTTCCTCTATGTCTTAATTTCAAAGGAAACAAAAATCATTCAATTTGGTTCATGCGTCCATGATTTATGCTCAAAATACCACAGACTGTGCACATTCAAAATTTTGGCCAGTGCATGATTGAAGGATTAGTGCACTCCAACTTGTAAAACTCATATCTCTCAATTCTGATATCCAAAAATTACAAATTTTATACCAATAGAAAGCTAAGAGAATAAGATGTAACTTTTATAAAGAACATTTGTTTGATTTAGCCGACATCAATACAGTTTATTTGATAAAATAGTACATAATTTCTGTCAAGAGTAATGCTCCCTTTCTGTAGCTCTAAACTCATTTTTTTTATCATTATAATAGCTTCCAAAAATTCACGTGATTATACACTAAAAATAGAATATGAACATATATCATCTCTTTATAAATTTTGGCATTCTCTCTATAACATTAAAGTGATCATTCTAATTAAAAATCATCTCTCTAACAATTTATGAATTATCATTCACAACATATACAAAACAAGACATCTATAAGCTCATTTCTTCACTCACATTTTAACATATACTCATCACCATTATGATCATTTAACCTCTAACTATCATCATATAAGTTGTTATTCAGCAAACCATAAAGAACAATGCTTTATACTTGTTAACTTCACGATCTTTAAGTCACAACTTAAACCTAACTTCCAAGCATCCTCCAATCATCATCTTTCTTGGATGGGTTAGGCTAGTTGGGTTCTTTAAGTGACAAGAAGAAGAAGACAAAGATCTTAAATTGGTAGTGTAAGATTTGTCAAAAACCTCAACATAAAGAGAGTTGGGTTGAATTTTGTGAGATGGAGATATAAAAAGGAAAAGATCTTGTAGCAAAAGAAGAACATGAAGAGATGAGAGTATTTAGCAATGGTCTTTCAGCAAGTGAATTTCGTGTAGATTAAAATAGGAAGACTAAAAAGCTTGGTAAAAGTCATGATAAGTGTCATGACACTTACCTTTTAATTAATAATGCTAACCAAAACAATATCTTCTAATATTGTACCCCATATCAACTATTCTCTAGTTTATTTATCTCTAATTTCTAATCCAATTGTCTCTTATTTTTCTATAAACTTTGTCAATAAATCCTAAGGTCATTTGCCATTTTTTTCTACTGTCATTTGACACTTATTTCTACTATCATAATTAAATTGTCTTGTCACTTAGCATTTTTCCTAGTTCAACAAAATTTCAAACTTTCTCAAAATTTCACCAACAATTCTAAATCAATAATTGTACTCATCAAATAAATTTTCAAGACATATAATCCATAATTCATACCAAAATCACTTTTATAAATCCATTATACCTGAAAAATGTCAAAGAATGAATGTACAATTATTTTAAAGAGTGTCAACATTATTCATGTGTATGAGTATGCCATATGATGTATGAAATGTACTTCTAAATTCTCAATAAACTCTCGTGAAAAGAATCCTAAGGTCCTAACCCTGATTATGGGATAATGAGATGTTACATATAATCTCATCAATTAATTTCATTCTTATCCATATTTCATGTCTAGGTATATATGTCCGCACCAAAATGAATAAATTACCCATCTACCCATGTATTTTACATTAAGTACCATTATGTCTCTTACTATGCTTCAATGCTCTTAATTTGTTATGTTCACTTCTTAATACACCTAGAAATTCCATAATACTTCTATGATCTATTCACTTAAAAGGATTTCTTAATCTCATTCAAATAAAATCAAGTTATGGACTAATATTCCAAATATATTAGTTAAAAAATACAATGCGTAATTGAATCGTAATAAATCAATTAATAAAATTGCATTGAATAAAAGATTAAATCACATTGTCATCATAACTTAGGAAATCACATTGTCAACAAAACTTAGGGTTCATCACACCTAGGCACTAAACAATTTAATTCCTGCTCATATAAAACAAAACTAATAACAAATATAGAAAAAATAGAAATCGAAGAAATCATATTGTAAATCTCCCTTTTTTTCTCTTATGAATCTTTTTACAATTTGGATGGAATGATGCTATCTATCAGATCTTGTGATGTAATCTTCTTGTTTTCCTTGTCCTCTGCTTACAATTACCTCTTCTCTATGTTTCTTATGACTAAAAAATGCTCTAAAACTTACCTCTTTTTGTTTTGCCACCGATAACGTCCTTTTATAGAAAAAACTAGGATTTTTAGGATGTATATGGTCACTTATATGGTCATGTATAATACTATGTATGTCCAAAAATACCTGAATTCAAGATTTTACATAGACACAGAGACTTACACAAGCAATGTACATAGCCAAAAATAATATTTTTGAATTTTCACAAGTTTACGAAGACCTAAACAATCATTATACACGGTCGTATATCTCTAAGTTGCTTCAAATCTTCATTTTATGCTACGATTTCATCTGAATTCTTCTTCTTTTAGTCTAAGAAGGCAATTATCACCTACAAACACAATTGAAACAAATTAAGCACCAAAAATACTTTAAAAACTATTAAATAACAAACAAAACACATTAAGTATGGATATATAATTATGGTCAAATAATTATTTATCAAACATCCCCATACTTAAGCTTTTGCTTGTTCTCAAGCAAATCATAATATAAATCATCAATCTTACAAACATATATCCCTTATTAACCTCAACTTGTCCATCCTTAACTTGTCCATCCACACTTTAAATCGTCTTATAATATCAATCAAATTAACATACAAGTTTTTACACCCTCACTAAGGTTTCACTCAGTGCACTTAAGTGTTTAGGGTAAAAAAATGTAAGAATTGTCAAATAAATGCATAGAAGTATTATTAACCATAAGCTTGCAATAAAATAATATCTCCACCATTTATAAGTAAACTAGAAACACAAATCAAAAGGTCTTATTACAAGGTTTTCATGGAGCTTTGGTAAGGTATGATACGGATAATGAAAAGGGTGATAAAATTAAATTAAATTTACAAAAAAAAGAAACTTAATTCTTCCCAATATAGGTCCTTCCCATCATAAGTCCATTGGTACCATAACTTTAACACTTATCTTTTTAGAATCATGCTCGCAACATATATTATTATTTTTTATTAATCATGTACCAATAATTAAAGAAATATTAGACCTTTTCAAATTTTAAGTTTCAAGCATCAAATAAATGTAAATAGCCTTCAGGTTCCAAAATAATAAAAAGTCTTATAAGAAAAATAAGGTAAAAGTCAATAATGTGGTTATAATCAATGAAAAAGGCTAAGTCTCAAAATTAGTTACTCCTAAGGGATAAAATATGGTGGGGTAATTATAAAGAAAATATGCTAAACAAAGGTTTAACTTAAATACCTTTATCATTTCAACGCTTCTAATTTAACAAATATGGTCTCAATATGAATAATAAAAACAAATTCTAGAATTATCCAACCATGTATGATAACACACAAGAAAGAACAAAAGAGCTTAAAATAATGATGTATTTGCTCTTAGGTACAAAAGCTTACACAAAAATCTTATGTGTGTAAATAATATGTAATTTTCATTTAAATTAACTATTAAAAGAAAGTTTATTTTAACTGTCATCCTTTTGCATACTGACTCAATTCAATAGTCAATAATGATTTAAAGTATTTTAGATAGATTTTAACTAATTCGGGAGATTAGTTAATAAGATTTAACAAAAAAGATTATAATAAGCTTAAGAAATCCCTTCTCCACATTTAAAATTGAACATTGTCCCTAATATACACAATATAAGCACATCAAAATAAAAAGTAAGAAAGGGTTAAAATTTGGTACTACCTTAAGTAATAAGATTTGTAGAGTTCTAAATTTGATGAAAGTTCCATACAATATTAGATACAATCATCCTTGCAAAATATAAACAAAATGGGATAAAAAATAAAAGAAAATAAAAATAAAAAACAAAATAACTAAGAAAAATGGAAATAAAAATGACATAAATGAAAAAAAGATTGCATGAACATTTAGACAAAATAAAATAACAAAGGGAAGAAAAATAAGAAAAATACATAAATAATGAGAAAAAGAAAAGATAAAACCAAATTTAAGCATTCCTCAATCCTGTTATGACTCTAGCATGTCCATCGATGGAGGGTCCTCAGGTTGTACAACCTCAAAATGGGAAGGGGTTGAAGACAATGTAGTCACTTTAGATGGTGGAGGTTAAAAAGTCATCCTTTGATGGTTAATCATATGCATCAATAGGTACCTCATCCATCTATTATAGGCTTCAAGTTGTCCTATCCTCTCCACAATCTCTGCCTGTTGTACTTGAATAGTATGTTGAGTATATAGGATCTACCCCATGTGTTTCTCTAACTGAGATATCTTTAGCTGATCTGGGTGTGGTGACTGCACTCAAGGTATTTCTGCAATAATCTTCTTGTATGCGACCCATCCATTTAGAATGGCAGTGAGCTCGATTGTGGTGTCTACTTAGCCATGTGTGGCCCTTTGTCTCCTCTCGATGTAATCGGCTCGTCTGGAGCCCGAATTAGGTGGTAGATGTCACCTGTAGGCTGCCACCATCTATGTACCATATGCATGTGCCTTATCATATGTAGATTCAACATTGCCATAGTATCAAATAGTCACATAACTGGCAATATATCAAAAACACCCATCCGTTGTATAAGCCTTGTCGCATAAGGTTTAATACAAATTGTCCTAACCTTCTCCTCACTCTGACACTAGATGATTTGGGATAATGCATGTCCCAGATGTATTGGCATCTACTAAATCATGCTCCACAGGTAAAATACGTCCAGATTTTTGATGACTCTCTGTTAGCCAGACTACTTAGCATATGACTTGGCATAACATGTATATATCTAAGTGTGGGATGTCATAGTATAGAAACTTTTGATTTACTAAGGTTGTAGTCTTCCTCTATGCTAATCGTATGCTAGAAGTGTCAAGGAGATAATTCATACAAAAAGTCTTTTCATAGTGTGTTGTATTCTAATTTCCCCACAAACTCCTGGTTGTAAAGACCCATCATAATGGAGAATTCCTAATAGCTCATCTAGACTATCTCCCCCATTATTTAGAATTGGATCATATTTGGTCGATCTCTATTATAGCTGACTCTCTACACGAAGAACATGGAGAGCACGTTGAGCGTTAGCTCTAGCTGCCTCTCTCTACGAAGAACATGGAGAGCACCTTGAGCGTTAGCTCCTAATATGAAGGCTCCATATTCTTGAGCAATCGAGACCATGCTCCAACGTTAATGAGGTCTTGGACTCACCTGGCTAAGATGATCCACTCCAACACCTCCCAGTGAATGCATCTTCTAGAACTAAACTTCTTCTCCTTGAGCTGTTGGTATTATTCCTCTTGGGCCTCGACACTGAATAATAACATGTGTGGCCACTCTTAGGATTGGGCTATATTGGCAGGCTCCTGTTGTCCTTTTCTTATTGTGGTCCCGCCATTATGCCTGAAACTTTCCATAAGTGTGAGAAAATAATAGATATAATGCAAAAATAGACTACACTTATTTCTTATGCTCACTAAATTGTTAAATGTCAAAACAAACTAGAAATAGGAAATTTTAACTTATAATAAAAATCAAAAGCAAATAATCAAACATAAAGAATTAAATAGATAACAAAATAATAAAATTAAAATAAATAAAATAAAATTAGAAAATTAACTAATAACATAATTAATCACAAAATTAAAAATTAAATGCATTGTAATTAACAAAAAAAACTAACCTAACTATGCAATTATGAAATTAATCCTAAAATTGAAATTAACACACCTAATCTAACAGTCACCCAAAATTAAAAAAATCAAATATTCTATTTGTCTAAAAATTAAAATTGAAATTAAATTAAATATGAAAACAACTTTAATTAACTATAAAAATAAATAATTATTCCTAATTTCACAAAAAATCATCACAATTTAACAATTAATAAGCAAAATTGCATAAATTCGCAATTCCAAATGAAAATTTATCCAATTCGTATGTAATTCATCAAACTGAATCAATAAATCATATAGGTAAGGATAAAACTCAACTATTAAACCACAATTGACTATAAAATCAAGCAAATTTGTACAAAATCACAAAATTAGGGGTAATTTTTTCTAAAATTTGCAAAATACCCAATTATTCATACACAAACAAGTGAAATCAATAAGAATACTTACTTGGGTATCGCAACTGTGTAAGTCACAGACTCGTTAAAATCTAAGATAAGCTTATTAGTTATCATAGACTAACACGGTCTATTACATGGTCAAGTATCTGACTGTATAAGTCTACACAGGAATGTCTAGTAGGAGTGTAATTCTTTGTAAACATGCACAACATGAAAAATAGTTGGACGAACTTAAAAATTTTGTACTTAAAGTTACAAAACTTTAACACGCATACCCTAACACAATAAGTATGCACAATCTCTTCAGGATGCTTAATTGCACACTTATCTTGGTAGGTTTTAGTTCACCTAATCCTCGTTTCTCAATTAATGAGTAAGGCATCATGCTAGTACTGGCCTCTAGGTCAGCTAAAGCCTTATCTATTTTTAAACTACCAATTTATCAAGGAATAGTAAAACTCCTCGAATTTATAAGCTTCTCTAATAGCTTGCTTTTTATAATTTCTAAACACCTTCTGCTTAGCATTATAGTCAAGATTTCCTCCAAATTTCCCTTGTTTGATAATAGCTCCTTCAAAAATATCAAGTGTTATAGCATCGAGACAGGAGTTTCAATAAAGGTTAAGTTAATTTGGAGTTGCTTAAAAATTTCAAGGAACTTACCAAACTGTGCATCCATTAGATCTTTCTTCACTTTAGCAAGAAAAGGGATGGCAGGTTTAAATTCCTTTACATTTTTAAAGTGGCCTCCACCTTCAGTTTTTACTTGACTTTTATATTTTCCTTCTCCTATTTAGGTTCCTTTTCTTCTTGAAGCTCTTTTCCAGTCTTAAAGGTGATTTCCATTATATGTTCTTTAGGATTTGTTTCAGTAGTACCAGGCAAACTCCCCTATGGTCTTTTAGATACTAATTTTGTGATTTAATCAATCTAAACCTTTAGGTTACTTATAGAAGCCTTTTTTCTTTGATGTCTTGCATCAGAATCTTGAGCAATTTTTATCACCATTGATAGTTGTGCATTAGTGTGTATTTTTCTAAGTATTTGGCATATGTTTCTTGCATAATAGGTTATTATTGTTGTGTTTTAGGACTTATTTTATATGTTTTTATTTAGTTTGATCTTCATGGTTGTTCTTTTATGTTTGATGTTGATTTAGGGTAAGAATTGATCATTTTGATGTAGAAATGGATGATGGCCACCTTTCCGATTGAGCTAGGAACCAAGAGAGGAGAAGAGAAGTGGAGGAGTTGTAAGAAAAAAACCCAAGATCGTGGGATTCATGCTAATTCCCATGATCGTGGGATCCCTAACCCAAAGAGACACATGGGTTTCACTTATTTGTAGGTTCTTATGATTATATAAGGGCACAAATCCCTAGGGCTGAAGGTGGTATCGTGAAAACTTGCCTTCTTGAGCCAAAACAAATTTAGAGCCTAGAGAGAGGTATAGCATTAAGATTTCCATTTGAAATTGGGCAAAGAGCACATCAACTCTAGGTTTTCTAGATTTGGGCAAAGAAAGGGAGGAACTTGCTTCATCTAGTTTTTATTCCTTTTTCTTTTCTAGCACCTTTATGGTGGATTTTTTGGTTATTAAGGATGGTAATGACATTATGAGGGGCTGAGTTATTTGTAGAGATTACTTTTGAACTACTTGTTGAACTCCTACTTTATTGATTTGAATGAATGATGCTTTTGGTGAATGTTGAGTTGGGTAAATTATGTAGGACTGTAAAATGAGAATTGGCACTTTATAGACCTACATTCATTAAGTTAACTGATTCGTTAGAGAGAGCTCTTGGTTAATTAGTTGATCACCTATAGGATAACTTTATAACGAGTTGAATTAGTGGACTGATTCTATAGATTGAGAGATTGCTTAATCATTTCCATTTAATTTGGCTAGGGAAAATTAATTACACCTTGAGAGAGGTTAGTTAATACATTAGGACATCTTAAGTGAGGCTTAATTGAATTAACAAAGTAGAAGGGAGATAAGATAGGGAAAAAGTGATCTCTAATTGTTGAATCTTAAATTTCAAGTTTCTGCACTTTCGCTTTATCATTTGTTCATTGTTAGTTGTTTGATTTAGTTTAATTTTTTAGTTTATATTTATTAAAATTGATTCTCAAACAAAGCAGTGTGAATTAAGTAGCATTTAAAAACAATTTCTGAGGGATTGATATATGTTCTTTACTACTAGTTACACCCTATATACTTGCAGTTTTGAGTATAAAACTAGTGAATTGGTTTTGTAATCAACAAGTGTTGCAAGTCTAAGGACTCGAAGTTCCTTAAAGAAATATTATTTGATAAGTGGACTTAGGAAGATAACCAATCGATAGCCATGATAGAAAATTATAGCTCTTTAATTACTAATCATATGCCCTAAGAGTTAAAAGATCCAAGGAGCTTTATGATACCCTTTGAAGTTAGTAATTTAGAGATATCAAAATGTTTATAGGACTTAGGCATAAGTATAAACCTTATACCTTTGTTAATTTTTAGGAAACTGGGGCTAAAAGATATGAAGTCAACTTTTATGCTTATTTAATTGGCAGACCAATCAGTAAAGAAACCATTAGGCTTGGTGGAGGATGTACCTATAAAAGTGGATAAGTTTTTCATTCCTGTGGATTTTTTCATCCTAGACTTTAAAGAGGATCAAAATTATCCATTAGTTCTTAGTATACCATTTTTGAACACTAGAAAAGAATCAGTAGATTTCTATGAAGACAACCTTATCCTTCATATTAGAGATGAACAAGTGAAATTTAACATGAATAAGGTGTCAAAGAATTCGAAAGAAGGTAGCTCATTCAAAAGAATTAATGAAGTCTAGTATTTAAAGGAGCAAGAGGAAGAAGAACAGATGACATCAGAGATTGACTTTAATGAATATAAAAAAGTCTCTGTTCAAGAAGCTGTTGAAGAAGAGAATGATGAATAGATGACAGTAGAGATAGAGGTTGATGAAGATACAGACGTCTTTGTTCACGAAGTGGAAGAAGTTGAGGACATGAAGGTGATTGAGGAAGAAAGAGAACAGTTCACCTTCTTAAAAGTCAAACTATTGACTTTGATAGACGATTAGGGAGTCTTATTATTCCCTATTTTATTGACTTTTTATTTAAAATGGCATTATTGAAGTTACTTGGTTTTCTTGATTTGATTAATTATGTCCTTTTTATTATCTCAAATATGTAGCTTATTTACAAGCTACTAAACTGATATTACAAAACAGGTGGAAATAAGCAACTCATAATTGATCACGACTAAGTTTTGAAGAATGCAAGATCAAGTTAATGACCATAACTTAGCATGTTCGGTAGTTACATTGAGATTGATTTGTAGTTAGATTTATTTTAAATTATAAAACTAAGTTTTAAATGATCTAGAATGGTATGGATTCCTAATTCTCTTATTCTTTTTAAAGTAATTGTAAGATAGAGAAACAAGCTTGGGGGTCAACCAAATTTGGTTTCAATATCAAACTTTTGAAAGAGATGGTGCAAGAATAACAACAACAACACTGCAACATCAAGAGGATTTATAAATATTTTACTGCTCAAGGCATTCAAATCCCATCTCCAAACCATCACCACCTCAATCACCGTAACAGGTTTCATGCTCTAACCTTTTTCTTTTTGTTTTGGTTTTTCTTGTCATTTTTAGGTTCCTTTATGTTTTATTGGTTCTCCTCACATTGAGGACAATATGTTGTCCAACTATGGGGAGGTTTGCATTGTTATTGTCATCATAAGTGTGAATTTTACATGACATACTTTTATTGTTTAGTTAGGTTGACATGGTGTGAGCATAAGTGTGAATTTTATGAATGTGTCAATGGCTATAACTTGATGGAAGTAGTTTAGCTTTGAACATAGTCGCTGAAGTTGTAAAGGGCTTGTGGAAATTTTGTTCTAAGTATCTTTGGTTAAATATGCATGTTAATTAGGTATGATGTCAGTTTATTCAACTTAGGAAATTGTCATACACATTTATAATTATAAGTCAATTGAATAAGTAGCATCATTAGTAATCTTTCATGAGGACGGTTAGCTAAAAGAAATGAGGTAGGTTATATGAAATGTAAAAAAAATGTATATATTTAGTAAATAACTATTCAGTTGGCATTTGGGTTATGAATAAAGCTAGTAGCCAGTTAAGAATGTGATATAGCTGAGTAACCAGGGAGATTCATGAAAAAATGTTTATCTTCACGTCAAAAGAATAAAATGACATTCCAACCAAGCCAATTAATAATGTGACCTAGTTGAGTAACTGGGGGACATTCACAAAAAAATATTTGTCTTCGCGTCAAAAGACTATATCAGTGTGTGAATGTGAGCTCTCTCACCTTAGGCGATTTCTCTCCTAGGTGCTGTACATACCACGATTAGCATATAATCCTTCCTAAATTTGTAGGTTATCTCTTTATTCCTTTAGTGAGCTCAAATTGTGTTTGCGGGAACATTAGACGATATGGGGTCACTTTGGATCTTATTATTGTACTTAGGGTGAAGATTGCTTGATTCATTAGGTGTGTTGAGGCATGGATAAAAGGCATAAAACACCACATAAAGGGCATGATATTACGACAGATTGTGTGCTTGGTTTGCAAATTATGGGATCCCCAAATCGAGAGATCTCCATGCCTACACATGACATCGTGGCTGATGATGTACAGTGGGTTAAGCACACGACCACTCGATGATCAAGGTGACTAGTGCGCAGACTACTGAGGATCTTATAAAGGAAATGAATAGTGGGGATGGAGAAATTAGGACGGATACGAGGAGGGTGACAATACAAGGCATGAATTTGGGTGTTGCGGATAATGAGGTAGTTCATTAGTTAGGAATACGAGTAAGGTTATTGGGATGATGAGTAAAGATGGAGTTGATAAATACAGGGGGGATGCAAAATCGTCATCTTCTGATGATGAGATTGACCACCATATTGATGAGGAGGATGATGGCACTGACTCTATGGATTCAGAGGAATGCTCAGTGAAGGAAGAGAGTGCCCTCAAGGTATATGATAAAATTCCTGATCCAGTTTGCCCTGGTAGTCAAGAAGCTCAAACAAAACCTTCGTTTGACAGCTTATTCAGAAACAATAAGGAATTGAAGCAAGGGATGTAGATGGAATTCTTGAAGGTGGATGATGAGGTCACTATGGAAGAAAAAGATGTGATGCCTATTGAAAAAGAATGGGGCTTTTGCCTTGTGGGTTACTTTATGGGAAGATTTCCAAGAATGAAAGCACTTGAAGGACTGATTATTAAATGGGCTGTCAAATGTAAGATTCTACTGCATGATCAAGGATGGATAATTTTTCAGTTTGACACGGAAGAAGACTGAACCAATGAATTAACAGGGGGATTGTATTTGATATTTGGGAAAGCATTGTTACTCAAACGGTTGTCCCATGGATTTTCTTTCGATTATAAGGATTTCATGGAAGTACCTATTTAGATGCAATTCCCCAATGTCCCTTTGGAGTTATGGAATGATAAGGGGCTGTCAAAATTAGGCTCTCAAGTTAGAAAAGCCATATAAACAGACAAAGTCACCAGTACAGAATCCCGCATTGGTTTTGCCAGAATTTTAGTTGAAGTTGATGTTTCGAAGAAACCAATAACAAGTTTTGATCTTAAGATCCCAGGAGATACCCGTTACAAACAAGTGGTAACCTATGAAACCTTTCCTAACTACTATTACTTCTGCAAGAAATTTGGTCATAACCCATTTGACTGCAAAACCATTGCAAGGAATAAAAAGAAACAACTGAAGGCTGCTGAGAATAAGGGAGGCATAAGGTGTGCGCTGAATGTTGAAACCAGAGATAAAAAGAGGGTTTTGCTGATATAGGATCTATGCATCGGCCTCTCTAAGGAAAGGTTGTAGAATTTCATAAATATACAAGAGTTACAGAGGGATAGACTAAAGGTGTGAGAGCTGATAAGTCAGGTGGATAACCATCTCAGCCTGAAGGTAATCTTGCTACTACCACTACTAGGGAGGAACTGAATGGAGGAGGGATTCCTAAGGTGATTAAGTCACAGACATATCCTAATAAAGTATATGATGGAGACTGGCAGAAGGTGCAAACTAATAGGAATGTAAGCAAAAAGAAAGACTACGATGATGTATAATAATAAAACAGGGTATGGAAGTGATAATGTGCATGATCAAGCCTCTGTTACCAGAGCTAGTATAGTGGGCAATAGTAATACCGAAGCAATCAAGAGGTTAGGACGTGCTAGGACCTCCGAGACCGATAAATGAAGATACTATATTGGAATATCTGAGGTCTAAACAAGGCCTCGAGACAATATAGTGTTGTCAACCTAATAAGAAAACATGGTTGTAAGTTTGTGTGCCTTATTGAAACTAAACTCTCTATTGATGGTATTGGTATGATGATGAGGAATATATTTAAAGGATATGCTTACTCTCACAACTTTGGAGCTATAGAGGGAGGTAGGATGTGCATTATATGGAACCCTATCTTTTTTCAATGTCATGTACTGGAAGTAGGTTAACAACATGTTCATTGTCAAGTTCAGTGTCGAAAAACACAGCATACATTTAGAGTCTCCTTTATT
>JANIIA010000006.1:26750613-26778180 GCA_027478495.1 Erythroxylum alaternifolium | reverse complement strand
TATGATAATGATTGTCTTTTTTCATATAAATTGTGGTTATTATTTATATGTGAAATATCTAAAAATTATTGTTATTTCATGTTAATTGTAATTATTATTTACTATTTTGATTTTTGGATACAAGGTTAAAAATATACAACACAATTGTACAATATGACAATAGATTATTTTGTAATTTTTAAAAAATTCAGGAACTATTTCATAAATTTAAAAATGACCCAAACGGTATCCGGTATTGATCGGTACTGGTACAGTACCGTACCGTATTAGAACTCAATGCAATACCAAGCTTGGTGCGGCATTCGTAACATTGCTTATGACTGCATTCATTACCTCTCCGACCTCACCTACTGCTAACACATCCTCAATTCCAACTACTAGCCAAACTTCAATTTCCTTTTCTTCAGCTCAATCGAGATCAGTTTTTTTAACTTCAAAATCAAGACTTCTTCCTTTCTCAATAAAGAATGCTCCTCTTATGTCATCTCTTTACCACTTCTCTCCTTTAATTACTATCAAACTCTTCAACTTCTCTAAAACCTGCACTTTTTATTTATCCACCAGCAGTTGTTACCCCTCCAAACTCTATCTAACTTCCTTGTTTGAATCATGAATCTGACTTAATCACCCTCCCAAATTCCTTCTCCTTCTATACTTGTTCATTGTAAACATAATTCTCTTCCTTTCCTATCAAAAACATGGAATGCGGTAGTTAATGATTTGCAACCAAAAGTTCAATTAAAACTAATTCCTGATATTAAAAACAAACCATTAGAGATCCAATTTATCAACATAGAGATCTACTTAACTTTATTAAAAGACAAGCTGCACGTCACCTTTATATATATAGAAAATTATGCATTTCAAAGGAAGAAAATATGGGAGGATATAGAGGAGATGGGAAAAACAATTAAAGAACCTTAGATAGTCTTAAGTGATTTCAACAACATTATATAGTCTTAAGTGACTTCAACTTCATTATGTATTTCCCATGAAGCTGAAGGTCCAAGTAATACAATAGGAAAAATGGATAAAGACCTTAAAGATTGCCTAAGAAACTTAGGTCTATTAGACCTTATTATTAGGGGAAATCTCTTCTTTTGGAATAACAACCAAGAAAATAGACACTTCATAAGGAAGCAACTGGATGGATATATGGTAAACTGAGATTAGATATTGAAATTCACAAACTCAATAGCCTAGTTCAGTAATTACATATTTTGAGACCATATACCATTGGAAATCAACATGGAAAAGCGTAAAAGGAAATTAAAAACTCCATTCAGATGCTTTAATCATCTAGTTAAATTAGATGAATTTGAAGATATCGTCAAAATAAGCCTTAACACTCCAATTAAAGGATATGAAGCTTACAAATTGGTTTCCAGATTGAAGATTATTAAGGGTGAACTTAAAAGGATTTAAAAACAGAAGTATAAGTTTGGAATCCAAAAGAAGGTAGATCTAGCTAAAGATTGAGCTAAATGATATCCAAGATCTTCTAAATATAGACCTCTAAACTTGAAACTGAGAGAAAAAAGAAAAATCAGTCCTTAACCACTACCTTTCTGTATTAAAAACTCACAATTCTATCCTTAAATAAAAGGCCATGATTAATTGGATCAAGGAGAGAGACACCAACTCTGTTTTTTTCTTTAGATCTATCTAAAGTATAAGGAACTTAAACAAAATCTCAAGGATCCTAGATTAATTAGATACCCCTGTCTTTGACCAAGATAAACTAAAACGTCTAGCCTTCCTTCATTTCCATTCCTCCTTAGGCTCTAAATCCCCTTCTTCAAGTTCTTTTGAACTCCTGTTTAAATTCATCTGCCATTCCCTATCCTAAGACCGTTTAGACTCTTTTTTTCCCCTACCAATTTTGAGATTAAAGCCACCCTTTTTAGCTTTAATACTATCAAATCTCCATGACATAACGACTTTAATGTTGTTTTTGGAAAAAATCTTGGCATTTCTTAGAACCTCACACTTGTAGAATGATAAAGGAATTCTTAAACTCTGGTATCATTCTCAAAGAACTCAATAAGATTTTCCTCTATCTTATTCCTAAAAAACCAAATCCCTTCACTTTCCAAGACTTCAGCCTTATCTCTTGCTGTAACATCTTATACAAAACTATCTCAAAGATCCTCGCTCTGAGGCTCAAACATCTAATTAATTCTCTAATCAAATTTTCTCAAATTATTTTTATTGTAGGTAGTAGCATCAAGGATAACTTACTAATAACATATAAAGTATTCAAGGATTATCATTTAAATAAAAGTATCAAAAGTTGTGCCATAAAGATTGACTTCACTAAAGCTTTTGATAATTTCAATTGGTTGGATTCCCTCCCAAGTTCTTCAAATAGATCCTCCAATGTATATCTACTTCAGCCTAAAGTGTTATAGTTAATAGAGAAGTAACAACCTACTTCAAAGGTGCTAAAGGTATCAGATAAGTAGATCTTATCTCTCTATGTATTTTTGCAATAGTAATTGAAGACCTTACAAGCTTGTCAAAAGATAAAATAGCTCAAAACAGATCCTTCAAATTCCACTAGAAGTCTAAAAAAAATTATCAACCTATCATTTGCGGATGATCTTTTGTTATTTAGTAAAGTTGATGACAAATATATCCAACCACTGCTTGATGGGTTAAATGTATTTACAAGTATTTTTGGACTAGCTAACTAGCTATAAATAAGGAAAAGAGTCAAAATTTTATCTCTAAAAACTTTGACTACATCACTAAGTCTCTTTCCCAAATTTCAAGTTAATAATTGTCAATAGCTTCCCCTAAATACTTGGGACTACCTATCTCAACCTTAAGACTCTCCTACTAAGATTATTAATCTCTTTTTGATTAAATCATAGGAAAAACCTTAAGTTAAGTTTTTAAAAGCTTTCTTATATGGGGTAGAATTTAGTTGATACAATTTATTCAATTGTTTTTCCTAATTCTTCAATTTTTGATGCATTCACTATAGAACAAAAGTTTTTTTTTATTGCTAGTTTTTAAGATCAATAATAGTCCTATTAATCTACTTCCATAACAAGTGTTGTGTTGTGGGCTAGATATCTTTATGCTCCTTTATCACCTTCTTTATATAAGGTACCTCTGTTATTAAATAGGGCTATACTCTCTCCTACTCCTTAGCTCTTGCTTATCTCTCTCCACCAAAATATAAGCTCCATTAAGCTTCACTACTAACCTCATGTGCCTACTTATATCTAGGTTGATGATACTGATATGATAACATATGATCAACACTAGAAGAGTATCAAATCTACCTAGTTTCTTTGATAACTTAATCAATTAAGTAATGATAGTTGTGCATTAGTGTGCATTTTTCCAAGTATTTGGCATGTGTTTCTTGTATAATAGGTTATTATTGCTGTGTTTTAGGACTTATTTTGTACGTTTTTGTTTAGTTTGATCTTCATGGTTGTTCTTTTATGTTTGATGTTGATTTAGGGTAAGAATTGATCATTTTGATGTAGGAATAGAAGGTGGCCACCTTTGTGATTGAGCTAGGGACCAAGAGAGGAGAAGCGAAGTGGAGGAGTTGTAAGACAAGGACCCACAATCGTGGGATTCATTCTAATTCCCACGATCATGGGATCCCGAATCCAAAGAGACATACGGGTTTCACTTATTTTTAAGTTCTTGTCACTGTATAAGGGCACAAATCCCTTGGGCCGAAGAGGGTGTCGTGAAAACTTGCCTCTTTGAGCCAAAAAATAGATTTAGAGCCTAGAGAGAGGTAGAGAATCAATATTTTCATTCCAAATTGGGCAAAGAGCACACTAACCCCAGATTTTCCAGATTTGGGCGAAGAAAAGGAGGAGCTTGCTTCATCTAGTTCTTATTTCGTTTTTCTCTTCTAGCATTTTTATTATGGATTTTCTAGTTATTGGGCATGTTAATGACATTAAGAGTGGCTGAGTTATTTGTAGAGATTACTTCTGAACTACTTATTGAATCCTACTTTGTTGATTTGAATGAATAATACTTTTGATGAATGCTGAGCTTATACCTTACAATATATTGAGAAATTGAGTTAGGTAAATTGTGTAGGGTTGTACAATGAGAATTGGCACTCTATAGACCTAAATTCATTAAGTTAATTGATTACTTAGAGAGAGATCTTGGCTAATTATTTGATTACCTATAGGATAACTTCATAACTAGTTGAATTTGTGGACTACTTCTGTAGTTTGAGAGATTGCTTAATCATTTCTATTTAATTTGGATAGAGACAATTAATTACACCTTGAGAGAGGGTAGTTAATACATTAGGACATCTTAGGTGAGGCACAATTTAATTAATAAAGTCGGAGGGAGACAAGATAGGGAAAAAGTGATCTCTAATTGTTAAATATTGAATTCCAAGTTTCTGCAATTTTGCTTTATCATTTGTTCATTGTTAGTTGTTTGATTTAGTTTAATTTTTTAGTTTATATTTATTATAATTGATTCTTAAACGACGCATCCTGAAGTAAGTAGTGTCTAAACACAATCTCTGAGGGATCGATATTTGTTCTTTACTACAAGTTACACCCAATATACTTGTGATTTTGAGCGTAAAACTAGTGAATTGGTTTTGAAATCAACAAGAACCTCTACAAAGGATTCCCTTTTTCCTAATTTCTATCTATTGTAAATATTTTACAAAATAGTAACCTAAGTTACAAAGTCGCTAATGTACTAGGCAACATAAATAAAACATATCAATAAGAGAGTGTTTGTTTAGTATATTATTTAGTTTGGGTAACTTTAATTTGAGAGTGTTTGATATTTTTCCTTGTGTATTTACAGGTGTATGAACACAAGGAGCACAAGAAGATCCGACGCAGCTTTTAAAGTAGAATTTTCTGATATTACAAGATAAGAGAGGAGGTTAAGGAGAGCAAAGTGCTAAGAAAATCTTCAAACAAATATAGCAAAAGAAGGAGAACAAAGAGGGGCTGAAAAAACATTGATAGATTTTATGAGGCCCGAATTTAGTCCACAAGGGGTTGTAAGGCCTGTAGTCACAACATACAATTTTGAAATCAAGCCGGCACTCTTGAACATACTCCATAATAGTGTTTAATTCTACAGGTTATCAACTGAAGATCCCAATGCCCGCCTAGCAAAATTTTTGGAGATATGCTACACTTTTAGATTCCAAGGGATGCTAGATGATGCTGTACGACTTAGATTATTTCCATTCACTTTGAGAGATCGAGTCAAGGCATGGTACAACTCACTTAGTGCATCTCAGATTACTATATGGAAGCAAGTAGCCCAAGCCTTCCTTGCCAAGTACTTCCAATCAACAAAGATTATGCATATCATCAAGGAAATTACAAACTTTTAGTAATATGATGCGGAGTCATTATATGAAGCTTGGGAGAGGTTCAAAGAGTTGCTCACACTACAACCTTCTAATAGAGTTCTTACTACAGACATTTTATAATGGTGTGAATCAGACTATAAAAGGGATGATAGATGCAGCTTTTAAAGGGTTGTTGATGAGGAAAACTATTGAGGTAGCTCATGATCTTTTAGAGGAGTTGGCAAGTAATAGTTGCATGTGGTCAAATGAAAGGAGTAGGCAAGGCACAAAGGGATAAAAAGGCATGATTCCAATTGATTCTATCACAGTCTTACAAGCTTAGATTATTGCTCTCACTAAGAAGTTGAACAACATATAAGGAGCTTCCTCATCCACAGTTAAAGCCATACAGGTCCAATATGAGTTATATGGGTAGGATAACTATTGCACAGTAGAATGCTTCTTGTTAGGAGCTAGTAGCGCAGAACAGGTAAATTACTTGAGCTAACCATATCGAGGTAACAATCCATACTCTAACACTTATATTTTAGGGTAGAAAAATCACTGAAAATTTTTTTTGACTACTAACAATGAAGGTGGCCAACTGAAACCACAAGAATCGCCTGGATTTCAGTAAGACCATCTTGGGTCTTTGGAGAGCAAAATGGACAAGTTAATAGACGCAATGGGGTTTAAATTCTTAAGCCAAAAGGAAAGTCAAAGAAGGAAGGAAGAGAATCAGAAACGGATGTTTGTAAGCCAGGATGCCAAATTTGACCAAATCTTAAAGAACATGCTTTCTCCATCCACAACTTGGAGGTTTAGGTAGGTCAACTTGCTACTGCTTTGTCTTTTAGAAATGCAGGTAGCCTATCAAACAACACTGAAGCCAACCAAAAGGAACAACTCAAGGCAATCATACTTCAAAGTAGCAATCAACTGGAGGAGCTAACTGTACAAAAGGAGCGTCAAATGAAGGAGAAAGGCAATGAGATAGAAGAAGAGAAAGTAGAAAAGAGGCCCATATGTACCACCTCTACCCTATAAGCCTAAATTCCCGTATCTATAAAGGGTGAGACAACATCAGGCAGACACTCAATTTTCTAAGTTTTTGGAGAAACTGAAGAAGCTTCAAATTAACTTATCATTGGTGGAAGCCTTGGAGTGCATGCCCAAATATTTGAAGTTTCATAAGGACATACTTACACATAAACACATCTGGGAGGATAATCAGACGGTAAACTTGACGGAGAATCGTAGTTTGATCATCTCAAGCACAATGCCTTCAAAACTACAAGATTTAGGGAGTTTTATTATTCCGTGTGTTGTTGATGACTTTGAATTTTCTAAATGCTTATATGATTTAGTTCCAAGTATTAACATAGTGCCTTTGTCTTTTTTCAGGAAATTAGGATTAGGAGAGGTTAAGCCAACATTCATGCTCATTCAGCTTGTAGATCAATCCAATAAGAGGCCATTTGGAGTTGTAGAAGATGTGTCAGTAAAAGTAGATAAATTTATCATTCCTGTTGATTTTTTCGTATTAGATTTTAAAGCATATAGACATTGTCCATCGATTTTGGGCAGGCCTTTTATGAATACCGGTATAGCATTAGTTGAAGTGCATTAAGGAAAACTTGTTTTGAGAATTGGTGATGAGCATGTTGAATTTAACATGTCTAAATCTTTGAGGAAACAGATGGATGGTACTGTATGTATAAAAATTAATGTTGTCGATGAGTGTGTGAAGGAGGTTGAAAAGGAAGTTAATGAAGTTATTGAAGTGCATAGGGATAAGAGTGTGAAAGAAGAGGAATTATGTGAGGAAGTTGAGCTAGAGAAGTTGGAGAGAACAGATACACCCACACCACCTTCCATTGTTAAGTCACCCATTTTAGAGCTTAAACCCTTACCTTCCCACTTGAGATACAACTTTTTAGGTAAGAACCATACCCTACCCATCATTATCTCTAACCAATTGAATTGTGAGCAAAAAGAGAAAGTTGTGGAGACAGTTAAGAAGAGGATGAAAGCCATAGGGTGGCAAATTTATGATATTAGGGGGATTACCAGAATGTGGTGATGCATAAGATTAACCTTGAAGAAGGACGTAAGATAGTGAAGGTGAGGCAAAGTCCAAACATGCAAGAAATTATAAAAAAGGAGGTAGTGAAGCTCTTGGATGCAGGGATTATTTACCCCATTTCAGATAGTGAGTGGGTGAGTCTAGTGCAGTGTGTGCCTAAGAAGGGTGGCATCATAGTGATGGAGATTGAATAAGGCGAAAAGATTTCTACTAGGACCATCATAGGTTGACCAGTGTGTATTGATTATAGGAAGCTCAATTTGGCCACCAAGAAAGACCATTTCCCTTTATCTTTTATGGACCAAATGATTGAGAGGGTGGCTTTCTTGATGGATATTTAAGGTACAATTAAGTGTTTATATACCTGGAAGACCACTTTCACTTGTCCTTATGAGACTTTTGCTTATTGGAAGATGCCTTTTGGTTTATACAGTGCACCTGCCACATTATAAAGGTGTATGATGATGATATTTGCGGACATGAATGAGAACTTCATGGAGGTATTTATGGACGACTTCTCTGTCTTTGGAGATTCTTTGGATTAATGTTTGTTTAATTTAGACAGAGTGCTTCAAAGATGCGAGGAGTCTCATTTAGTTTTGAACTGGGAGCAGTGTCATTTCATAGTCCAAGAGGGAATTGTATTAGGCCATAAGTCTTATACAAGGAGATTGAAGTAGATCGAGCTAAAACTAAAGTGATTGAAAAGCTACCACCTTCCACCAACATCAAGGGAATCTGAGCTTTTCTTGCTTATACAGGGTTCTACAAATGGTTCATCAAGGATTTCTCTCTTATCGCTAGACCCTTGACTCATTTATTAGTTAAAGATGTGCCTTTGTGATTGAAGATGCGTGTTTGGATGCTTTTAACAAGTTGAAGAAGGCATTTACAATAGCACCCATTCTGACATCGTGGGATTAATCTGTTCCCTTTAGGATTTTTTATGATTTAAGCGATCATGTTGTTGACTGTGTCCTTAGCCAGCGAAAGGAAAAGAGGCTGTATGCCATTTATTACGCAAGCAAGACCTTGATGGGAGCATAACTGGATTACACAACTACGGAAAAGGAGTTGCTTGCTGTGGTATTTGCATGTGACAAATTTTGTTCTTATCTTTTAGGCTCACATGTTTTTGTTTTTACAGATCATGTGGCATTACGATATCTCTTTACAAGAAAGATGCCAAGGCTAGGCTCACCCGGTGGGTGATTCTGCTGTAAGAATTCAACATTGAGATTAAAGACAAGAAGGGAGCAAAAAATGTTATAGCAGACCATCTATCACCGACTTAAAGGTGGGCACCATGAAGAAGACGAGGAAATTGAGTAGTGCTGTCCTGATGAGGCTTTAATCATGGTAGAAAATTCATTTCATCTTTGGTTTGTAGATATTGCAAACTACCTCTCACGTGGTATTCTTCTTTCTGATCTTTCATATTAAGAAAGGAAGCATTTCTTATTCCAATTTTCTCACTATATTATGGATGAACATGTGTTATATAAAATTTGTGTTGACAATATGATTTGCATTTGTGTCCCTCAAAATGAAAAGCCTGACGTTTTGACTTAATGTCATAGATCAGTGTATGCAGGACACTATAGAGCAAACAATAAAATAGCTCGTATCTTGGAATGTGGGTTTTATTAGCCAAGTTTGTTCAAAGATGCCCAAAAAATTATGCTACGGTGTGATAGATGCCAAAGAGTAGACAACATATCAAAGCGGGATGAGATACCACTTTAGAACATCATGGAAGTGGAAATATTTGATGTGTGGAGCTTGAATTTTATGGGCCATTCCCATCCTCCTTAAGTAACACATACATACTGGTTGGAGTTGATTATATTTCGAAGTGGGTTGAAGCCATAGCTATTCCAACCAATGATGGTAAGGTAGTGTGAAGATTTATTAAGAAGATTTTCACTAGATTTAGAGCGCCTAGACCGATAATCAGCGACTAAAGGAGTCATTTTAGCAAAAAACCCTTTGAAGCTCAATTGAAAAGATATAATGTGCATCATTGAGCCACGACTCCTTAACATCCACAAACAAGTGGCCAAGTGGAAGTGGTGAATAGAGAATTGAAGAAGATTTTGAAGAAGGTAGTGAGCACTTCAAGGAAAGATTGGCCTTTGAAGTTAGATGATACACTTTGGGCATATAGGACAACCTTCAAGACACCCATAGGTATTACTCCATATAGACTTGTGTATGGCAAGGCTTGCCATTTACCTTTGGAGTTGGAGTATAGAGCCTATTGGGTAATTCGAAAGTTAAATATGAATGGGAAGCTTGCGGGTGAGAAGAGATTGTTACAACTTGATGAATTGGAAGACTTGAGATTTGAAGCTTATAAAAATGCTATGTTGTATAAAGAAAGAGAAAAAAATTGGCATGATGCTCACATTAAAAAGAAGGAGTTTAAGAGGGGGGACTTGGTGCTTTTATTCAATTCATGACTTCGGTTATTTCCTAGAAAGCTCAAATCAAGATGGAGTGGACCCTTCAAGATCTTTTAAGTGTTTCCCCATAGAGCTTTGGAGTTGGAAAATGACAAAGGTGAAGCATTCAAGGTCAATGGGCATAGATGCAAGCCATACAATGGAGGGACATACTCACAAGAAAGGAAGTCATCTCTTTCCTTTCTTCCACCTTTTCATGAATGTATGTGGAATGGTCAAGCTAATGACCTTAACTTAACATGTTTACCTTTCTTTTATTTGTCTTTATTTACTTCTTTGTTTGATTTGTTTGGTTTTGATTATGTTTGGTTTGAGTTTGCTATGATTTCTTAGTGTTTACTTGAGTTTTGTTTTAGTTTTAACTTCTTTTCTCTTTAAATTTCTTGTTAGTTGGGTGATTTTAATGTGTTTTTAGGTTGCTTGAGAGCTGGGAATGCAAGTTAAGCTTGGAAGAGTGTTTAAAAGTTAGAAAATCAAGATTGGGTGTCCGTACAGTGCCGATGATTGTAGGAAAGGGTTTGTTTCCCACAAACTTGGGAAGGCTCTTCAGAAACTTTATGGAGCCTTAACTCACGATCGTGGGAAGCACAGGGATTCCTACGATCGTGGGATCACCAGCTGAAGGATTTTAAAAATCCCTCCTTATTTCTTCTTTCTTCATCTTCTCACATTCTCTCACTCTAATACTAACACCCATTTACTTAAACCTCACAAATCCTTTATCTTTCCCACAAATCTCGGTGTTTTCTCCATTTTTCCATCATTATTAACTCCCTTAACACTTATTTCACGTTATCCACTCAAAAAAATCTAAGGAATTGGTAAGTTTTTTTCTCTCTCTCTCCAAGATGGGCTAACCTCTTTCCCTACGCCTTCACCACCACAATCTCTATAAAGCTTTCTTACCCTTTACTTTTTATGTTGTTTTATTTACCTTATTAGTTGTTTTACTTGCTTGTTTGTTTGATGTTGTATTTTGTGTTTTAGTTTCCTTTTGTGGTTGCCTTATCACATTGAGGATAATATGTTGTCTAAGTGTGGGTAGATGACATTTACTTTGTCAATTGCATTGTTTTTTTTCCTTAGTCATTGTTTGCATTTTGTTAATTAGGATGCATGTTTTAGGCATATTAGGTCGTTGTTTTATGTTAGAAATGGAACCACACGTGAATCATTTTGATTTGTTTTTCCATGAGATTCTGTCATGCTACTTGGAATGAGATTGGATGCATGCTTGAACTCGGATTAGGCTACTTGAGTAAAGAGTGAACTATGTTGAGTGATAAAAAGTAGTTGGTTGCATAAGCTTACTCAGAATTTGACACTTAAGCAATGAGGTAGTGTAGAGACACATAATGAATTTTTATTTGAGCCAACTTGAGGATTGAGCCTATATGACTCCATATATAGTCATTTTATTTCTTTGTTTGTGTGATATTTCCTTAGGTTATTGCCTTTAGAACTTGCTTTGAATTAATTTAAGTCTACTGGGTGTAAGCTTAATAAAGATGATTAAGGCCCTTTTGTGTTAACCTTTGGCTTAAATGACTTACGTTTTATTATCCCTTACTACCCCTAGTGAGCCTTAACCCTTTTGTTTCTTAAAAACACCCCACATTTAAAAACCCGAAATTCCATTAGCCTACCCATTCATAAGCTTAGTAGAGTATTAAGTAATGCATTAGTTTGAGATTTTTGTTACATTTTTTTTCGAGATGAGTTGAGAGATACTTCTATTCTTGGACTGCATCGCTTTTGGTTGCTATTTTGTTCATTGTTTCTTCAATTGTTGAAAAAAAGAAAAAGAAAAGAAAAGAAAAAGGAAGAACATTTTAGTATCATCAATAAGTGTGGAATAGTAATATATTTACATCTGTGTATCTTAGAAATATATTTTGTTATCCCTTTGTTCACTTATTACTTTATGAATGCTTGTATCGAACCCTTTACCTCGTTTGACCCACCTTAACCCTTACCACATGACAACCTGAAGCAAGTCCTTTTGATCTATTTTTACATATAATTATTGTAGATGAGAATTGGTGTATTAGTAAGTCTATGGTAGTGTAGTTTTCTATAGGGATCTTGAGTGAAACACTAACCATCAAACACTTGAGAGAAATGAGTGAAATCGTGGGGAAGATTCATTTTACGTTTATGCTTATCTTTGAGTGATGGTGCCATAAGTTGAGTTTGATTAGGTACTCTAATGAAAAGTAGTCATGATATGTGTAGTAACTTGACATTTAAGTTAGCCAAACTTTGAGGGATTGCATGTTTTGATCTTTGTGAAAATGAAGTGATGGAATTGATTGGTTGTGTTTGATTTTGCTGAGAACAAGCAAAGATTTAAGTATGGGGAAGTTGATAGTTGTGCATTAGTGTGTGTTTTTCTAAAAATTTGGTATGTGTTTCTTGCATAATAGTTTATTAATGTTGTGTTTTAGGTCTTATTTTGTATGTTTTTGTTTAGTTTGATCTTCATGGTTGTTCTTTTATGTTTGATGTTGATTTAGGGTAAGAATTGATCATTTTGATGTAGGAATAAAGGGTGGCCACCTTTGTAATTGAGCTAGAGACTAAGAGAGGAGAAGAGAAGTAGAGGAATTACAATACAAGAACCCACAATCGTGGGATTCATGTTGATTCCCACAATCATGGGATACATAGCCTAAAGAGACATGCCAGTTTGACTTATTTTTAGGTTTTTGTGACGATATAAAGACATAAACCCCTAGGGATGAAGAGATCATGGGTGGAGACTTGCCTCCTTGAGTAAAAACATAGATTTAGAGTCTTGAGAGAAGTGGAGAATTAAGATTTTTCATTTGAAATTGGGAAAAGAGCATACCAATGTTAGATTTTCGTCTAGTTTTATTTCTTTTTTTCTCTTCTAGCATTTGTATTATGGATTATTTGATTGTTGGGGATGTTAATGACATGATAAGTGGCTAAGTTATTTGTAGAGATTACTTTTGAACTACTTGTTGAACTTCCATTTTGTTGATTTGAATGAATGAAGCTTTTGATGAATGTCGAACTTATACCTTGCAATATATTGAGAGATTGAGTTGGGTAATTTGTGTAGGGTTATACAATGAGAATTGGCATTCTGTAGACCTACATTCATCAAGTTAGTTGATTAGTTAGAAGAGATATCTTGGCTAATTAATTGATTAGCCATAGGATAACTTCATAACTAGTTGAATTAGTGGATTGATTTTGTAGATTGAGAGATTGCTTAATCATATCCATTTAATTTGATTAGGGACAATTAATTATACCTTAAGAGAGGGTAGTTAATACATTAGGACATCGTAGGTGAGGCATAATTCAATTAACAAAATAGGAGGGAGATAAGATAGGAAAAAAGTGATCTCTACTTGTCAAATCTTGAATTCCAAGTTTCTGCAATTTTGTATTATCATTTGTTCATTGTTAGTTGTTTAACTTAGTTTAAATTTTCAATTTATATTCATTAAAATTGGTTCTTAAAAAAAGAGCAACTTGAATTAAGTGGTGCCTAAGCATAATCCTTGTGGGATCGATATCTGCGTTTTACTACAAGTTGCGACTCGTAAATTTACGATTTTGAGCATAAAACTAGTAGTTTGTTTTGCAACCAATAACCATCTCTTCTAGAGTTGCCTTCTTAGCTTGAGGTAGTTGTTGCTAAAATCCCGATGGAGGATTATTGCTTACTTGCCATTAATTCCTCAAGAGATATTGGGGTGATTCCTCCATCCTAGATTTTATATATTGCTATATAGATTGTTTTGGGTCTTGGAGCATCCCTATATAATTCACATGTTCAGGCTATAATGCTTGAAAATTTTGACCAAAATGTTTTGGCCCGCACACCTCATACTATGTAACTTGACATTGTGGATTCATCATTGGTTTATCAATTTTTTTGCTTAAAGCTTCCATTTGGTTTGCCAATTGTGTCATTTTGTGCACTTTATATATCCTTGTTGGCTTATTAAGTTTTAGTCAAGAAGAGAACCACTGATAATTGTTCATCTTTATGTCTCAATAAGGTTATGGGTTGCTTCTGGTGTCTTATTATTTAAAGTGCCCCTAGTCGCTGCATCTAGTGTCTGCCTTGTATTCTGATTTAACCTATTATAGAAGGTCTAAATTTGCATCCAAGGGGGTAGACCATGATGTGGGCATTTTGTCAACATCTCCTTAAACCTCTCCTATGTGTCATATAGTGCTTCTGAATCAGCCATAAAATAGGAGGACATATCATTCCTCAACTTGGTAGTCTTTATTAGTGGGAATTACTTCAATAAAAATTTCTCTACTACTTGATCCTATGTAATAAGTGATATCTTAGCAAAGAGTTCAACCATTATTTTGTCATTCCCCCTAATGAGAATGGGAATAATCACAGTCTTATCGCATCTCCATTAGCTCCATTGATCTTGAAGGTACCATAAATCTCCAAAAAGTTTAAGACATGTGTGCTCGAGTCCTCATCTCATAGTCTATCAAATTGAATAGACTATTACACCATTTGAATGATACTTGGTTTGATTTCAAAATTGATGGCGTTCACAATCAATATGACAATGTTGGACTCTGTTCCTATCAATTTCGATCTAGCATAATCGAACATCATTCTCGGTAGGTTCACCATAGTTCCTGATTCCTCAACATCAATATGACCTCCCAACTCCTCTATTTGTTGATCTAACTCAAACTCTCTAAGTTGCATTGTACGGAGATTTCTAAGAGTTGTTCTCTTAATTTTTGGATCTTCGTCTACTAAGCTTGCTAGTTTTGCTATAATTAGATTAATAAGGAAAAAATTTGGAATTTTTTTAAGGATGCTGACCAAGATAATTCATTATGAGTTTGGTTGTTGTTATGACTTGATTTGTTTAGGCAAATAGTTGTAATTTTGATGATTAAGTTGATTTTAATTTGCTTTATTAATTTTGAAAATAGATACTTAGTTTGCATTATTACTTCTTTTATAATATACAAGCATTGAGATAAATGCGAATTTGTCCTACATAATAATATTTTAAAAAAGAACAAGAAAAAAATGTGAGTAAGTTAGTGTAGAATAAATTCTCTCTGTTGGATTCAAACTTTAAAAAAATATTGAAGTTAAAGAATGGTATTAGTTAGCCATTTAGAACTATAACCTAGTTGAGTGACTAGGAGTATTCATGATAAGATATTTACTCTCATGTAAAAATATCAGGTGACTCCATATATATGCTCTAATTGCTCTTATGTTATTTAAATTTAATATTTTATTTTCATTTAATAAGGGCATGAAAATGATTAAAAGTTGTACCCTTTTTCTCATATATATTCATCTTATGCATTAGGTTAAATTTTGTGAATTGAGATGAAGTTTGAAGATTTATGGAGTAAATTAGATTTATTTATCAGTTGATACAAGTAGCTAAATGTCTAACAATTCTATGAACTTTGCAATTAAATGAATAATAAAGAATCTTGATTGATGTTTGATTTGTTTGAAGGTTGTCCTAGAGTTGCCGGCTGCATAATTTAAGAATAATAAAATTAATTTACTTAAAAAAAATAAATGCTTAAGTATATGGGAATTTGAAATGTGTTGATTACATTATTTTTTTAGTATAAATTATAGAACACTTTGCTTATGTTTTAATGATTTATGTGAGATTTGGTAGTTAATTTGGTTTATAGTTTGTCTACAAGCCTTTTTCTAGTTATCTAATGAATAAAGAACAAATTTGAACATGTTTGAGTTGAGTTAGAGTGACTTTAGGATGATATTATAGGAAAAAAATCATAATATGGCACCCACAAGGAGCCATGATATTAAACATAAGAATAACAGAGAGCTAATAGAGATCCATATTTTGGAATATGTAGCAACACATAACCTATATAGACCTATGTTTTGGAGCATATAACCAGCATAGACTTGCTTTCAACCCATATTTTATATTGGATCATTTTGTTTCTTCTTACTTTTACCTAGAGTAATATAGGACCAATATGAGGCTGTGTTAGACCCATATTGGTAGTAATTTTTATAGAAAAAGATGTTGGAAGGGTGTAAAGCAATATGGGGACCAATAAAGGAACATATTTGACCTATCATTGACTAAATTTCTATCATTTTCAGATAAAAAGAAGGGGGGTGGGGGGAGGAGAGAGAGAGGTAGGAGGACCAAAATTAGTCCCAAGGTAGAAGCGACTCAAGAGCACAATAAAAAGAAGAGATGTTAGAGAAAAGCAAGATTTGATCAAGATTAATCAAGAAGGACTAAGATGTAAGAACTATAAGCTCATTCTTTATCTCTTATTTCATTATTTTTCTTTATGTATTTTCTTTATTTTGTTATAAACTAAATTAAGATATAAATTTATATAAAATAAACTATGGAGTTATGTTTTGATTTGATCTACAATTTAATGAAAGATGAATTGTTCATATTTTTACCTTGTTTTGAATCGAAAAAACTAAAGTTGAAGATTTGATAATCGAATTCATACATTAAGATCAAGAGATGATTTGAATGTTTAGAATATGAATAGCAAGGGTTATATGGGTTACTTAAGAGAGAACTATATGATTTTTCTAAGTTGAGGTGAAACATATCACGAGAATTCACAAAGTGAGTTAATGTGATCTTAAGCCACTTTGATTAAAAAGATATTTTTATCTATTCAACTTAAGGATAAAGACTATGTTGCTCAAGATAAAATTTGGTTATAACTTTGAAATTCCTATCAGTCCAATTAAATTAATCATTAAATCAAGAAAAATTCAAGCATAGTAAAGTTCTAGAAAGATCCTCCATTTCAATATTATATATCTATTAATTGTTTATATTTATCTATTATCTTGGCTTATTTACTCTTATTTGTTTATCTTAGTTTTGTTTATTTTTTTAATTCCATCGCTCATTATTTAAATTAGATAATACAAAGATGGTTATTACTAGTAACTAAATCCTCATGGGATTGACTTGTACTCGTCGATGCTAGTTACAATTACACTATGCAATTGTAATTAAAACATATCACCTAATAGCTCTTCTAATTACATTATTAAGAGTATGCTTGCCTTTGGTTGCTTCCTAAATACAAAAAAATAAAAAAAACCATAAAGAAATATAAACATGTTAAACCATGATTAAAAAAATAAACATGTTAAACATTATTAAAACAAACTTATTGTAAAATAAATCCAACATAAATGTTTTATCATTGAAATTGACTCAAAGCAAAATTTAACATTAAAAGAATTAGTTAGATTGTCTCCTAAGAAGCACTTTTTTAGGGCCTTATAGTTGGTTTTCCTTCATCAACTTTTTAAAGAAAGGTAATGTCTCCCTTATTTCCTCAATGTTGCTTCTCAAATATTGCTTCAACATATAACCATTCATTTAGAAAGCACCTTTATTTTAGATGTGATACCTCTCCCACTGCATGAGGTAATACCTCATTTATTATAAATTGATTGAACCATTATGAATTTAGTTTTCCTAAAAATATTCTAGGGTGAGAATCAAACATTAATAACTTATCACCTTTTATAAACTCCTTTGACATAATGTATTGGTCATTCCATCTCTTATTTGACTCCTTTTAGATTATTACATTATTATATATAGAAAAGCTCAATTCTTAAAGCTCATTTAGCTAGAGTATCCTCTTTTGGCCTAGATTTTCATATCAAAGTTTAAGATTTTAGTGGCCTAATATGCTTTATGTTGTAGTTTGACAAGTAGCATGCTTTTGAAAGGCATAAAATATGCATATATTTAATTAAATAGTTTATTTTAATTAAGTACTTAATTTCTTATCATTTTAAGTAATTATACAAATTCGAAATTAAGATGATATTATTCAAGAATTGAAGGTAATTATAAGCAAAAATATGACCAAAATCATAATTCTTGGAGGGAAATTGTCTAGATCATGCTCTTGTGGTAACCTGTGCCCTAGAAGGATCAAGTATAATAAGTGATATGGCCTAAGCCATAGTTATGTAGGAGACCATATGCAAGGAAACAGTGAGATTCATAATTGAGGGACACTATTATGCCAAAAGGATGTGTATTCGTTTTCAAGGAAATAGTGAGATCCATAGTTTAAAGACCCAACTATTCCAAACACAGTGTCTATCGACTAGAAGAAAGATTAGAAGACCATTGTATGGGCCATGGTCATGTGGTGTAGGCAAAGTAAAACATATTTAAGAGAAAAAAAATCCTATATTAAACTTATCCATCTTTTGGAGAAAATAGATCTAAAAACATCTTTTTTCTCTATAAGTAAGGTTGATTGTTAAAATGTGTCTTTAACCCTTAAGCAATCAATTTTAAGTTATTTTTCACTAGAGAATGAAGATCTAGGCATCATTTCAATTAGATAAATGTTGGTAATTTCTTCTTCATAGGATTGATACCCTACTTACCATTATATTACTTACCAAAGATAGATATATTTGTCTATTTAGTGAGTGATAAGCTTATAATAAAGAAAATTTTGGTAGCAATGAATATATATGTCAACTATATACTCACCAAGTTTTTGACATTACATTCGTGGAAACAACAAGCTTTAGGAAAAACTATTAATTATTTTTCTAGTCTTATATTATTGTTTTCTTATTTTATTTTTATTAGATTTCTTGTTTTGTTTTCATTTTTTGAAATTGTATTTATATCTTTTTTATTTTGTTTTCTTTATTTTTATTTATTCTAGTTTTAGGAGTGATTATGATATATGACAAGAAGATAATAGTTTATATTTTTTGAAGAAGATCTAAAACTTTAGAGAACTTTATATTAGAATCAAACAGAGTGGAACAAGCAAGAACATAACAAATCACTCTAATTGCAACCTAAAAAGATGGAAAAAGAAAGGATAATTATAATGGAGTATGTTAAATCATCTCTATTAGCAAACAAATTAGGCATTGCAAGGTTAGAGATTAATGCTCACCATTTTGAGCTTAGTCCTATAATAATTCAAATGCTTAATGTAATGTAAACTTTGATGGAATAATTGATGAGGATCCCAATTCAAAAATCACTAACTTGATAGAGATATGTGAAATATTTAAGATTAATGGGAACTCCAAAGATGCCATTAGGATGAGGCTATTCCTATTCATATTAAGGGATAAGGCAAAATAGTGGCTGAAGGCATTATTGGTTGAGTCAATCAACACTTACGAGAGTTTAATAAAAAAGTTTCTTATTAAATAATTTCCACAATATAAGTTAACAAAGATAAAGAATGTCATAAATTATTTTTAGCAATTCGAAAATGATACCTTCAATCAGCAATTAGGAGAGTTTTATAAAAAAAATTTCTTATCAAATACTTCTACATTTTAAGTTAATAAAACTAAGGAATGACGTCTCTTCTTTTTAACAATTCAAAAATGATACCTTATATAAGATATTAGAGAAAAATGAGTATCAACTAGAAAAGTGGCCACACTATGGCCCTCTAAAGTATGTAAGTCTATGCATTATACATGATTTGGTAAACTTTACATAATAGAACATAGATGATGTAGTATATGGAATATTAAAAGATAGGACTCTAGAGATTAGAGCTAATAGAAGAGATGACCATAAATAACTTCCAGTGGTAGTCAGGAAAGGCGAGAGTAAACAAAATTTTTAGGATTTGCAATCTAAATGCTATGACTGCATTAATAAATGAAATAAAAGTGTTATCATGAAAATTAGGCAATTAAGTTCTCTATGAGAAGAAATCAAGTTGAGTTGTGAATTCTGTGGAGGGGACATTAATGAATCGAGTGCTAGGTAAAATAGCCCTTATTTGATGTATTTTGTTTGATATTTGATACTTTTGTTTTATATTAATTGCTTAACGTGCTCCAAGAGTGTTTACAGGTAATAATTCCTTTTATGGACTTAAGGGAGAGGAATTAGGAAGAAAACATGGTGTAAAACAAAGAATCGACAAATCTGAAGGAATGCATAATTGTGCATATTGACTATTCAATTTCCCATGGTCATGCACTTTTGTGATAAAATTATGTACCGTCTAATGCACAGTCATGCAGAAGACTATGAATCTACCAAAAACCTAGAATTTCATATAGAAGCAATGTTTCAGAGGCAATTAACAGAGAGGAGACTTTAGGAGGTGATTTCCAGACGTGAAGTCATTCTAAAAGGGCAATTTTGGTCCAAAGAAGCGAAAAACACAAAGAAATCATCGATAGATCCATTGGAATACAAGATCAAGCCTCTACATTGCAAGCACATTCAATAGAAGACAATAAGGAAGATTTACAATTAGGAAACCATTGTTTTCGATTCGTATTTCTGTTTATGTATGTTTGATTTCATATTCGATCATGTGTAACTAAACATCTAGTTAATATTTAGGTTAGATAAACCTTATGTTAATACTTTGATATGATTTGATTCCTTTATTAATGTAATTAGTTCAATTGATTATTATGATCTCATCACATGTTTTAGAAGGATTTGATTGTAACCTTAAAGATATGATGAGATAAATCCATCAGATTAAGGTCAAACCTAGTAGAGGGACTTATAAATTGGAAATGTAATCTTATAATATTTAACCTAAGTAATTTAGTTAGAGCCGTTAAGATTAGTTATTAGTAGACTCAAGGTCAGCTACTAGCATACTATAAGAGTCTCCACAGTTTAATTAATCAACAAACAATTGCATGATAAAAGATCAATCTGTTAAGGTTTTAGGGGGATTTAACTTTAGATTCTAATTTCTGATAATGATAATTTTCTAAGTGAATTAAACTATCTTTGCATTCATTATCGTTTCCTATTTCTTTAATTATTTTAGTTTTTATTTTCTTTTTATTAAAATCTAAAATCAATCCTTAGGTTAGATAATAAAGAAAGGGTAATTACTAGTATTCATCATCTTCGTAGGATCGACTCGTACTTGGCAGTACTAGCTACAGCTACGCAGTGCACATATGGTTTATCACATAATTGACCAACTCATTACATAGGTCAATCAAGGGAGCAACCACATTACTTCAATAACTACTTGAGTTTAAGGATAAGGTATAGATAAAAGACTCTTAAAGAGGTGCTAGCTTGAAGGCAACCTAACCATTATCTAATTTAATTTTAAGTTTATTTGGATTTATTTTTTGTGTTAACGACTAATAATTTTGATTGTCGTTTGGTATTTGGTTTAGATTTGTTTTTGTTTTAAATTGATGAATGAGTTTTTGTCTTGTTTTAGTTATTTATGTTAGGTATATTTTATGGCGTTTTGTGTTTTTGTAGTTAAGAATATAAAGGAAGACATACATAAGCTTAAGGAGGAACTTTAAAGAAGATTAGAAATGAATGATCTAAGAAAAAAGGCTAAGGAAAGACTTAAAAAACAAGTGTTGAATTATGTTATTGAACACGGCCTAGAACACAATAATGCCCTAGACTGTGTTGATTTCTAAGTTCTCTAGTAGGATCCATAGCTTGGACCATGCTCACATCCCAAGTCATGTTTTTCACAAGTTACAAAAGTTCAACATTTAGAAATCTTGCAATTTTAAGCAATCCTTCAACAAGTTTTGATTCCACACATGCCCTTCTACATAACTATGAGTTTCCAACTATCTATAAGCATAAATACGAAGGAATAACCAATTTAAGACGGGCTAAAAAGCAAAGCACAAACACAAGCTAAAATTTTATCATACAATGAACATAATATTCTTACATTCCACAACAAGAATCATCTTGAAAGGGATTACTACTTGGAAATCATAACCTTTAACAAAAACTATTAAGTATAGATTAAAATGCCTAGAAAGTGTTGGTTTGATAGATGATGTGAGAAGATATGTGAATAATGAATGGTGGAAATCAACTTATAAGGTAATTGATCATTATGATAGAGAAATCTCATTAAAAATATTAACTATGTTGGAAAACGTTGGGCATGTTAAAAAAGACAAAAAGGATGTATAATATAGGCTTAGAGGAGTTATAAGATCTCTAACTTTCAATGCTTTTATAATGAAATATGGATTTTACACACCCATATTAGTGCAAATAGAGGATTTTAAAAAATCTATGAATAATTTTCCTTATAAGATGTATAAGTGGATGTGGACAACTCTAAATTTATGGAAAAACCTATATCTACGAGTATGTCCAACTATGATTTATTGAAAAGTAAGAGCATTCAAATTACCTCTCCTACCCTTAGTTATTCATATGGGGTGATACCTCATTCACTTTTTGGGAGAAAGAAGAGTATTATAGTTGCATATAGAGATTTATTCTATTAATTAAATATCTACATGCATAGTTAGTAGGAGACTATGTCACCTAAGTTACCATTTCACTATATATTTGGAGAAAATGGGAAATAAAAAACATGTTGTGATAGGTGGAAGCTCATATCTGACTAGACTAATAAAAAAATCTAGGTGTTTTATACTCTTTCGAACCTATCTGTTGGGAGTCATATAGGTGTTGTCAACCTTTAGATGATGAGACAAATAAGATTGGTTAGGAAGGTTGGTAGCACTTATATTCTTTTAGACATAGATGGAATTGAGGTCTTTAGGACTAAAAGTGCGGCATAGGTGAGAGTCGAGTTAAAGCAACTAATTAAAGTTCCACATTCAACAAATACACCTTAGGAAGAAAAGATGGTAAATGATCTTAAAGATGTCAATACCTCTCCAAAGAAGTTGTTTTGAGAAAGGATTGACAAAATTGTACATGATTCTTTATTTTACCATAAGCACACAACATAGTTGTAGCTAGTACTGACAAATACTAGCTAATCCCTAGAGTAGGTTAACTATCCAACACCCACAAACTTAAAAAACTAGATCAAATCTTTATCAATAGATAATTAAAAAAAAGTCAAATAATCATTAAACTCTAAATACTAATGCAATCAATGACAAAGAATGTACCAAGCTATGAATTGACTAAATTTAGGCCAGGTTCCCCTAAGACTTTGCTATATTCATTTTCACCCAAATTACTCTAGTTTCTTAGACTAATAAGAGTTCCTAAATTAGACTATATTTTCTCTTAGGATATATAATGCTTAGCTATAGGCTAATTAACAAATTTTTTTTCCAAATATAGACAACTTAAGAATGCCTAATACAGTTATGTTAACTGTTTTATAGGTATTACCTATGCCTAAAACAGTTATGTTAACCATTTTATCAGTATTACCCTAACCTAAAATGATTTTCTGCCTTTCTTTTTAATAGCTCCCACTTAATCCTCTTTATTTAGGCTATAACATAAACATAAATCTCATCTCTTGAATCTTGATGGATGAATCATATATTAAATCTTCCACATTCTCTCTTTTGATTCAATCAATATAAAAGTATGAAGAAACCATAAGAAAACTAGAATTTCATTCATTAAAGAATGAGCAGAATGATATCACATCATAAGTTCTAGGTACCTAAATCTATATCTTAATTAGTTCATAATAACAAAAGGAACTTATAATCTTCTTAATAATTTTTGAAATCCTTCTTTTATCCTTAAAGATTGGTAAATTATTGATCAAGATTAAGGCACAATAACTCTAGGATTACTCTAAAGTTGTTCCCTAGCCTCTAACTTTTATTTTTTGTCTCTCCCCATAAAAATACAAAACTTTAATTTTTAATGAGATGTACGACCCTATATATGGGTTCATTTAGCTAGTATTATACTTTATAGAATTCTTCAAAAATTAACATTGCCAACATGGGTATATACACAAGATCATGTATGACACTATGTTCTTTATATGGGAGGCAACATAAAGTGTGTAGGGTGTGTTAACCACTTTCATACATAGCATTCATCACATGACTATATCTTCCTCCTTGTTATGTGGTTAAAAGAAGTTTACTCAGTATAAACCCTAATAAAGCTCTAAGACTAGATGGTCTTAACACTCATTTATTTAAAAAGATTTGGAACTTAATAGGAGAATTAATGACTAAGTCTATCATGGAATTCTTAATAAGTGGAAAAATGATCAATAAGCTAAATAATATACATGTTTACTTAATTGCTAAAATTCTTAATGCTAGTTCCTTAAATGATTTTAGGTTAATTTTTTTGTTATAATGTGATCTATAGGATCATATCTAAAGTGCTTACAATACAAATAAAAGTTGTGTTAAAGAGCTTTATTAATGCAATTCAAGGAGCTTACTTGGAAGGAAGAAATTGAGGATAATCTTTTACAAGCTCAAAAGTTATTCAAGGACTATAAAAGCAAAAGGCCATTAAAGAGCTACTCTTTAAAGATCAATTTTAATAAGGCATTTGATTATATTAGCTACATACTCTTTTTTTCCTAACTAGTTGTATTAAAGTTTCTAACTTAATTTGTATATTAGATTAAGTGTTGCTTATGTGCTCCCTCATTTGTAACATTAATCAATGTAGAGACAACTAAGTTTTCAAAGTGGTAAGGAGATTGAGGTAAGGAGACCTTATATCTTCTTAGCTATTCTCAACATACATTACGATCCTTACTTAATTCATTGCTTACAAGATTGAGCAAAAGAATGCCTTTAAATTTTATCATAAGTGAAAGAGGTAAGAATTTTCAATATTTCATTTAAAGATGATCTTTAGCTTCTTTATGGGGCTAATGGTGGTTTTATAAGGACAATGATGGATTACCTATGCTTCTTTAGATTTCAATCAATAAGAAGAAGAGTTATCTATACACTTATTCTAATGTGATGGATATAATCACTCACTAACTACTACTTCAGGATAGAAATATCATGAGAGTTAACATTTAAATACATTGGAATTCCAATTTCAGACAAAAGATTGACTTATGAGGATTGCTAACCATTCTTTGATTACAATGACATAAGAATCAATTGTTGGAATAATAGGCTTCTATCCAATGCAAGTAGGTTATAACTGGTATCAATTATCCTTAATAGCCTCCACACTTAATGATTTTGTCATGTATTCATATGCTAAAAGCTGATCAAAGATATTGAGAGAGTAGTGAAGAACTTTCTATAAACTGGTTCTTTTAACAATCTTTTAGGAGCTAAAATTAAATGATTAGAGATGTCTTATGGTTGAAGGTAGCTTTGGAATATATTCCATAAGAAGTACAAAAAAAGATACTTTTAGCCAAAAGAAAACATTTTACAAACTCTTTTAAATGGATGCATACTTACACTATAAAGAATTAAAACTTTTAAAGTACCAAATGTAAACTATCTGATTCTTAGACTCATTCAAGTTCTAAAATTAAGGAGCCTACTATCCTAAAGAGTCAAAAGCATAATAGGAAATGAGAAAAATAACATAGTTTTCGTTTGATAATTAAAACAATTTTGGCCCTCTACACACCATGCTAAAATTAAAAAACTTGAAACTTCTAATTCCCTTTAATGCTAAAGTTAGCTCGGTCATTATGGAAAATGAATTACAATACATGTTCAGAGGTTTTTCCTTGACAATGAAGCATTTACCGAGCTATAGACTTAATATGGAGGCAAAAAATAACCTAACATGGAGGAATCATAGCTATGATATCTTCATTAAAATGCTTGATCATGCTTAGAACTCTAACTCATTTTAAATCACTTACATTGGAACAAGTAAAGGATTATATCCTATAAACTTACTAATGAAGTTTTAATGAGCTATGAATTTATGCTGGAGTTGCAATTCCTTACGCTAATTAGCTTCCTTATTTTTGTTTGAGTTGCTGTACAATAACTTTGTAATTACTCGTACCAAATGTACATGTCTTCTTTTAATGCATTCCTAATTCTTCAAAAGAATTAATTAACACAAAGTATTTTAGCATTGCAATAATACTTGATTAACCCATCCTTTGATTTAGGATAATGCACTCTAGAATAGAATTACATTTCTTTTTCATCTTTTCGACTGAATTATAAATAATACAAGATCTTGACATGCTATTAGCTAGAATTGCTTGACTGTTTTGCATTCAATTAGATGATTTCGTATTTGGGTAGGGAATATAAATAAAAAATTAAATGATGTCGAAGTCAGAGGAATAAGAGAAAAGTTTTCTCAAACACGTCTATTTCTTACCAATGTTATAAATAATGTATAGGTATTGATACCATATTTGGTTCTAGTACGGTATGGTACTAGTATCGATCAGTACTAAAAATCGTCTCAATAAATTTTGAAAATTATAAAATAGTCCCTAAATTTTTTTTAACTTGCAAAATAGTCCCTTAATATATTATGCTATATATTTTAAATTTTACGTCAACCATGTCTCCAAAAATTATAATGATATAAATTTGAAATAACATTTATCTTTTACTTCTATTACTATTACTTTTTACATATTTCATAAATAAACAATAACCACAACTAATATAAGAAAAAAATCATTTAATCATCATACAGATATAAAAAATAAAGATAATACAAAGTACTTAAAAGTTACAATTTTATCATATAATAAAGAATATTTACATCAAAACATCAAATAGAAAGAATAATAAAATTCCATGACTCTTGACAATAGTTCGATCTGAAGAACATAACTAAGTAATAGCAAAACCTGAAACAAAAGTATTTACAATTAAAAGTTTTATATTTGTATTGCATATATACAAGTGAAATAAAAAAAAGAGAATAAATCAAAAACATAAAACTTTATTCAATTGAATACTCTCTCAAATTACATCAACCTCAATTCTCATTTGACACAAAATTCTCATCATTGAGAGGAGCCTCATCACCGCCATCATTAAATTTATTGTACAAAATGATATGCCAATACTTTCTCATCCAAGATTATCTTCCAAGTCACTCTCATTTATCAAACTCGATTCTTTAGAGACATAATCCACTAAAAGATAAATATTGTAAAGGTAAATTGGATTTATAGAACTACTTATTTTATTAAAAGTCTTAGTAAACAAATAAAATAAAATTATTAATAAAGTATATTCAACTTAATAATGATAATAATATAACTTTCTCTAATCTTTTAATTATATAGAACAAAGAGCAAGTCATCCAATCTTTTTTGTTCCAATCTATTCTTTTTTTTTGGAATGGATGAATTAAATATGCTCCAATTCCTTTCACGCTCTATTGCACTTACATATTGACTTAGAATTTGAATTGCCTACTTTTGCAATTCAGGAACAACACTTCTGAATTGGTCCCACTAAGCAATTTTCATCATTTTCATCACACCCAGTCCAATTCTTGCATTAAAGCAGGGTCTGGGGAGGTTTGATAGTATGCAGCCTTACCCTTACAGAGTAGAGAGGCTATTTTCGGTAAACCCACATGCGAATGTGACAATGAAAAAGTGATGCAGGTTAAAAGAGTAGATATGAAAACTGATATGCTAAAAGAGTAGGTAAATAAAATTAAATAAGTAAGTAAATAAATAAAAATAAAATAGAACTAAAGAAGATACCTGATATGGTGCCCACATCTGCTAGGATAGAAATAAGTACACATTCTTAAGAAAGAATGATAAGACAAAGAATAACTAAGACTGAGAACTGAACAAATACTAAGAGTTGAGCTACCAATTTCAAAATGAAGTAGTTAGGAAAAATATTTAGAAGAAATTGTATGCCACAATCACCTTGTTTACTTGGACTTTATTTGGAAGCAAATTACTACTACTCACCAAACATCCACGTATCTGTTATGCTA
>JANIIA010000006.1:26663238-26675433 GCA_027478495.1 Erythroxylum alaternifolium | reverse complement strand
CTCCCTTATCTTAGGATATGTGTCGGAATGACCTACGGGCGTCCTGATGCGTACCCTAGGGTAATGGGGTGTTACATTTTTAGTAAAGCATTATATTTGAGATGAGGACAGAAGTTAGAATTAAGATGAATTTGAACAAATCAAAGTTAACATACTTCATTTAACTGGAACCTTTTTCTTTTCTCTCCTCCAATATATGAAACAAAATCCTTCAATTCCTATTTATTATTATTTTGGTTAGTTAGCCAAACTGCACGTAATGTAATAAATTTTTGGAATAGTTCTGCCTGTGACATACATAATTGATCATGCACTACAACAAACAGGACATTTAGCAACAAAATTAAATGTCGCTGAAGAATAACAAATCATCACAAACACTATTGTGCAACGAAAAAATATTGTTGCCAAAATCATCGCTGAATCCTAATAGCGAAACAACATCCACGACGTTTTCCTGAAGTCGTCGCGAAAAATTGTTTTCAACACAAGTAATTCGTTGATAAAAAGTATAACCGATGATAGTAAAGAACGTCATAGTTATGTGCGATTTTTATGTTTCGTAGATAAAACTTTTTCCTATTAAAGACTATTCGTAGGTAATTGTTTTTACGAACGATTTTATTTTAGTAGTAGAATAGTTTTAGCTACTAAGTTCTTATTGCAGGGAAACATTTTTAGAGACGTTTCTTAAACGTAGGTAAAAACTTTTGATGACGAATTAGTTTTGGTAGCTAATAGGTTTTCGTAACGATTTTGTTTCGGTAGCAAAATACTTTTAGCTACTATTACGTTGTTGTAGCGAAGCGTTTTTAATAACGTGTCGTATACGTAGCTAATATCATTTAGTGACAAAATTTAATTTTAAATTTAATAATGATTATAATTGTTAAAAACAAATTAATTTAAATTTATTACATTTTTAAAGAATTTTTATGACAAATTTATTTTGGTAGCTAATATTATTTAGTTAAAAATTTTAATTTTGAATTTAATAATTATTATAATTTTTAAAAACGAATTTATTTTGAATTTATGACAATTTTAAAGACAATTTGAAATATTAATATTATTAATTTTATAATTAATGTTAGTGACATATTTTTTAAATAAAAAAATTGAAATAAAATAAACATATAAAATGGAATGCATTTCATATAAAAAATATTTACACATCATTTACAAACTAAGAGTCTTCATCTGAGTCATTACCGCTAACATATGCAGGACGTAGTATTTGTTTAACCAAAATTTTAAGCTTGTTAACTTCATTAATATTACGATCTAACTTAGTCATCAGTGTTTTGTTCTCCTTTTGAAACGCCGTCAACAATGCTAGTCGAGATGAAGAGGCACTAATAGGCTTAGGGCTATACCCAAGACCCTTGATATAGCCCGATCATATACTAAGGACATTATTACAAATGTCATCGGCATTGGGCTGATTCCCCTCAGCCAATGACGTCTGCAACAACTTCTGCATCTTGTCCTACAATTTAAAGTAGAAAATCGAATTAACTAAAAAATAGTTAGTTACTATTACATAAAAAAATTGTAATATTAATTTATTTGTACTTACATAATTACTTTGTGCCCCTTCAAATGTCTAGCCTTAACCTTCCTTATAGTGTGTGTGCTTATATAGTGTGATCCTATCACACTCTTACCCTTAGAGTTGTGTTTGACTCTATAATATGAATTTTAAAAATTATAACCAATTAGAATTTATTGTATTCAAAAATAAAATAATAAATTGAAAATGTTACACTTACAAATTCTTGTCGATAGATGACAAATGACTTAGACCTGGTGTTTTAAGGGGTTTTCATTTTTACTCTATCGGCCTTGGCTTTCTCACACTTTCCTAAATTAAGAGAAGTAGTTATGAGATGTTTAAACATAATTAATGGAAGGAAATATGGAGAGAAAACTAATTACCTGAACCTTCGCTGAAGTCCAATAATCGCACATTTCATTTCAATTTTCTTCAGTCACCCGTTCCGGAACATATCTCCTTGCCTCTTCATCGGAGGGAAAAAATTGATAATATTTATGAAGTTGATATCGATGATCCTTCACCCTTTGTTTCAATGGTGAACTAACACTGCTTGAAACCTCAGGAGTGTCGATATCAACGATGTTGAGCTTTATTTGTGAAAACAAGTATTAGATAAGTTATTATTTTAGTGAAGTAAAATTGCAATACATATAATGAAATTAATTAAAAAATTACCGAACCTTTATCCAAAGTGTTTTACAGTAAGTTGTTTTCCTTCAACTGCCTGACATGTTGAAAGTAAAGCAACTCATTCCTCACGATGACACCCAACTCACTGACCAATTTTGCAGCTTGGATTTTATCCACTGGGTGCCCTTGCGTGGGATCAATTGTCACTGACAATTTGGTATTCATTGTAACATTCATCCGTTGCAACTCAGTTCCTTTTGTCTTACCTCTAGCTCGTTTTCTGGGGCCAGTATTAGAACCTGAAAAAAACATAATGATAAAAACACACTAAACATGTAATAAGAGCATAAATGTAAATATGTTTGGTTATCAAGAACAAACTTGAAGATCCTTCATGACTAACAGACAACGTTGGTAAAGGTTGTTGTCGCTAACTTTCCTCATACGATGATGTAATTGTTGATTGTTCTGAGGAAGGAACTTCATCACTCGTTACCACCCTCTTTCCTTTGTTTCGACCAGGTGCCATTATAATGAACTTACGTAAAACATCAACAACATCAGACAATTATATTCATAACATTTCAAACAACACAAACAATTTATTTACAGAAATCCTCAGGATCAAGATTTTGTCAAAATAATTAACTACCGCAAAAACATCATTGAAACATTAAAAATATTCTTATAGTCATCGTAAATTAACATAACTACAACATTAACAACATAAGACCTATAGTTATCTTATCAACATTTGAAACAATACAAACAATGAAACTTACATTCAATCATCATGATCAAGATGAAGAAAATCATCATCATTAAGTACATTATCGTTTAATTCTTCATCACTAATATATTCCAATAAAGTATCATCATTGTCATTGAAGTCATCCTGAGTATAGTCGTCATCTGTTTGTAAGATAAGATGAGGTTGGACTTCATCCAGTTGAACTATATTGGGCTCAGCATCTTACCTATGGAATGATGATATATCTGCATCTTCTACTAGAATGCCTTCATTATTGATCTCCAATCCAATATCTTAATAGACGTCATCAACATCCTCATTCAATTCAGCAATATCCCTTTTACAAAAGTCGAAGACATTCCTTTATTGAAACTTTTGGACAACCTTCCAATAGTTACCCAACACAATATCGCTGACGTAAAAACTTGTTTGACTTGACTTGCAAGAACAAAAGGATCATTATCATACTATGTCTTACTAACATTTACGCTAGTAATATGCCCGTTTACTCTCATGTCAGTTAGATCAAACCATTTGCATTTAAGTAGAACAACCTTCTTATTCTTGATGTAGTGTGTGTTAAAAATGTGCTTATATTACAAACATTTCCAATTGATTTTGGAAGTATTTTCGAAGATTGAGAGTTAATGAAAACATTTTAAAGTTTAGTACATACCTATTAGATAAAAAGTAGTGTCAATCAATTCAAAGGTATGAAACATATACAAACAAATATCGTTGAAAAATTGGGACGAGATCTGATTTTGTTTACAGTGAAATAAAGTTAATTTTTTTTGTTTAATTTTTTGAAAGCCAAGATCACTTTAAATTCTATAACATGATTGATGCATGAACATAATAAAACATAAATGTAAATTTTACTTTATTGTGTAGCTTATTCTTTTTTTCTTAATGTTTTCCCCATAACGTTTTTTAAATTGTATCATCATAACCACTATAGTTATATACGTGACTGATATCTAACGGAATCAATTCAAACTTAGTTGAAATAACTCTATAGGTAGTATAAAGAAGAGTAAGTAAGAAGTGTTAACTCATTTAAAGCCTACACTTATTTATAATAAAAATTGAACAATTTAATATTTTAATTAAAATGAAATTATGATTCTAATTAAAATTTAGTTAGAATTATAACTAATTCTAATTAAATAACAATGAGATTCAAATAACATTAATATCTCATATTGATCTTTATTTGTTAAATATCTTATTTTTAATCTTAAAGTTTTTCAAACTTTACAATTAAGTCTAATTTGATGAAATTACCTCTTAGCTCATCAACCATTCCTAAATATAATGGCAGTATATATAAATAAAATCTTAAATCGTATTTAAGATTAGATAAATTGATTTCATTTAATTTATGTTAATTCTTTAATTAAAATTTTATATTCATATATCAAGATTTGCTTTGAATAACCCATTGTAAGCTTAATTTTACTTAATAAGCTTAACAATAAATAGAACTTTGATTGATTTTTATAACAAAGGAAGGTTATAATCATGTTACAAACATGTACTTTATATTTTAACAAAAAATTTAATTTCAAATGGTCTTATCAAATACATGTAAGTCACATATTTAAATATGTAATCCAATATGTATATATGTATATACATACATACAACTTGTTATACCAGTATAATGGAATTATATACATGAAATATTAAGTATTGTTTCTAGTTATTAATCTTCATATTATAACTGTGAAGTCGGACTCTTTGAGCCCTTTTGTACTGGTCTGTACTTGGAGATACTACTATATATTTATATACACATGGCTGTATATGAGTTCAAAAATGTATTTGAATCCTTTTGGTACATTTGCCAGTGATATATAATGTTATATGCCCTTACATGAACTTAGAGTTTATTGGGATGCGAAATCTTGGAAACTTATGACATATAAGCTTCTAAGTGTGTAAAATTGATTCCATTAGATGGATATGGTCATGGTGGCTGAGCTAAATGTGTTCTAATGCCTTAAAGGCACTTAGACATGATTTATAGACTTATTGGATACTTAGAAAGCCTAATTTGAAAAGTTGATGTACATAAGGGCTTATTTACAACCTGTTAAAAGTTAAGGGACATAAATGTAATTTTTCAATTATTGAAAGACCAATATGTAATTTTATAAGGCCAAAGGGCTTAATTATAATTTTCAAAAGTCCGAGGACCAAAAAGAAAATAAAAGTTTTAGTCATTCTCAAATTTTGGGCTTAATTGCAAATTTAGGAAAAATTTGAAGGTATAATGGTAATTTCACATAAACTAAGGACAAAAAGGTAAATTCACTATGTTTGGTCAAAGAAGAGTCAAAATTCTAGACTCTTCTTCTTGTGTGTGGTCGTGCACTCCATTATTTGACATTAAAATACTTTGTTTTAATTAAAAGAAAGGAAAAGAGGAAGTTTCGGCTATCACTTAATCTTCACCAAGTTTTTGATTCTCCAACCCAAATCAAGGTATTCTAAGTAAATTTTGGATCAAGGAACTCAAATCTGTCATTAGATTTGATAAATTCTCAAAGGATTTTAAGATATCACCAAAGAAAAGTTTAGATAAATTTTGTCTCATCTCTCTCTACATTATGATTTTGAGTTTGGTATTAAGATATGTTGTTCTTCATGCTTAAATATGCATGAAATATGGTTTAGATTAATGAAATGAGTCATAGAGAAGTCTCCTTAAGCCAAAACTTAGATACCCTCTCTTTGGTGAAAGTTTGTAAAATTTTGAATATCTTTTAAAATTGATGGTTTAAATGAAGGGAATTGGATTTAACAGAGAGGTGAAATGTGTTGTTGTTTGGAAGTGCTTGTCATATAACAAGATAGGAGCATGAATTACTATGATAAAGTCTTGAAAATATTACTTGAAAGTCATGCACATTAGGTGTTTGATAAAATGCCTAAGTGAACTTAGCTTAGGATTTAAGGATTGTAATGGTGTGCATTGGAAAGGGGTTTCCATGTTTACTTAGATTAAACTTGAATTTTACATAGATTGATAAGTAGTGACCTAATGTGCTTCGATAAAAATGTGCTTAATTATACTTTGAAATGTGTAAGTATTGGGTTAAAGGCATTAAATGCCTTGGAAAATGTAAAAGAAAGCGTATGCGAATAATAAGGGAAGTAATCATGTGAGAAGCTTAATGGTTGAATCCTATAGCTTAAAAATAGTAATATTGTGTTTTATACACTTATGTGATGGTGTATAAATATGAGATATATGTTTGATTAGTAAATAAATTGTATATTGCATGTATAAAGGCCCAGGAGCTGTGGAACAAGGAGCCCGTACTGAGGATTGTTGAAGTGAAGGGAGTGTACACATTCTTTTGAGGTGAGTTAGGAAAAACATCTCTCAAATGGGACTATGATAACCCAAGACATGCATAATAACTTGTATGTGAATTTTGAAACTAGGTAATGCATAGTTGAATTGAATCTCAAATAGATGCTAGTATACTTATGTATTTAATAAACGACATTATTTTGAATAACTCTTTGCACTTGGAGTGAAACTGATGTTTTTATTACAAATTTTGAGGAATGATATTGTTTTCAACAAACCTACACCTGAAGTGCAAAGGACAATGTTTTATTTTATGAAACGAAATTTTTGAACAACTTTGCACTTGGACTGCAAAAGATGACTTTTACTACATGAAATAATATTTTGGAACTTACATATGCATAACCAAGTCATATATGCTGCATGTATGTGTTCTCTTTTAGCTTAGAGTCATGGGAAGGTTCCATTTTATTGGTTGGACCAATAAATAAAAGCATAGTACCTTACTTGATTTTAGTAATTAATATTTGTATATGATTTTTTTCTAATTGGTGAGGTAACGATTGGCCATTCGTGTGCTTGGCATAAAAGATTAAGTGACCCCTGTACCTTTTGACGCTGGTACATAAAAATCGAGTCCTCTAATGACACCTTTCTACAAGACTTGTGGGTGATTGCACACTTAGAGGTCCGTTCATCGACGAGGTCATCACCTAAGGTCAGGACGCTCTTGTTGACTGTAGTCTGGACTCACCACAGATGAAAGCCGAGCCAACACCAGGAATTGGTGGGTACGAACACTAGTTTGATTGACTAATGGTGACATACTTAACTATTTTGGCCTATTCTGGGATTTGGCTTCCTGACGAGATTTGATTTTACGTGTGATGCTTTTCTACTCTTGTGTACTGGAACTAGAACCTATGTTCACTGTATAAGTGATTAATAGGCTAGGCTTATATGGTTCCTAACCAGTATGGGTTGAGTCATAGACTAGGCCTATGAGTTTCTATGTTATGTATGTTCACTTCATAAGTGGTTAAATGAATGGAAGATGCATAAAACTGTCTTTAGGTTATTTAGACCGTTTTGATGTGCACCGGGTTCTATTTACGATATATGTTTTTTCTTGCACACTGAGTATATAGTGTACTCACCGCCTTATGCACGTTAATTTGGTAAGCTTGAAGCTTTGAGTGGATCGTACGGTCTTTTGACACGTGGGTAGTCTCTGTTTTGTACTTTTGTTGTATAGCGGCTCATGGTTATATTGATATGCTTTATAATTTTGTAAATTAACTCTTGATTGTCTTATGATATGTAAATGACCTATGTGTGAACCTTTTGTACTGTCATTAAAATTGCTCTTGAGTGGACTGAAAAGTCCAATAATTGCGGTAGAGTTTTAATGTGAATATAGAAGTGCATTTAAAACTGATTTACAAGTGTTTTAATTAAGTTTTGGGATTTTCAAAATACAACTGTTGTGCTGTTTAAATGTTTTTAAAGATTTTCAGTTAGCCTTGTATAGTCAGGTTAAGGGTACCATCAGTATCCTTAGCTCGGGTGTGCAGCACTTGTCGTGTGCCCAATGTAGTTCTGGGTCATGACATTTAGTACTCAATCTACGTTATATTTTATATACATGCCTTATTTAGATCTCCAATTAACAAGAAACAAATTTGAACAAGTTAGAGTCAAGTTAGAGAAGTTTTAGAATGATTTTAGAGGAATATGGTTCAATAAACGACACTAAAACAGTATCATGTTCTAGCTGTTTAGGAGCCATATAACATAGGTCCAACACAATTTTGTATTTTAGGAAAATATGGGCATTGATTTTTTCTATAAAATAGAGATTTTTAGCAAAGGAGGAATATAGGACAAGTACGGGATTGTATTATATTAACGTTTGTGAAGATGTCTTGAAATTCTAGGAGTTCAAATATAAAAAATAGAGAGAGAGGCACAAAGGTGAACGAGAATTAGACAAAATACATCTTTTAGAGACACGAATTATAATATCTAGAGATAAAAATGAAGGAGAAACTTTAGATATAAAAGAAGGATTTCCATTAAAATTCAAGTGAAGACTTCAAGATTCACGATCCATGAGAATGAGTTCTTTTATATTGTATTATATCTTGATTATTGATAGTTTTCTTTATTTGAATATAAACTAAATTGATATATATCTCAATAGGATGAACTTTAGAACCATATGTTTGGATTGATTTTGTGATTTAATGAAAGGCCCAAGTTGTTATGTGAATTATTCATAATCACTTCTCATGTTTGAATTAAGATATACTATCATTGTGATTCAATTTCAGATTTTATATATAGGGATTAAGAAATCATGTGTAAGAATATAACGTAGCATGAATAATAAATGTTATAGAATCTTAGAGATATGACTGTATAAATCTTTTGGATTATAACTAAATCTAGTTTATAGTATACATTAATATATTTTAAGGGTTTTGATTAAGAGACCTTAATAAATCAACTTAAGTATAAGAGCCATATCTCTTAACAAATAATATAGTATAATTTTAAAAATATAATTTAAGCTAGGTTAATTTTTAAATTTTTTTGGAAGGTAAATAAAATTGAATTCCTTCAAGAGAAATTAAAAATGCGTATGCTCAATATAGAACAACCAAGCTAAACAACCATTAGCTTTAAATAAATTCAACATATTAATCTACTAGAATTTAGAATAAATTGCCATAAAATATAGAACATAAGTAAATTTATAGCTTCTCAACCTAAACTAAATTCTACATCTTTGCTAAACTTATGCTTAAACCTTCAATTCCTCTGGCTATCACTATTTCCCTTATCCAACATATAATTCTTAAGTATAGGGTTTGATATATCTACTTAGATGTTCTTATAAATGCGATACTTCCTCTCCCCATAAATCCAATATACCAAGCATCCAAAAAGTGAGCCTAAAAGTGTATAGTACTTCCTACTTATTTCTTTGAGTGTATAACATCATTCCATAATATTATTCAATTGCCATTTTCACAATGCAAATTACAGAGTGCTATAATTGCCCTCTATATTGGGGATGGTGTGGACAATTAAAGAATAAATGGTCAATTGTTTAATTTTGAATTTTGAAGAGGGAACATAAAGGGTACATAAAATACTTACATTAATATATCTTTCGTCCCCAATCTCTGCTTTGGTGAAACACTTGTTAGTTTTTGACTTGTCAAAACTAGCTAACATATAAATTTGTGCAACAACAAGTGTTCATGGGATCAGATCATGTTATTATGCACATTTCTAGCGTGGAATCGCTCAATTCTAGTCAACTCATATCAGTATTGGGAAGGACAAAAGTCATCATGTTGATCAATGATGGGGGATTCGGGGAATCCACAAATCTCAAACATAATTTTGACATTCAGTTCATATGCTCATCTTCCCAATCTAAACCACAATTCTTTGGTATTCTTAGGGTCAAAGGTCAAGGTAGTAAAGAATTCCAGTGTAAGTTTGTAATAAACAGGGAATTGGAACTATATGAATTGGCCTTGTTGGATTCTCCCAGCTAGGTTCTCTACCTGCTCACGTAATTCTAGCATATCTAATTTGTCAACATTAAAGTATTTAGGAACTAAAATTTTCCTAGAATGAAGAGATCGAAAACGAATACCTTCCTCTTTGATATAAATGGGGAATGGTGCTCCGAAGTTCGTTGCTCGATTCCTTCTCCCCTGTCCTGCAATTTGTTGTCTTTCATAAGGTTCCCATCGGGCTGATTGCTTAATACATGGCATGATTAGAGTGTGGAAGAATTTTGGAAGTTTAAAATTTCTAGTGAGAGGTGAGAGTGTTTGGACATTTGAATTCTAAAGAGATAAACTGAAAATGAAAGTGAAAGTGAAAAAGAAGTAAGAACTGAATATATAGGTAGTAAATTGGTAAAAGTTCCATTTAAAATTCATGCCTACCCTATTTCTGCATAGCATAGGCTAGCATGCAGTTGGCATGCAGTGTACCACCAACTGAATGCTCAATTGTAAGCCACGATCACGGTCGTGGCCAGCGGCTCTACCTTAACTCCAATGTCCTTCTAATTTTTTCTTTTTCCAATTCTTTTCTTTTTTACTTCGTAATTCTTTTATAGCCTTTTTTCACTTCTCTCTTTATATTTACACAATCTTCCCATGATTCCAAAATCCTATTCTTTTTTTGGTTTTATTCAACAAAATCAAAAATAAACCTAACTATGGAATTTAACTATTCTAATAAAATTAAACAATGAAACTAATTTAATTTAATTTTTTCATGGGTTGTCTCCCATGCAGCACTCTTTTTACGTTAGTAGCTCGATGCTCCTTTAAGCTCACGGTGGTTAGATTGAATGGTTCGATGGTAGCGTCATCATTAATCTCAAAGTTTGTACCGCAGCTATCATATTGTAATTACCAACGTCCTTGCAATTTTCTTTACCTCGCCTTCTCCTTCACGAGTGCTTCTTTCCAAAAATTTTTTTAGGATCCTTTATGTCCTCCTCCACTAGAGGTGAAGGAGATTTATATTCTCTAATGGTCACTTTGAAGGTTATATGCTCCTTCCCTAGTCGCAAAGTTAACTCACCCCCATCAACATCAATAATTGAGCACGCAGTGACCAAAAATGGTTGCCCAAGAATTATCGGAGTGTCCTCATTTTCACTAATGTCCACAACATAGAAGTCCATGGGAAAGATAAATTTAACAACCTTTATTGACACATCTTCTATGATTCCCATCGTTCTATGTGACGTTCTATTAACCGTCTTAACCAAAAACTTGGTAGACAGTAACTCTTTTAACCCCAATTTTAGACTGAAAGTATAGCGCATCATATTTATGCTTGTGCCTAAGTCCACAAATGCCTTGTCTATAATAATAATATTTATACTACAGGGGATGAAAAGTCCCCTGGATCATCTTTCTTCGTAGCTATGTTGGGGTTTTCTTCTAGTGGTTGCCCCTTAACCTTCTTCTTGATGGGACTCTTGTAGTTTGAGCTTCGACTGTACTTGTTTTGTCACTTCCTTGATCTTATTATGCTCAATTTCTAGCAATTTTTTCCGCTTTCCTTTTTACATATAACTCTCGCAGCTATATAATAGGGAATGGAAATAATCGTCGAGTTAGTTGAATTGACTGCATTATGGGCTTAATCGAAAGGTCTTTTTCAACTACTTAACCTTTTCCTCTATCTTCTACCTTTTTTAGTTCCTCGTCCTGAGTCTGACTTATAACCATGATTTCGCTCCTTTGGGTTTGATTCGGTGTTTCTTGGAAGAGTTCAAGCATGCTGAGTAGACGTTGCCTCTGCAAGCTGCCCTATTTGGACTTCTAAATTGTGTATGGACGAAGCATGATTCTTTGTTACTTGCTCGAACTTACTCTCAAACCTCCTATAAGCTTCCTCCGTGCCTCTGATTGTGTCCAAAAATTTTTCCAACTTTCACTCCATCAAGCTTGTTTCATCCTGTTGAAAGCTTGATTGCCCTTGAGGCCTAAATTTCCCTCCATTATTGTTGTTTGATCAGGAAAAGTTCAAGTGCTTCTTCCACCCGAGGTTATAAGTGTTGGAGTAGGAATTACTTCCCCCTCCTCATCCATATTGTGTCCTCATGTAGTTCACTTACTCTTGGTTGTCCTCTCTCACTAAGTAGCAGTCCATACTATCATGATCTAGTTGACCATATAACTCACAGTTCAATTGCATGGCCTTAACTAGAGCAGAGGATGATGCCTTGATACCATTGAGTTGTTGCATCAAATTGTCAATCTTTGCTCGCATCTCTGTCATTTGATCGACCGAGACGATTCCTTTTTTATCTCTAAAAGTGTTAGGTTGCCTACCTCGCTCACTCGTCCAGAGGCACCTATTACTGGCCATCTCCTCGATCCA
>JANIIA010000006.1:26644658-26655329 GCA_027478495.1 Erythroxylum alaternifolium | reverse complement strand
AAGAGGACAATACTGAGTAAGGTTGGATGCCGCGGTATGTCCCGCAAACACACGCCGCCGACCTAAGGGCGGGTGTGAGGTCCAACATTATTAGTTTTGGAGCTCAAATAGGTGAAGACCAAGAGATTTAGACATTCATGGAGCTGTATGAGTAAGGTTATGACCATATGACTCCATATATATGATCGTCATAAGGAGCAATTTCACAAAGTCACAATCATGACACCAGATGCACGATCGTGACAGAGGCTTCCAAACATGATTTTTTCCATCTATTTTAAGATTTGGGGGAATTTTTGGAACCAAACAAAGGGCAAAAACCCTAGTTACACAGTCCTAAAGAATATGAAAACACTCCAAAAGGACAACCACCATCTTGAAATTTTGGATCAAACAAGGAGGATCAAAAAGAACATTGATGATTTCCAGATTTCTAGATCAAGTTCCAAATCAAGTGTTTCTTTCTTTCTTATTGTTATTTTTATTAAATTTGATGTTTAAAATGGATTCTTAAATGTTATTTATGTTTATGATGTTCTAAATTTCCATATCAGGGTTTGTTCTTTAATTATTTTGTGACTTGATTATTATTGATTTAATACAATATTTTGGTGTGGTGATAATTGTGCATGTCAATACTTCAACAATAACTTGAGAGAGTTAGTCGAAGGTAATCAAATTAGGTTGTGCAATGAGATTTGGTGATTTAATAAGTCATATAATTATTAGATTAATAATCATACGAAGAGAGATCTTATTTAAGAACTCAATTATTCAATAGATCATTTTGGAAATAGCTGAAAACGTTAGGAAGTTTTTGTGAATTGAGAGGTTACAAAATCTAGAATTTCATAATTAATTAGTGTTAATTGATTAGGTTTTGAAAAAGAGTAATCATTCCCTTGGAAAATATAAGGTGATCATATAATTGAATCAATAGTGTTTAAGGGAACAAAACACCAACAGGATAATTCCTAAGCCTTTATCATTAATCATCCTTACATAATTGTGGCAACTCAATTGTTAGTTGATTATTTGCATAATTTATTTGATTGCTTCAATTTTTGTTATTTACCCTTATTCAATTCATATTTCACTACCTTAGACAAAGTTAGGTTCACTTAGTTTTAACTATTTCCTCATCAGTTCGACACCTTCAATACTACAAATTTATGATCCGTATACTTACAGATATTGGGAGTTTTATTAGAGGTCAAACATACTCAACGCCAACATACATGGGCCTTGATATATACTTAATTAATTATATATTTATTTCATAACACTTAGTGATTAATGATATGAAAATACTTAAGATACTTACTTTAGTTCATATTTAATTTTAGGTACAATTCAGAAGTGAAAGAGCTAAAGTGAGTTGAAAGTACCATATTTGAGTCGTTTTTTGGAGATTCACAATTCTTTGTCTTCATGGAGCAAGAATGAGAAAGATTAGAGCAAGTAAAGATAAGAAAATGCAAGAAGAAGAAGACTATATGTGAAAAAAAAGTGCGAGAAATTTCTCACTAGTCGCCACTTGTGTCACCACGGTGACAAATCAGTCACAGCTGTGACAATCCATACACCACCGTGAGAAGATGGACACCTCACCATTATAACCCTAATTTTTTAATATAAATAAAAGAGGGAGGGCTATGGGAAATAGTGTGTTTCGTTTAGGAAAACAATGGAGCTCTTAGTTTTGGGGTTTCAAGGTAAAAATGAGGAGACACTGTTAGAGACCCATGAAGAAGATGGAGGATTGAGCTTTCTAATGCTAGTTCAGAGGTGTTATCGATGCCAAAGAACTTGGTTAAGCATTTTCTTCATTATTTTTGTTGTTCTTTCTCTCTTAGGGATTAGTTATGATATTTTATGCTAATTGATTCAGGTATTCATGTATGGATAATCGTATTTCTCGTTATCGTTTGATTGTTTGTGTATGAACCTATTGCTAGAATTTCAATATAATCCGTAATTATTATGTTGAGATTCATTTGTGGCAACTAATGGTTTCAAATCATTAGGGATAACATTACCTAGGTTAAATGACCCGAGCTTGTGTGGTTATTACTATGATTAATCTGTTTTCCTAATTCGTAATGCAACTATCCAATTAAATTTAGAGAGTGTCTTCTAGGTTGTTCAATAGCTATGTTTAATTAATAAGCATCTCTTAATTAAACACGACCTAAGGAAAAACTGGGGTTTATCGAGCTTATTCTTAACTTATGATTAATATTTGCAAAGAGAGGTAAAAGACCTACAATTTAATAAAATATATTTAATTGGTTATAGCCTAAGATTGAACCAAAGGACCTGGTCCCTAACGAATTCATCAGTTTTACATATTTTCTTTAATTTTCTTTTGTTAGTTTAGTTTCATTTTATTTTCTCATTTGAACCAAACCAAACCCCCCTCCCCCTATAACTTAAACACCTATTATTTTCTTTAAAAAAATCTAACCGAACACTCTATGTGGAATCAACTTAGACTCACCACTGCTATAATTATATGTCTAGTTATTTTGAGTAGAGTTATGATGTGCTACATTAATTTTGATGCAGTTACTAGGGAGTGTGGTGTTTTAGTTTTGTTTCTTGATTTTAACCGATGTTTTGCATATATTTTCTTTATCATTTGCTTTTACATTTATTTCTTGATCTTTTAACGTTCGTTTGTATTTTTTTAAGAAAATTTTGAAGAAAAGAAAAGCAGGACACTACAAAGGGAGTATGTAATTGCAAGAGTATTTTAATTTTACCTACAGCTCATATTCCCAATCCTATAACTAAGCTTGGAGTGATAAACCAAACTAAGCTTATGAATGGGATAGCCCGTAAAACTACTACATAGATGAGTTGTAGTGTGCACAATAATTTCCACGTACACCAGAAGCACCTTATTCTAACTCAGGTACATCTCTGGAAGAATTACTTAATATTATGACTGCTAAAAATATTTAACTTCAATAAAATGTAAAACAGTTATAACAGAATGTGAGGCAATTTTTGCAAGATATAGGGTCTAGTGTCCAAGATTTGGTAAGGCTACAATACTCAGTTATATCTCTAGAATAATTAGTTAATGTTTGTGTTGCTAATATTTTTTGATTTTAGTAAGAAGAGATGCAATTCCAGTACGAAATAAGTCGTAGAATCTAGAACTTGGCAAGCCAAATGGGTCAGCTGGCAGAATCTATTAATCTCCTAACATCACAAAGTATAGAGATGTAACCATCTTAACTCGAGGTATACCCAAGGGAAGTTAGTGTAGAGACCTTACAAAGTATACCTAAGGGAAGTTAGTGTAGAGACCTTACAAAGTGGAAAGGAGCTTGAGAATCTTGAGAGGACTACTCAAAGGATTGCTTATGAAGAAGAAGTTGAGAAGGAGCTCGAAGCAGAAAATGAAATATCATTTAGCTCAAAGGTAAATGTTGAGTCCCTTATTGTTGATAATATTAACCCTTCACCTTTATATAGCATATTAGAGGAATCAAACGAGGAGGAAAAAGGTGAAGAGACATTAAAGATATTATAATAGTGTGGTGTTGTGCCCAAAAAGTTCTAAAATTTATCTAGGTCATCTCACTAGTAAGTATACGAGGTAGTTGTAGTGATTACTCAGGGTTGTCTCCCACAGAAATGAAATTGGTTCTCTTAAATTAATTTTGAACATAAATAAATAAATGCAATCCTACACATTCTATTATGATTGTTGAGTGAATGCTTTAAAAGAAAACCACAAAATTAGAATGAAAAATAAAATGATTCAATCGGAAACAAAGATAAATAGATTAATCAAAATGCAAAACTCTTAAGAATTAATTTCTCTAATTTAATCTCCTATGTATGATTAAAGGGGATGATTGGATAGCTATCTTACTAAAATTAACAGTTAGGTTCTAAATTAACTCAAATAATGAACTAATCTAACTTTCATATTCAACAAGTTATTATCCAAATTAATTATGGAAACCCTACTACTAATTACCATTTAAGTTAATAAACGTCTCCTCTCAGTCCTTAATTTAATACTAAAAATGATGTAAATTTTAGCCATTCTATTACATCCATTCGGCTCAGAAATCGCAAAATAAATAAGATGAAAAATCCATAACTCAATTATACATAGTCAACTAAAATAACTGCATCAATTCTCAAGAAAAAGAGATCAACCCATCATAGCATAAACATGATTCATCATCTCCATACACTTTAGTCCCATGGCACTGTCAATAAAACTATTAAAGCAATAAAATAGTGAATACCAAATGAACTATGAAAAGATAACAAAGTAACAATCAATTAAGCAAGAAAAGTAATAAGTTCAGTAAATAAACAAGAAACACTGCAACAGATGAATAATAGAGCAAGCAAACAAAGATCGAGTGAAAGAAGTGTAGTGGTCTCCTGTCCCTCTCAAGCTTCCCGCATTAGCTCTCGCCTTTTGCTTTTAACTCTTTGCCATGTTTCTCTCTTTTTCACCGACTCTCTATATTCTCTTCTCTTCTTACCTTCTTTCTCTCTATTTTCTCTCTCTCAGCATGTCTTTGGTGTGTTGAGTGAAGAATGAAGAATGGAATGAATGATGTCGCTGCCACCCTCCTATCCTTTCTATTTGTAGCCTTGTCTAGGTTTGGGTTTTATGTTGTCCCTCCTACATATGACACGCAACAAGTTGATAAATTAAAGAAAAATGGGTCATGGGAGTGCACGAGGAGGCCACGGGTGTGACCACCTTTGTCACCCCCTTACAGCCATAGTCACGAGCATGACCATGGCTGCACAACCATGACTTACATGGTTACGAGTGTGACCATGGCTGCAAACCCATGACTTACATAATCACAAGTGTGACCTTAATTTGTGACATGCAATTAACTTGTCACACCCATTTTCATGCAAGATTCTTCTGATTTTCAATGCAACTTTCATAATACAATCCAATTAACATCCATGCAATATTCATGACATTCTCACTCAATTCACCACAAATTTGGATTAGAAACTAACCAAAACCAAGGTATGAATGCAAGAAAAATTCAACAGAAGTTAGATACAAGATGCGGGTACTCAGTAAAGATTGAGATTCTGAAGATAAGGAATATGCTGAAAATTAGAGGTCATCAACTTAGACCCTACCCGAAACAACCTCAAGTGGAGGAAGCACACGTGACACCCGAAGATCATAATTGTCACTTAAGGAACGTATGGAGTCGAGCCAGAAACAATAAATAAAGGCATTCCTTAGGAGGCAACCTAAGGGAAGTTCATTTCTTTTCTTCACATTTTCGCATTTGTTTTTATATGCATATGTGTTTTTAATTTTATTGGTTTTATATGTTTTTAACTTTTCAATCAAAGAGAGAGAGAATAAAACAAACACATAAACATTTTCTCTTTTTCTATTGCTTCTAGGATTATATAGTCATGATTACAGTGTGAATTGACTAGAAGAATCCGTGGCAACTTTAATATGTATTTTTACTTTTATGATTAGTCATATTTTTACTTTTTATGATTAGTCAATGTGCATTATCTTTAGAAGAGCATTGACTAGTGGTAGACAAAAGCGAGTGAGATTTTAAGCCTTATTAGACTGACACATCCACATCAATCTCAATGTCTTTATTTATGTGTGACCTTCATGACATGTACATCTTGAATTTACTTTGATTTTCTATTCAAGACCACATTTTTATCACATGCATTAACATGAAATGATTAGGCATTCTTTGCTTTGTAAGCTACATTAGCCAAATAGCCTACCCATTAATATGAATTTTCTTTTGTTAAGCCCCCTTGAGCTTTAATAACCTTTCTTTTTGTAGTAACCACATTACATGCTATTAGACTTAACCAAATTTCTTACCCGAGCCTAAATTTAGTGGAGCATTTGTTGATTTTTGATGAGTGTGGATGTACAAAAGTATAAGTGTGGGGGTATGCATATATATGAGTTGGTCATATTTGTCAGAATGTCACTTTATGAAATTCCCATATTGATGTAGATTCTTTCAATGTTTACATATAATAAAATAGAAAAATCAAAAAGAAATAAAAAGAAAATAAAATAAACAAAAAATGATTAAGTAAATATATATAGGAGGAAGTGCATATGTTTTGCAAAGTTATTTATGATTAATTTCTCCTCCTAAAGTTGTATGGAATGGGTGGCTTGAGTATAATGCATATGAGGTAGCTGTTGCTTTCAAGGGTCACTATATATGGTTACAAAGTCTTGTTTATAATTAACTTTTGTGAGTGATATATGCTTGATGTGGTTCAGGTATGAGAGCTTGAATATGAGCTTTGAAACATAGTTTTTGCATTCATCGTAATTGTTGGTACCTAGTTTTGAATGAATGTTAGTTTTTACGTTTGATGGTGCAATAAGTGTTACTTTTGATTCACTAGTTATAATGACTTTTATGTTACTTTACCCAAATATATCTCACCGTAACCTTTGCCCATATTACAACCTTAAAAATTCCTTTGATTCATGATTTTGCATGTGACACGTAATGATAGAAAAATGAAATGATTTGCAAAGTTATGGAATGTCTTAATTTTGGATGGTTTTTGAGTGCCCCTATGAATACATCTTATTTAAACACATTTTGCCAAGTCTAGCTCTAGATTGCTCAGTTTCTAAAGGTATTGAATATTGGTTGATCATGAGTAGAAGCATTAAATGTTGAATTCTTACTATGGTTTTTGAAAGTCGTTTGTCTTTGCTTTTGAATATGTATTCTTCGGAAATATGGGAAATGAGTAAATATTTTGGATCTGTGATTTAGATTTAGATGTTTTGCCTGAGGAAGGTCAAAAGCTAAGTGTGGGGGAAATTGATATGTACTTAATTGATTATGCATTTATTCCATAACACTTAGTAATTAATGACATGAAAATGTTTAAGATACTTAGTTTAGTTCATATTTGATTTTAAGCACAATTCAGAAACTAAAGAGCTAAAGTGAGTCAAAAGTATCATATTTGAGCCATTTTTCAGAGATTCATATTCCTTTGTCTTCATGGAGCAAGAATGAGAAAGATTAGAGCAAGTAAAGATAAGAAAATGCATGAGATAAAGAGAATATGTGAAAAAAAAGATTGCTAGAAATTTCTCACCAGTCACCACTTGTGTCACACAGTGACACATTAGTTACCACCTGTGTCACCATGGTGACATATTAGTCACAGCCATGACAGCCCCTGCACCACCATGAGAAGATGGACACATCACCATTATAACCCTAAGTTTTTAATATAAATAAGAGGGGGGCGAGGCTACATCTCTTAATTAAACACGACCTAAGGGAAAATCGGGGTTAATAGAGTTTATTGTTAACTTCCAATTAATAATTGCTAAGAGAGGTAAAAGAACAACAATTTAATAAAATATGTTTAATTGGGTGTATGCTAAGATTTAATCAAAGAATTGGGTCCCTAATGAATTCATCACTTTTCACCATTTCTGTATGTTTTCTTTATTTTGTTTTTATTAATTTAATTTCATTTTATTTTCTCATTTGAACCAAACAAAACCCCCTAATCCTAAACATTGATTATTTTCTTAACAAAATCTAATCGAACTAGTTGTAGTTCTAATTATTTTGAGTAGTGTTATGATGCGCTATGTCAAGCCTATATATTCAGATAGGAATAAAAGGTGGCTTTGAAGCTCCATTTATTCGCAGTAACTTATACAATCCTTTTATATAGCTATGTACCTTTAAATTTTATTTAATTCTTCCATTTTATGTGATGATTTCATCCAAATTCTTCTCCTTTTGGTTCATGAAGGAAATTATCACCTAAAAACACACTTGAAGTAAAATAAACATTGAAAATACTATAAAACTATTAAATAACAAGCAAAACACACTAAATATGAGAATGTCAATATAGTCAATTAATCGTTTATCAAACATCCTTACACTTAAGCTTTTACTTTTATTCAAGTAAATCATAATCTAAATCATCCAACTTATAAAGATTCATCCTTTAGTAACCTTAACTTGTCTATCCACACCCTAAATCATTATGTCATATTAATCTAATTAACATAAAATTATATTCAAGTCATCCTAGAACCAACCTTTATAAGACATTATATCAATAGCATTCACATAGATAATCTTTTTGAAATAAAAAGCATAAATGTTCACACCCTCACTAAAAATTCATTCAATGCACTCAAAGTGTTTAGGGTAGAAATTGTGTAGGAACTCTCAAATCAATACATAGGCAGATTCTTAACCATAAGTTTGCAATAAAATAATATCTCGACCATTTATAAGTAAACTAGAAACAAAAATCAAAAGTTCTTGTTACAAGGTTTTAATGAGGCTTAGGTGAAGGTATGATAAGGATAATAAAAAGGGTAATAATATTGAAGGAAATTTAAATTAACAAAATTACATGAAACTTAGTTCTTCACAATATAAGTCCTTCACACCATAATTCCATTGGTACAATAACTTTAACACTAACTTTTGCGTCTATGCTCATAACACATATTATTATTTTGTTAGTTTTTGGTTTTTTTAGTGTTCACCATATACCAATAATCAAAGAAATATTGGATCATTTTTTAAAATTCTTCAATATAATCCGATTTTCAAACAATCAAGTAAATGTAAATCCTTCATGGTTCAAAAATAATGAAAATGCTTCAAGAAAAATAAGATAAAGGCTATTAATGTGGTTATAATCAATGAAAAAGCTAAGTCTCAAAAGTGGTTACTCCTAAGGGATAAAATATGGTAGGATAATAATTACAAAAATAGGCTAAAACAAAGGTTAAATCTAAATGCCTTTATCATTTCAATAATTCTAATTTAACAAAAGTGGTCTCAACATAGATAATAAAAGCAAGCTCTATAATCACCAAACTATGTATTATAACACACATTAAAGAATAAAAGAACTTAAAATAGTGATATTTGCTGCTAGAATCAAAATATCAACAAAAAATGCTTCATATGTGTAAATAATATGTAATTTTCATTTAAATTGATTATCTCAATGATTAGTAAAAATATAACTTATCAAAGCAAGTTTATCCTAACTTTCGTCCTTTTGCATACTAATTCAATTCAAAAATCAATAACTATATAAAGTAGTTTGGACAGATTTTAACTAAATTAGGATGTTAATTAATAAGAATTAATAAAAAATATTACAAAAGGCTTAATAAATTTGAAATCCCTTCCTCACACTTAAAATTGTAAATTGTCCCCAATGTTCTCAATAGAATCACAAATAAATAAAATATCAATAGAAGCCCAAAAAAAAGAATAAAAAAGATAAGAATTGATACTTCCCTTAATAATAATGATAGTGCTTCCTCCAATTTTGGATAGTTATGCACTAGAACCCTCGTGCATCTTTAGCAATATGTTCCCTAAACTATGACACACTTTCAAACCTGATATTAATCAATCAAAATCACTCCAAAAATAAGAAAATAATGAACTCACAATTTACGAAAAACCTAACTAACAACATATGCTACTTTAAGATCATCACCTTGACCTTTCCTCACTCTCATATGCTCAATCAAGAGAAAGGTAAGAGATTAGATCACTTCCCTTTATTACGAAAAGAGTCCTCTAGAATAAGGCTTTCACCTATGCCCATTCATTTTGAATGTTTCCCTTTTTTCACTCTCCAATTCTAAAGCTCCATGCATGAACACTTGGATAACTTTAAAAAGGCCAGTCCAACAGGACATAAGCCTACCCTAAAAGAATCAAAGTCTTGAGTTAAACAATAACATAAAGTCCACACTTTTAAATTCCTTCTTCTTAATATGGGCATCACGCCATCTCTTCACTCTTTCCTTATAGAGCTTGGCATTCTCATAAGCATTAAATCTCAAATCTTCCAAGTCATCAAGTTGTAAAAGTCTCTTCTTACGTGTTGCCTTTAAGTTAAAATTGAATGTCTTGATGGCCTAGTAAGCCCTATATTCCAATTCCATGGGCAAATGACAAGCTTTTCCATAGACAAGTTAGAATCGAATTGAACCTACAGGTGTCTTGAATGCAATTCGACATACCCATAATGCATTGTCTAACTTTATTGCCCAATCTTTCCTTGAACTATTCATTTTTTTCCCCAAAAATTGCTTCAACTCCCTATTGACAACCTCCACTTATCCACTTCTTTTTGGATGATAAGGGGTGGCTACTCTATGGTAAACTCTATATCTCTTTATAAGAGCTTCGAAGGGCTTGTTGAAAAAATGTGTTCCTCTATCACTTATACTTACTCTTGGAACTCAAACATATTGAATATCCGTTTGATAAACTTTTGCACCACTTTGCCATCATTGGTTAAAGTTTCCATTACTTCAACCTATATAGAAACATGATCCATACCTACTAGGATATATATGTTCCTAAAATAATATAGGAAAGGTCTCATGAAGTCTAGCCCCCATACATCAAAAACTTCCACTTTCATGATGTTGGAAAGGCGCATCCAACCACTTTTTGAAATATTTCCAACTCATTAGTGTAACACCCCATTACCCTAGGGTACGCACCGAGACACCCGTAGGTCATTCCGATACATATCTTAAGATAAGGGAGCGCTACGTGCAATTTCTACAAACTCCACATGGCATCACATACATTTAAATAAATAAAACCAGTA
>JANIIA010000006.1:26581574-26612622 GCA_027478495.1 Erythroxylum alaternifolium | reverse complement strand
CTTTCTTCCCTTCTATAATTCATATGGAGTTTTATTTAAAATAGGTCGCAAAAATACTCTATTTTGAATATAACAAGTTGTATTTACAACTTCTGCCCAGAAGAACTTAGGAAGATTCATTTCACATAGCATAATCCTTGTCATTTCCTGAATCGTCCTGTTCTTTCTCTCTACAACTCCATTTTGTTGAGTAGTTCTAGGAGCAGAGAAATTATGGAAACTTCCATTCTCTTCATAAAAAATTTTGAATTTTTCTTTTTTAAATTCTCCACCATGAACACTCCTAATTCCAGTAATAGAAATTCCTTTTTCATTTTGTAACTTTTTGGATAAAACTTTCAAGCATTTAAGAGATTCGTCTTTATGTGATAAAAACAATATCCAACAAAATCTATTAAAGTCATCAACAATTATAAGACCATACTTCTTTTCACCAAGACTTGTTGTTCTGGTTGAACCAAACAAGTCTATATGTAACAGATCTAGAAGTCTAGACGAAGTTACGATGTTCTTAGACAAAAAAGATGTTTTAACTTGTTTTCCTTTTTGACAATTTTCATAAAAGAAATCTTTGTTAAAACTTATCTTTGGTAAGCCTCTTATCAAATCAAGTATAACTAATTTGGAAATATGTTTAAAGCTAACATGACCTAGCTTTTTGTGCCAAATCAGTTTCTTATCATCTTTCGATATAAAACATGAAATATTTTGACTTTTCAAATTGTCTAAGTTAATTTTATAGAGATTATTTTGTCTCTTGGCAGAAAAGAATATGGAACCGTCCTTGTTTTTAACTATACAAGAATTTTGATTAAAGGATGCTTCAAAACCAAAATCATATAATTGACTTATACTGATTAGATTATGCTTTAAGGGATCAACTAGCAGAACATTATCAACAGATGAAAGGGAGTCCTTACCAATTTTGCCCAATCCCAATTATTTTGCCCTACTTGTTGTCTCCAAAAGTTACTAATCCTCTTTGCTTATGTTGGAGGTCTAGGAATATAGACCTTCTACCCATCATGTGTCGCGAGCAGCCACTGTCCAAATACCATTGGTGGTGGTTGCTTTTTCCAAGTAAGGAGATCTGCAGCATAAATTATATCCTTTTGAGGTACCTATATTTTCTTGGGTTCTTTGGGGTTACTCTTATAATTTTTCTTTGAATAATAAGAATATTGTTTCTTTTTCTTAGCAACAAAATTCCTATTATGAACAAACTTCTTACTATGAAGAACATTACTATTATGAATACTATTTCTATTATTGAAGCCTAAACTGCTTTTATCATTTGAATGTCTATAACTTCCAATAATGTCATTCATCCTTTTTGTACTTTCTGTAAATTTCGATAAAGCTGCTGAAAGACTATTAATCGTTTGTTTTAACTGATTAATCTCCTCAGATCTATCTACAGTTACTTTTTGTTTCATATCGTCTACTTATTTCTTGAGGCAGACGTTTTCTTCTTCTAAGAATTTTGTGTTCTTTATATTTTCAACAAATTTCTTCTTCAATAACCTATATTGTTTTAAAATAACATATTAATCTTCTAACAATTCTAAATAGGCATCTTGAAGATCATCAAAGTTAGAAATTACCTCATCATCGCTTTCCCCTTCAGCTACCAAGCATATATTGGCTTGTTCTAATGTTTCTGAGTCTGATTCAGATTCAAGTGAATCCAGATCTTCCCATATTGCCATCATGCTCTTTTTGTTTTCTTGGCTTTTCTTTTGTTTTCTTTTGAGCAACGGACATTCAGACTTGTAATGTCCCGGTGTATTACACTCATAGCAGACGATAGAACTTTTGTCATTCTTCGAATCATCTTTGCTATTCTTCTTGAAAGAGAAGTCTTTATTTCCCCTTAATTTATGTTTCCACATCCTTCTAATCTTTCTTGAAATGAAAGATAGCTCATCTTCATTTTCGCTTGAATCTTGGTCAGATTCACTAGTATCATCATTCTTGATTTCTTCAATCTGTAATGCTTTTAAAGATGTAATTTTATTTTTCTGCATCTTCTGATTCTTCTGACCTGCCTTTAATGCAATAGATTTATCCCTTCTAGGCTTGTCTTCTGTATCAAGCTCTACTTCATGAATTTTCAGCGAACCAAGCAATTTGTCTAGCTTCAGCTTGCTTAAATCCTTGGCCTCTTATATGGCTGTTACTTTGGGTCTCCATCTTTTTAGAAGACTTCTGAGAATCTTTATAACATGATCTTGACTATCGTATATTCTTCCCAGAGCTTTAAGTCCATTAATAATTGTTTGAAATTGTCCAAACATCTGATCAATAGACTCATCGTCTTTCATCTTAAACAGCTTATACTGATGAACAAGAATACCAATCTTGGTTTCTTTCACCTAGTTTATGCCTTCATGTGCAATGGCTAATGTGTCCCACATTTTCTTTGCAGATTCACATCCATGAACCTTATCATATTCACTTCTGCTTAGAGCACAACTTGAAAAAAAAACTTAGCCTTTGAGTTTAGTTGAAAGTGAGCTTTCTGATCAACCGACCATTGGTCACGAGAGGTGCTTTTCCCGTCATTGTCTGTTAGGATATATCGACCATTTTCAATGATATCTCAAAGATCAATGTGTGTGGATTCTATGAAGAGCCCCATCCTATCCTTCCAACAATGATAATCTTCACCATTGAATGCAGGGGGTATTGAGACCGAGGCACCTTCTGCTATAAAAACATGTGATTCAGCCATGGATCTTTATCCTCACTTTGTAAGAGTGCTTCTTGGAAACCTTGCTCTGATACCAACAGAAGTAAATCACTTGTTAATATAGAAATCACGTATAATATGCAAAATATACAACAAGGGGGTTAAGTTGTGTTAAATCGTCTAAGATATGAATCTTTAAAATCCTCTTGATTTTCTTGACAAATTCAGACGATTACAAGTTTACACAAACACTTAATTTGATGAGTAATGCAATAGCAAAAATTTGTATATATTCTTCTAACAACAAAAAAATTAAAAAGGTAAGAGTTAGAGAATATGACACTGCGATTTATACTGGTTCACCTTAACCTTGGGCTACGTCCAGTCCTCAGAGTTTGTCTGAGATTTCACTATCTCTTTCAATGTTACAAGTATTATTTCTACACTTACAGAGCCTCTCAGGTTTGTTTCACAAAGTATTATTTATCTACTTCCTTAGCCTCTTCAGGCTCTAGCCTTTCTTTCTCTCGGAAAGATATTGTTTGAGCTTTCATGCTCACGTTATAGATGTATTTGCTCTCTTTCTTTCTTTTTTTCTTTTCTCTCATAATATTTTTCACAGCATAAGCACATGAGCACAGAATTTCTCTTGAGTATTTTTATACATTCAAAAATTCTTATTGAAGTCTACGACTACAACTAATATTTATAACCTAAATCTTCAACGGTCTTCTTGAGAAATCTACTTGTAGAGTCTTCTAAAGTCTGTTATTAGTTAAGTCATATAACCAACTCCAACTAACTGACGTTCTAACACATTTTTCAATTATATCGACTTGCTTAGATTCGTATGCTTCGTCTGATGTCTTAGACTTGATCACCGTCTGAGTTGTCTTATTTAGCTTGTCTTGATTTGATGATTTGTGCCACTTATATTTATCTATGCTCTTAACAAATTCATCAAAACAGTTCACACACTTCTATTATTATTATTATTATCTGACTTTCATCAAAATCAATAGAAGTGAAGTCTTCTTGACTTAACAAATAAGCACTAGGAGAAATGGGGAAGAACTTTATGCCAAATGATTCTACTCCAGTCAACTTTTAGAATCCTCAATTTGAGAATATCTATAATAGTTTGTTTGATTGTTTGAAAGTTGGAAGATCCTTCCAATGTATCCTCTCTGGATGAATTTGAAGAATATTGTGGTTGCAACAGACTAAGCTGAGCAATAAACCTCTAGGAGTTACCATCAATGAATATACTAAGTTTAGTATGTAAAGGGAAGAGAGGGATCATTGATGAGGATAAATGGTGGATGAGAGGGCCTTGGCCTAACCAATTGTTAAACCGTAAGGTGTTAAGTAACCCATTGCCAACTTTGCACTTGATATCATCTCGAACTAAGTTCCTAAAATTCAATAATTGGTTTAAGAAGTAAAAGTTTGGAGGACTCTTACTCATCTTTAGTTTTTGGGACATGTATGATTTGATATAACAATTTTAAGTGTGTTTGGACATACATGATTTGATACACAGTATATCTCCAAAAACACTTAAAATCATGACTTTACATGTTTTGAGAGACTTATATAGCCTTATACAGGACCGTGTATATCGTCCATTTTGATATATAAAAAACAATCAATTTGAAAATGTTGTAAGAAAGTAGATGTCATAATATTTTTTTTATACATGTCGAAGTGATGGAAAAGAAAGAATCTCTTTTACATATTCACCCAATTTATCAACTTTTCCTACTTGCTTTAAATCTTTGTTTTATGTCGTGATTTCACTTAAATTCCTCTCTTTTTGGTCTATAAAGGCAATTATAACCTATAAATACACTTAGAGTGAGTTAAGTACCAAATATACAACAAAGTTTCAATATAACAAGAAAAATACATCAAATTTGAGTGTATGAATATAGTCAAATATGCATCTATCAATGTCACACCAATAAGATAACAAGTCTTTCACCATCTCTAATAGCCTAATCTAGAAGACACATAATATGCAATAATGCTATTGGAAAATGCCTTAATCTTTAGTTTTCATCTCACCATCAACAATCCAAAAGACATAAAACCAACGCCCAAAACACATAAAGTCACACCATCTTATAGCTTCAACAATACCCAATGCTGACAGTAGCAACTCAAAACTTAATACACAACAACTACCTGAATCTTATTCCGGTGTATAATATTTAGGTTTTCATAAAAGTAATCTAACTTTTCAGATTCCACAATTGAATCTAATTTGATTTTAAAGTTAATTTTTTAATTTCAATTCCATATTGAATTTAGGATTTCAAAACTTTTAATCTAAAAATTTCATATTCAAAATAATCAAATCCTAATTTGATTTTAGGATTTGAAATTATTGCAATTTCAATTCTAGAATTATAATCAATAACAATTAAACATCATAATCAAGTTATAGAATTAAAAATCTCCACTGATTGGAAATTAATGGTATTCGATCTTGCATGCAGTGGAATAATAACAAAACTTTTTTGTTTGATTTACCAAAAGCTAATATCACCTAAATTATATAAGCTGATCAACACATAAATCATAATAAAGCACGAATTATAATTCATATGTTATTATGAAGTTTGATCATTTTCTTGTTCTTCACCTCGAACCACTTTTAAAATTGACTCTTCTTAATTACCTTAGTCACTTAATAGTATCAACATAATATGTTGAGAGAACTCTGCTACGAAGAGGGTTAGGTAAGAAGTATCAGCGTCCTTAGAGTCTAAGCCTATTTGTAATAGTTTTGTATATTTTAGTAATTTAATTAAAATTAAAATTCTAATTTTAGTTAAAATTTAGTTAGAATTACAATTAATTCTAGTTAAATATCAATCCCAAATAAGATTCAATATATCATATTGATCCTTATTTATTAAATATCTTATATTTAATCATAAAATTTCTCAAACTTGACAATCAAGTTCAATATCATTAAAACAACTTTTTTCTCTTCAATATGTTCTTTATATGTGGCCCATTTATGTTGAAATAGATATAAATTATAACCGTAAATCATATTTAAGAGTAGATAAATTGAACCCTTTTAGTTTACCATTAATTCTCTAATTAAATAATTTATATCATAAATCAAGATTAGAATTTAGCAACGTATCATGACCACTTAAATATTTAGGAATGTCAAAATAGTTTCAACTAATATTTTCTTGTATGATTCTTTTCTTTTTGTATAATTCAATCTTTTCATAATACAGTGTTTTGATTAGACAAATAGTATGTCTACTCTATTTGATTTCAATCATATTAGTTCTCCATCTATAGTAATTAATTATACTAATAATATTTGTAAACTATATGTACAAATTTTCATTCCACCTTTACCGAGAATATCTCGAATCAACACTAATCGAAAGCAATAAAACATTCTCCTTGATTACTTTGGAGTAATGAATCTCATATTAATTACTCAACTACCTCCAGCTAGTTCATATATATCTAATAATTATTGATTGAGCTACCCATGGCTAGAAAAGGTCATAAGTAGTATCAAGACATACGAGTCTCTATACGAGAAACTTTGGAGATCTCAAGTCAAAGGTTCACTTATACGATCATCACAATGAAAATTTCCGTCGATATATATGTAATATTCTAAATAGATATCTCATATGGGGTCAGTTCAACTTTTTCTCTAATAAGCACCTAGAAATTTGTTTAAGTATCTCCATAATTTATTCTATAAGATTGACTACTTCATCAGCAAAAGTATAATGTGTGCTAGTCTCATTACGTTCAATTAATTTCTAGTCTTAATAAACAATGACTATGAATAATTTAGGAATAATACATAAATGTCATATGAATCTCATAATTATTTCTTCATAATTTCATTTGCAATGAACATTTATCTCATGAACTCTTTCGTATATATCTAAATATGTAAAAGATAAAAAATGTCTATAAATAATTATATCACTAGCTTACAACTAATCAATTAATTGCAGGGTATAGACAAATAAGAAATATACTTATATATTATATAAAATCAAACTTTTTATATGATTTCATAGATCTTGGAGGTTTAATCAAATAGAGATATCAATGTAGCAATTTGAGGATAGGTGGTTACAGTTCGAGAGAGAGCAATTCATTAAGATAGGAAATTTTGTTAGTCCAAGTGATTTCTTTGTTGTGGCCTACTATAAGGAACCCTATTGGTGGTTTGTGACTTAATTTCATACTCTCTTGCATGGGTGATAGATAATTATGATGTCTTAAATAATATGGAGGTTAAAAACTTACCTTGAGACTAATATTATTACTTAATAAAATCATATTTTGGCTCTCAATTTGATCACATAAGCATTTTCAATCCACTCTTAACAAATAATCCACCTTTGTTCTTGTTTTCATATGCCTAAAAAGCCTTATGCATTATAAAATATGAATGCTATCGACCTTTAATGTTTGTATCATTACCAACACAATTTTTTCTTGATATTCTATAGTATTGTGTTTGAAGATACTTCCTTGGAATTGTTTTTTTATTGTTAAATAAAAGTGCTTAAGTTTACAATAAATAAACTTATCTTGTATACTTGTCTTCTTCGTCCATATACTAATATTTAGTTGGAAAATTGCAAAATATAAACATATTTATAAACTTTATTACCAGGATATCAATATGAATAATCAATATCTTGAACTCTAGTAATTAATAAATTTCATTTGACTATAATTATTTAAAAATTAAAAAATTAAAAAAAAGTTTGAAGTTAATATATGCTTTAAAATAAATATATCAAATATAAAATTTGAAGAAAATCAATAATATTTTATTTAATTTTTAATTAATTTTACTACTAAACAAGTAGTAAGGCTAAGAATGGGCTCCAAGTTTCTTCGAGCAAGATGTGTAGGGCCGCACGAATGAATATAAATAAAATCAGGTCAAGTTGGCTAGTTCAATTGGGTTGACTATGAGCCAACCAGTTAGCACTTAGCCAGATCCATTTTATTAAACGCTTTAAATTTTAAAATGTAAACTTGCCAATTTTAGTCTACCGTCTAAAGCTAGACCAAGAAATTTGAGGAGTGGAGCCTAAAAGAATAACTCGAAGCTTTTGATATTTACATCTCATAGAATCAACTCTCTTTTTTTCATTTGGAGAACCAAACAGCATTGATTCAAAAAAAAAAAAGGGGGAGGCTAAAGACACACCACAATCAAAAGGAAGAGGGTTGGCATCCACTTCACCATGGCTCTCCTACAACCTTAAGTTGTCTCTAGTGCTTTCAGAAATAGTGTCTCGTATTAAACACTCACGCCTACTAGATCTTTGAATAGAGACGTTAAGAATAAATTACAATATGGTTCGTCTTTTCAATTTTTTGGGTACCTTTCATATGTAGTTTATTTTAGAGATGTGATTATAGATATTATGTCTCCCAAATGTTACAGTGTGTTTCTGGTCAATCCAAATGTTGCTGAGTTTGGAATTCTCAAATTACTGTTGGACTTTCATCCCACCCATATGATTTCTTCACCTTAATTTAAGTTAGCAAATGGTTCAAGCAAGCACATTATTTAACTCTAATATCCAGTAAGCTTACTTGATATGATTTCTTCACCTTAATTTAAGTTAGCAAATTGTTCAAGCATGCACATTATTTAGCTCTAATATCTAGTACGCTTACTTGATATGATTTCTTCACCTTAATTTATGTTAGCAAATGGTTCAAGCATGCACATTATTTAGCTCTACTATCTAGTACACTCACTTGATATGATTTCTTCACCTTAATTGAAGTTAGCAAATGGTTCAAGCATACACGTTATTTAGCTCCAATATCTAATATGCTTAGTTGAATATTCAGTCAGTAGTGTCTCGAATTCTTTCAAGTTCAAATACTCATTTAATTTTCTCTACATATTTGCAAGAGCAAGTCATATGTAAAAGCTTCTTTCTCATCTACGAGAAGGGTAAGGGTCTAGATTATCTAAGAAGTGAAAAAAGTTGGATCCCCTGTGTACTAGTAGAACTAGAATCCAGCCATTTCCAAGTAGGTTAGGTTCGACCCAAAATTCTACAATATTTAAGAGTGCTTTATTTGATCTTATGGAAGTAGTTCCTTGACAATTCGTATGCAAGGTGTTTGACATTTTATTAGTTGTTGAATTACTTATTTTAAGTATTTATAATAATATAATTAAATATTTGAGGCTTACGGTAGGCATCGAATTCCAATTCCAATTCCAATGCAAGCTGTGAGGTTAGTGTGAAGAAATGTAAGGAAGGATCCGGTTTGATTAAGCCTAGGGCCGGGCTTGGTTTTGTGTCACCCTCGTAGTTTCTTATAAATCAACATTTACTATTTTTCTATACCTCTTTTACACATTACACTACACGCCACGCCTCTACTCCGTCCGTGTCTCCATGAATCCGTCTGCGATTATGATCTCCGCTCTTCCTCCCAATTACTAATTTGGTTGCTTCTGATTTTACTTTGCCTGTTTGCTTCACACAAAATAACGTGTGATAGGTTTTCCTCCTCTTATACAAGCTCTCTCTCTCTCCCGCTCTTGTTCAGCAGAATTGTATTCATTTCCCACCTGTTTCTCTTAGATTCACATCTCGAGATACCAAATCTCTGAGTTTTCAGCTCTCTAACCTTGCCCTTTATTGCTGCTACCGTTGACTTTGGACCTCCTCCTTTTGTAAATTTTGACCCCTTACCTTCTTTTTACACGAATTTCTCTCGGCTTTCTCAGAAAGTTTTCATCTTTGCTAGATTGGGTATCGGGGTTTTGTCCTAGTGCCAGTGTAGTTTCTTGCAGTTTTTTGTTATGAACCAAGATGGTAATCAAATCCAAGATTAAATGGATAATTTTACTGGTGATGATCGTGTCAACGGGATCTATATTGATTCATCTCTATTTGACAAACTTCTCCTCCGCCTATATGGTGAGGTCCCGTGCATTGACACCTTCTGAGTCCGATTCGCCTCAGCTGACCAAATTACACCCCGAGGTCAGTTCTTGATCGGTTTCTGTTCATAGATTTCTTTATGTGCTTGATATGCATTTGCATATTCTACATTTTTTTTTCTATTTTCGTTTTCCAGTGACACAGGGATTGGTATTTCTTTTGCAGAGCTTTACTAATAAGAAACTATGGAAACCTATAAATTCTTTGGAATCATTACAACCTTATGCAAATTCCAGGACTCACTACCCAGGTAATAGTTTTTCCTCTACAATGTTTATTTCTGGTATGACGTTGATTTGGGGAATTGCTGTTTATTTGCTTATGTGAGATGATAACAAATTTATTTTTAAATCTCAAAAATGTTCTGGAGACTGTTGGTTCTTGGTCACTGATGATCATTTTTTGCATCATTTCATTTAATGTCATTTTTCTTCGGTGAATTTATAACCTGGAATCATCGTTTTCTAGTTGTCATCAAGCTTAAGAGCGGGGACTTCCGTTTTAGAAATAGTGATTAAATCTTATAGGTAACCTCTGTCAATTTGAGGAACTATGTTGCTCAGTCCACCAAATTGTGTGTCAAATGCTGTGCATATGTAATATTCCTTTTAGCATACTGTTCCAGGAATTCTTATTGCTTTGAAATTGTTTTCACAATCCTCATATTATTTTATTTTTCCTTGTTTGTGATGTACTATATCATAAATTTATGATATTCAACTGATATTCTGTTCTTTTTTCTTTTTAACCTTTGATAACCCCAAATGCAAAGAGTAATTGCTTTGAAATTGTTATCTATTGGTTGCGTGTCATGTTTTTATCTTATGGTTTTATGAACTTCAACTGAATATTCTGATCTTCTGTTTAAATATTTGTCAGCTCCAAGCATAAAAAGTAATGGCTTTATTTATGCAAAAGTTTTTGGTGGCTTTGCCAACATAAGATCTTTGGTGAGTTTCATTTGGTGTATAAGACTCAGCTTATATAATTCCCAGAGGGAGTTCATAACATTTTTATTAAATGTCTAGATCTGTGATCTTGTCACCATATCCAGGCTTCTAAATGCTACTCTTGTCATTCCTGAGATTCAACAGAGTTTACGGTCAAAAGGAATTAGGTATTATTAATTATTTCTGCTAATAGTTTACTTTTCTGTCAATTCCTATATCAGTGAATTTTCAGTTTACTTCTCTTTTGATGCATTTGTTTTTCAGTTTAAACTGCACAGTCATAAATTCAACAGTTTTTCACTTTAAAATTTGCAGTCAGAAATTCAATAGTTTTTCTTATCTATATGAAGAGGAGCAGTTCATAGCATCGCTTAAAAATGATGTAATCATTGTTAAGAGCCTGCCTGAAAACCTGAAGGAAGCTAGAAAAAGAAATGAGTTTCCCATATTCAAACCCAAGAGTTCTGCTTCTCCAAACTTTTATCTCAAAGAAGTTCTGCCAAAGCTGAAGAAGTCCACTGTTATTGGACTAATTCTTAATAGTGGAGGATGCCTTCAGGTATATCTTAAATCATAGCTTCAGTTTTTTTGGGATAAAATTAAAATGAAAAAGAAAGGAGAAAGAACTCCTTTGGAAGTAAAATTAATGTTTGAATAGAGGTGAATTAAGGTTAATTCAGTTATTTTCTTGTTATAACTGCATCACAAAGAGTCGACACTTCAGAACTCGTATTGCATTCTCCTCAACATTGTCACTCAATTTGATATATTTTTTGTACTGCGATAACTATTGTTATTTTCATAGCAATCATGTAGTGTTGCCTTAAAACATTAGACAGTTGTATGGCGTCTTGATTGTACATTGCTGCTTGCTGATTAAAGTGAGCATTGCAAATTTGTTGAAGCTGTGCAACACCTTACTCAACTGATCTTGTCAATTCTACTACTTTAGAGAGTAGTCTATTTTTGTCATACTCATCATTAGTGAAGCAGCCTAGGCCTATAATGGCTGCTTCAAGTCTTTGTATAACTGTTCACACTTTTCCAGTCCTATTATGCTTTAAACAGTTGGTCTACTAATTTTCTACAGTGCCTCGTATTTTATGCTCTACTAGGTCATATGACCAAACAAAGGGCCAAAAAGTACTCTTTTTAGTATCCTATCTTACCGAGGAAAATAGTCTCCTCTTTTCATATTTACTATATCAAAACTTGGATCTCCTTTCCTTCCAAGGCGTTATTTGAAAAAAAAATTCAGGTTCATTATGAAATTGATAGGCTGTGAACATAAATATGACTGGAGAAAGATGAATTTTGACATTCTTAACCATAACCGGGCTATTGAATGCTGCATATTGCTCTATTATCAATTCTGCTCCACTTGACAAAGGCCTCTTCTTTCTGACTTCTTGAAAGAAGAAGAAGTGCTATACACGCCTGATCTGTCCATTAATTTCTCTCTTGAGAATGTTTCTTTTACTGTATGTGTAAATCAGCAATTTGTGTGAGTCCCATGATTGACAGCTAATGTTTCCTAGTGGATTGTTATTTTTCTTCTCAGTCAATTCTTCCACCTACCATGTCTGAATTTCAAAGGCTTAGATGCCGGGTGGCATTTCATGCTCTCCAGTTCCGCAAGGAAATAAAGATGTTTGGCCTTGAGATGGTTAAAAGGTATATATTTCTTCCATTTTTCAGGTCCCTAAAGATTTAATGTAACAACTGAGAGAGATAAATGAGACCATTTATTTTATGTTGTGTATTATTTTGTTTTTTTTTGGGACCTTAGATTGGAAATGAGACTTCTATGTGTTTGTATTAAAATGATTCTGCACAAACTCAGGATGTTACGTCTTATACTTTGCCTAGCTTTGTAACTTCACTAGTGCTGTTTATTACATTACTTAAATAAGTGTTTTTTTGATTGTTGACAACAGGTTAAGATCATTTGGACGTCCCTTCCTTGTTTTTCATCCAGGCTTAGTCCGAGACACATTAGCTTATCATGGTTGTGCTGAGCTTTTCCAGGTAAGTTCTATAGTTTTTTTTTTTCCAGTTTCCATTGTCTGGAATTATTGTAGAATTTGTCTTAGATTGAGTTGCATCGATATTTTTTAGTTCCTTCATTGTATGGTATTTTTTTTAAGTATATGAAACATTCCTAGGCCTACCCTAATAACTTAAGCTTTTGACTTGGATGTTTTCTTGATATCTTGGCATATTCTTTATGATCAAGAGATCTTGAGTTGAAATGATGTTACTTTCTTTTGTGTACACATCTCGTGTGAAGGGAAAGCTCTGTAGCATATGAACCATACTTTGGCCTCACTTAAGCTTTCTGGTTTAAGTTCTTGTACATCCTTCTTTTACTAAACATTTTTTTATTTTGTTTTTATAGTGATCAGCGAGTTCAGTTATTGAAACTCCAAAATAAAGTTTTAACTGCTTGTTATGAATGTTTTGAAATATAAATTAGTGACTGAAGAAAGGTATTGATAATTTTAGAATTATCATTTTAACTTGTGTATTACTTCTAGGATGTTCACACTGAACTCATACAATACCAAAGATCACAAATGATCAAGCAAGGGATCCTTGGTGAGGAGTTGAATATAGAGTCTCGCTTACGCAGAGACAATGGTTCATGTCCTCTTATGCCCGAAGAAGTAAGCTTGTTTAACTTTCAATTTCATGTTAAAGCAGGATTGATCATTTTCTTATTCAATTTAGCTTACACTCCAATGTTAATCACAATATATGCTTATCCTTTTGTGATATTTCAAGTGAGTCATTCATGTGTATGCATGTGCAACATGCTATGCTGGATATGTAGGTGTGTGGAAAACGGATAAGGGACTAGGCTTTAGACATAGCTAGCAGAAAATAAGGGAAAACAACTGACAAAATTGACAGCTATGAGAATCTCTAGAATTATGTACATATAAATGCATAAATGTGGAGAAATTCATGAGTTACAGAAGGATGTTTTGGACAAACCTCTAAATCTTGACCGTAGGAAATGCTGGTATATACAATAGAGAAATAGTGCTGAGAATGAACTGATAACAGCATACTTCATGAGCTTATACCTCAAAGTACATTGCTTAAGGTCATATTTGGTTTCAGATTGAGTTCGAAAAGCTCAATGTAAAAACCAAAGAAATGTATTTTTATGTGATTTTTTCCTGTAGAACTTTGTGATTAGAAGTGCTTTTTAAGATGAAACTATATTTAGTGTTTCCATGAAAACTAGGATGCATTAAAGATAATTTTGAAATCAAAGATAAATATGAACGATATCAAAATAATATTATCTTCTTGAATCAAAGCTCTTTCTTTCAAAGGTCTCCGTTCAAAAGCACTTGCACTCCAAATCCAACAGCAAATCAATAGGGCCTAGGAGTTCCTTGGCCAAGATTTAGCAGAAAAAGAATGAGATCTCACAACTATTACTTTTGTTTCAATATTTGACCTTAAATTTCTAAGGATGGTTTCTACATTGCAATGATTTCCAAAGGCTAAGGCCCTGTACTAATTGGGTATGCTAGAAATGAACTTACGCTTTTCAAATTCCTTGCAGGTTGGGCTTCTCCTTAGAGCAATGGGATATTCACCCAGAACTATTATATATTTAGCAGGTTCTGAAACCTTCGGTGGTCAACGTGTCCTCATTCCTCTCCGAGCTATGTTTGAGAACTTGTTGGATCGAACATGCTTCTACAAAGACTTCTCTGACTTGATTGGTCCTGAAATTCCTCTGCCCCAAGATCTCTTCCAAGCACCTTCTGGAAAAAGTGAGGAAAAACTTAAGGAGGAATGGGAAAAGGCAGGTCCACGCCCTAGACCTCTTCCTCCGCCTCCGGATAGACCAATCTATCCACATGAAAAAGAAGGGTGGTATGGTTGGATCACTGAGACTGATGCAGAGCCTGATCCCTCACCTACAGATCTGAGGTTGCAAGCTCACAGGTTGATTTGGGATGCCCTTGATTATGTTGTTTCTGTGGAAGCAGATGCGTTCTTTCCTGGATTTCATAATGATGGTAGCAGGTGGAGAGATTTCTCGAGCTTGGTTATGGGACAGAGGCTATATGAGAGTGCTTCTTCCAGAACTTATCGACCAGACAGGTAGAGGAACATGAAAATGACAAATACTTTTAAGTGGTTAAATCGATATCATTGCACTGAAGTAAAGTTGATCTGTTATGTTTGAAAACAGAGTTGGAAGTGCATGGTGGATAAACTATTAGAATGATGATGACTTTAGATCTCTTGAGCTAATTGAAACTGGAGCAAAAGTATGTTAAAAATTTAAATTTGCTTTCATGTTCCTGCATATGTCAGAAGAGAACCTCATTGACCACCTTTCATCATCATCATCATCATAATTTGGTTACATGTAAATTCCTGCAAGTCTTTGCATTCTGCACACAGTTTCACTCGCAGAAGAGAACCTTATGGACTGCCTTTGATTTCCATAATTTGTTAGTATGAGATTCCTTTAAATCTTTGCATTCTGGCAGACACTTCCACTTGTCTTGCTTTCTATTGACAGATTTTGTCTCGATCTTTCCTTGCCTTGTATTGTCTGCTTATGAATGTCCAGAAACTTCTCTATCTAATCGTACTTGCTTATCAGATGGTGGTTAAGAAATATCGTATTGTCAACTTTGCATAAATGTTAATGCTATGATTTTCTATATGATGTTAGAGATTTGGAGCGCCTTCTCCAAATTTGTATTTACTTTTTAGTATTTACTTTTGTTTTAAGGGGGATAAAACAAATTACTCGCAGCTCATTTTAACATTCACCTGATTGCTACATTTTTACTGGTTCATTTGCATTTACTTCCATTTGTACGTGCAAGACATTTCGTGTGGCATTGCAACCACAATGATGCCAACTAGATTGTAGGAAAACCGAAAATGTTGAATCGTCCTAAGGTCTTCTTCATATTGGTGGATTGTAACCACATTACTTGAGATATTTGGAAATAATTCTTTCTGATTCTGCTTTGGTTTTCTACAGGAAATATCTTGCAAATCTTTTCAACGTAATCCGTGACAACATGTACCATCCTAAGCATAACTGGACACTTTCTGTAAGGGAACATCTGAACAAAAGCTTGAGTGAGGATGGCATTATTAGGCAATCGCTTTTCTCAAAACCTATCTCATTTCTTTCTCACCCACTCCCAGAATGCTCTTGTAGAATTTCTCCTTATAAGGTTTCCAAGCAGCTAAAGGGTAATGATGGCCGACTTCTATATGGAGGTGAGGATGAATGCCCTAAGTGGATGCAGAATAATCAGAAAGTTGTTCCTTCGGAAGCAGCAGGAGGAGAAGTGAGTCAGGATAGTATGTTGGAGTCTGAGGATGAAATGGTTGAAGAGCAAGATTCTGAGGATATTGGTGATAAAAGCAGTCTGACTCTTCCAGTGGATGATGAATGGGATCCTAATGACTAGGCCAGGATGTGCACACGATATAATTGCACCCTTAATGAGTTTGCTATTTCCCTTGCAGGAATGCCCGAGAATCAAGAAATTTTGGAAAATGGGGGATGACATAATGATACCACACCTTTTTATTCACTTTTTGAGGGAAATAACTATTCAGATTTATTCTTTTTGGCATGGTTTCTAGCAGTCTAACAGTTACAGCAGCACGAGCTCGTGTGGCATACGACTAACATTTTGTGTGTGACAGCAATTAGAGTGGTTAGTGAAGTTGAGGCAAAAGAATTGCGCCCTGCAGCTGAGTGAAATTGTCCGGTCCATGAGATTGCAAAGTTTTGATTCTTTTCTTCTCAGGGCCGAGGATGTTTGAGAAAAATTTTATAGAATTTTGATTAGTTATGCAGCAAATTATATTTATCCCTTGTGAACTGCTTTAATTGTCAATGTAAAAAATCGCTTCAAAAGGAAATGTTTCTGTCAACTTAAGTTCACCGCGACTTATCTACGATATTGCGTCACTATAGAAGTGAGGTTATACACGGAAATTGTGGTATTACTTGAAACAGGTAAGATAATCCAGTGAAAGTGCAATGGCCCCATAACTAGTAGGCTGCATGATATGAAATTTGGAGTTTGTTTATTAATAGCTGCATTATTGGAGTGAATTGGTAGCTAGTCCAATGATTGGCACTTTTCAGAATGGAAATTATACCAATCCAAAAAGACCTTGACAATCCTCTCGATTAAATAACCCAGAAATGCTGAACCATGTTCTAAGCATGTGTTAAAAGGTAGTGGATTGCAAGTTGTGGCAGAGAATAATCATGGAGTGGAACTCATCACCCTTAAGTGAGCTGTCCCTAGATCCTTTAGGAGGGCAAAGGTTCTGAATGTTATGATGGATTAGTTCTCAACAATTTGGATGGGGACCGTACAACCACGATGTATCAGGCATGCAGGCAACGAGTTACAGTGTTCAAAAGTATTCAACAGCTTATTACTATTTGGTATTTCGAATAATCATAGTCAATTTACTTTCCTTGAACTAACAGAAGCATCAGCCGTTCTGGGTGTCTTACAATAATACCAATTCAAAGGGGTAAACATATAATACCAATACACAGCAGGTTTCCAAAAGCATGTTATGAAATTTGTAGGAGTTAGCACTTTTAACATTTCTTGCGTATGAATGCAGAAGCAAATAATAGCCAAAATATAACCCTGCAGTTCCTTTACTAACCTTTTTTCTCAATTTTGTCCTTTTAACCTCTTGAACGGAGAACCCAGAAGAGAACTTGCTTACACAGGCTTCAATGAACTTCAATGATAAAAGTAAACCCAACAAGCACTTGTCCTTTAAAATTTCTTCCGGCAAGAGCTGAATTCCTTGGTGACAAAAACACGAATCAAACAAAAGAACATAGGTTTAGTTAATTTTTATTTTATTTATTTGATCTCTATCAAAGAATAAGAGATTTCGTATTTCCAGACTCTGAAGTATTACACACCCAAACCGTTTCTCAAACATGGATAAACAAGCAGAAATTTGAAGACACGGAAATGATCACTGGAAATTTCATAGAACCGACCAAAATCAGAAGTTGCCTGTCTCATGCTCATACAATGTACAAATACCAGCAGCCTAAGCACCATTCTTACTCCATGGTTTGATCACAGCAACAACAATGATTACTACAATGATAAGGAGAATGATAATTGCAAAGCACATCCATTTCCTGGAATTCTTTTGCAGCTTCTTTGCTCTTTGGAGGGCAGTATTCCCTGATTGGACGTGATCTACAGCACTTGAGACCTAAAAAGAAATTGGAAGTAGTGGTGTCAGTATCACTGGATCCAAATGACACCACTGGATCCAAATGATATCAAAACAAGTACACTAACGCCATATAGCTGCTATCACTAATGATAGAGTATCTACCGGAAATGCGTACTTGTTAACACTACAGAAAGCAATAATATTTGGAAGGGATTCCGTCACCTGAGATTCAATGTTGTCCAGCATGTCACCTTGTGCATCTACCAATACTGCCATATCCAGGAAAATCTGCACATTCAAAATGAACAATCAGGTCGAAGAATATGCCTCTCCCACTATTTTCACTTCCTCTATTGGATGCATTCATGTTTTAAATTCAGCAAGGCCCATTCATGTCCAGAAATGCATACAATTACAACTCCCTCCTGAAGTTGCACTCTTCAAGTTTCCTTTGCAATAACTGTTCAAGTATTGGTCCCACTAAATTCCTCTTAAATAATTGCAAATAAGTAATGCTAAATTATGAAATAAATGTGCTGGAAGTGCAAAGCACATCAACTACACGTCTCCTCTAAATCTCACCAAACTTGGAAAAAGTCATTTGTGTGACCAAAGTATGGCTGTGGAAGAAAACTTGCAAAGAAAAGCCTACAAGTTTTAACAATTTTACAATATCTATGTTTTACTACCAAAAAAAAAAGGAATTAAAGGAAGCATGAAATGACTACTGTCAGTCGTCAAATATTAAACTTTATGAAGAAAAACCAGGAGTTTGACATTACGTAGACAAACTACCAATTGAAGCCATGCCCATGAAAAGATAATCAAACTAGTGAACTTTGAATAATCTGACAAATATGCAGGATGTGGACTTATCTAAATGGGTTCCCAATACCAAGCTAACTGTATGACGTATTACATGATCACAGTATTAGACAACAACACTGAAGTAATTCTTGAAATTACCGCAATCCAATATCAATATGGGAACATTTGATAACACAACACAAATGAAAACATCATGTTCCATCAATTTAGCTTTTAAGTAGAGAAAGGGATTAGCTTTTAGAGCATGCCAAGTCTTGCAGTTTTCCTAATATGTTACTCTTTAAGTAACACGTCAATTGTTCACGAAGTACCTGCTGTAGATCCAGAAGTTTCCTCTCCAAATCTCTAACTGCATCATGGCGCTCCTGAATTTCAGCTAGAGTATCCATTATCTGCAAACAAGAATTTATGCAATCAAAGTCGATTATTAACCATCATCACCATTGGATCTTCAACTTTACAAGCAGCCAAAGGCCCAATTAATAACTAAACCACCAAAAAAGGTGCAATCTTTTCCCAGAATCTTCAGTCAAGTCTATTCTTTGTCCACAAAAATGTTTGATCTGGAAATAAAGAAATTCTAATGAAAATGTTCAACAATTATCCTCAGACCCAAAAGACAAGAAAGCAAACATACCTGGCCTCGCCCTTGTTCCTGAATTGCTTTCTGGAAAATCTGCTCACTGTCTCCAGTCTCAATCAGTTTGTCAATTGTCTGAAAATTGCAGAATAATTACAATATAAGCTCAAGGGAAAGTTTGAGATTATCTTACAAAGATATTATGCCAATGACTTTACCTCTTCATCAGCTCTCTTACCCGTCACTGGAAATCATGGCAACCAAGTACTTAAATAAATTAGCGCAGGTAATTGCAAACTTAGGGTATCACATTATTGACAAAATCCAAAGCAAACCTGTAAAAACACGCCTCTCAACAACTTCACGATATTCTTGATGGATGGTTTCCCTTAGAGCCTGCATAGTTCAGTCATCAAGAAAAGAGCCCGCAAGGTAGTCAGGAAAAATAAGAATTCACATACGGTATAGAGTAAGAATCTTGCATGTATGTCCAGATAGCTACCTGAAATTCTTCCATCTTATCTTTGAATTTCTTTTTCAAAGCTCTGCACCACATTACAGCAGTATCTATAGTCAGATATAAGTACTTGGAATTCACATCAAACAGGCATATGTCCATAACCACAAAGAATTTGACTTGTTTAGCCCTATAAGTGGTTTCTAATATTTTCTTATGCAGATTTCATAAGAGAATACTCAGTTTCTTCCACTTGAGTCTTTCCTCCAATCAACTGTGGAGAACAAATGCATAGCAGGCTAGAGAAAGGAACTGTAGAGAAGTGCCAAAATTTAGCAATAAATTCACCATATTTTCCCCGCGTTCAGTCTGCAACAATTCATAAAGTAGCCCTGATGTTTTGGCTTTTGGGTCTCAGCTAAAGATGCCAGGGGAGATCATTTATATGGAAAAGGAATCCGCAAAACATAAGGACTTTGTAAAGGTGCAATACTTGTCACACAGAAGAGAAACTACCGATTACCATGGCAAATGCAAGAATATGATGCACTAGCATATGGACCGTATGTGTTTTTAAACCAAAATAACAAATATTCAAGAAAAACGAAAAGAGCTTACGCACATATTACTGTTGCACTTACGACATTGAATTATTGTAAACTGAAACTAAACAACACGGGGGGAAGAAACAGAAAGAAATTTAATGCTGTGTTGTCAATGCTATTGACTACTGCCTATTTATTTCCCTTAGATATATCTCTTTCTAAAGAAATGCTAAAGAAGTATGAGAGGATGATTGCATAAGGAGGCCATACTTGTGGCATCATCCTAGTCCACTCTTAACAGTAAACATGTACACAATGTTAAAACAAAACTTGACCTAATAGGTGGGCTTGGAATGCAATTAGATTGTTTCTTTTCCTTTCATATGCAAGGATGGAGTGCACTACATTGTGTCCCATGAATGACTTCAAAGTAACATGAAACCTACTGACAACCAATTTCGCCATTGGTGAATAATTCAAGCATGATGGTCATCACATTATGAACATCAAACCAATGAAAGTTAACACAAACTGATAATTCAGAAACAAAATAGTAGTATTAAAAACATGAATCAGTAGTATAGTAAATTACATGGTTGTTGAAGTTCTTGATCGGTCTACACCTGTTCCTTTGCCACATCCTGGCTTTTGCCTATTTGCTAAATTCTGAAAAAAAAAAACAGAGAAGAGAAGATGATTATAAGAACTATAAGGAGGTTGGAATTAAAGTTTATACAAACAACAAATGGTCTACCTCTTTGTCAAGCTCTTCAATTTTTGACTTTACAGAACGAGCAATTTTTCCAACTTCATCAACATCTTTCTCCATTCGCTGCTTGATTGCTGAGAGAAAAAATCAGATTCATTCAACTTCAACTTAAAGCTTTTAAGAATCTAGATAGGTTTATTCACCAATGAACAAAAGAAAGATAATAAGCAACTTCGAATCATGGATAAGAAAGGAAGGAACTTGCAATGATGATCAAGAGAAAACTTTCGGAGCTACAGAAACAAAGCTGGAACATCTATCTCAATAAAATTTAACCTCCCTATCCATAGGAACAATACTTACCACACCAATGATGTTCTCCAATTGACACATCCAACTACTTAATGTAAATTCCATAATTACCAAAAATTTTATAAAAAAAAAACATTTCATTTACTGAACATTAACATGCATGCAATAACTTTGCTTGTTCCCAGGATCCCTTTTCTCGTTACAATTTTCCATCTCTATTTTATAGAAGATAAACTGTACTCACACAAATATAGAACAAAGATCAGTCTATAATTACCTTTCATGGCTGGAGCCTTAGTCACAGCCTTTGACTGCTCATTTGCATCCTGCATGCAAGATTTACAAGAAAATATGCGAACACTTTAACTGGTCTCTTAGAATGCATAACTTCTATCATATCTACATAAGTTAGACATATTTCTTCATGTAAATCAATCTCAAAATATCATTTTGTAAAAGAAAGTGCCCCTTAAGATTAAAATTCAGAAGTCTTGGCCTTAGTCCTTAATCAACGAAGTCTTACAACTTGCAGAGCTCTACTTTGTAAAATGCTCTATTCATAATTAAAGCAGATTGTTTAATCATCATGTCAGATAGATGCACTCATACTACAGCCCTTCAAGGTTCCAAAAGCCTTCAATTTTCAATGACCCTAACTTACCTAAGACAAACATAAAATGACTAGAAAATCCACTGGAGGCTTACAGAATCGGGAAGACCTCACTGACTACTTACTCATGCTATGGTTCTGGTACCACCATATGAAAGGCCCCAGGAAATATTTTGCTAATCAAATCTTAAATTAATTATCGTAAGGAAAAACTAAAGTTTCTGTGAATATAAAAGTGGAAAGAAAACAGGATCAAAAGAGAACTCCAGCAAGAAAGATCAACTCTAAAGTGAACTGGAACACAGAAATTTTCCTATAACAGTTTTGTAGGTGTCACCTTTTTTTTTTTTTTTCTTTTCTTTGATACCAGCTGCATAAAGTCTGGTAAATAAGGTGCTGCCGAGGTGCATAGGATACACTTCAACATACATTCAAGAAATTACTAGCATCTACTGGAATTATATTGGCCCAATCAAGAAGAAAAAAGTCTAGTACCTGGAGCTTTTTGAGTAGCACATCCAGCTTCTCATTTTGTTTCTCAATTTCGTGAACCTAAGAAAGAATAGGCAAAACAAACAAACAATACTACAAGTGAAAGAAAAATATTTGAAATTGGACATCCAATAATAATTTAAAACCTAATTATAAGGCCAAAAATAGAAAGAAGAAACTGACACCTTTTTGAAAAAACTTTCCAAGCCCAAATCTCCAGAATTCATTCCCATTTCAATATCTCCACCTCTGGAACTCTGACCTCGAGGGATCTCAAAGGAATCCTGCAAGAGTTTGAAATAATTAACTGTTAAATGCAACTCACATCCAATTCCAACTGCTGAGCAACATCAACAGGTCTCTATTGTCATTTTAATTTCCAAAAAATGGTTCATGAAAGTCATTCTTCTAAAAGAATTACACCTTTCAACTTATAACATATCAAAGATACTATCGCCATATATCACTTGTTTCTGTATTTTAATTGCAGTTACTGGCAATCAGATAGAATAGGGCTTGCGTGAACAGCCAATATACAAAATTGTACATGTTCGATTTCAAACAAACAACAAGACTCCATAGGAAACCTAAAATCACTTCTCGTTAAAACTGGCAGCAGCACTTTGTAATGAATCAATATATACGTATGTCATATCCAGCACAAATCATAATGTAAACAGAAAAAAAAAAAAAAGGACGAAACGATCAGGAATGAGACAGTAAGATCTTTCATTAAATGTATACGGTCAGAATATATTAATTTAGAACATCTTAGAATAAAATCCCTTACTCAAAAAGGGAGAGACGGTTTAAATTTCTGCCAAAACAGAAAGACTAGGCTAAAAGAATTACTATATGCAATGAGGAATTTCTAGCGCCTGACGGTGGTTTTAATTTCAAGTTCAATATTTGAGGACCAAAAAGATCCATGATAGCGAACTCCAGAGTTCCTCCATTTTCCTGCACTTCCTTAGAAACCAAACAAAGATGCAAACTTCAAAGCTAATTAAGCGGGAAATTAAACCCTCGATGCCCTGAAAAGAGCAAGGACGTCGGATCCAACAAAATGAATGCAGCCACACAGAAAACAGAAAAAGCCAACAAACTAACAAAGCTTTCACAATCAAAACTCACATCAAGACAAACGTTAATAGGAAACAAAAACAACAAACAAAAGACAAAAACAGAAGCATAGCGAAATGAAAAACAAGAACATATTTTAAGAAAGCATAAAAAATAGCGTTACCGTTAAAAGGTCATTCATTGTGGAAGCAGCTCAAAAGAAACTCTCTTTTTTTTCCCGTAGAAGATCGACCAAAATGAAAGCAAAGCTGGATGGGTTATAAAAATGAGGTCCGAATTTTGAAATTTGAATTTTGGGAAGAGAAAAAAAAAAAAGCAAGGCCCTGGTTTCTGAGATCAAAAACTAGGTCTTATTAAGGGGTTCCACTTTTCGCAAAGAAGGTGTAGAGAGAGGAAGAAAGCGTGTTGAAATCATTGATAGAGAGAGAGAGAGCGTATATGAGAGAGGTGGAAGACAGCACAGGGAAGCTTGTTCTTGGGACGAAATTTAGTCTGCACCCGAAGTCATGAAACCAACCTATCTGGACCGTAGCTTTCTGTCACGAGGTCCCGCTTTGAAGCTGTTTACAACCGTTGGATCTCTTCTTTTACTATTGTTCTGCTTTCTAGGTTTGGACAAAGTTAGCCTTAGTTATATAAGGTCACGTTAGTTCAATTTCAATCACAAATGAATAATTGGGCGAAGTGCAAGGATCAAGTAGCTGTTTCAACTTGAGAAAATTTTGACCATCAAATGACTTTTCTTTTCATAGCTCAAAGTCAAAGTCGTAAGAGTTAGAAGACGTAATCATCCTTGTTAAATTCATTTGCACGCATCTTTCCATGAAATGAAATATTTAATTTAGAGGTAAATAAATTTACAAGTACAGATTAGAATATTTTCCTATTGTTTTCAAAAATATGTGAGGAATTATCATTTAATTAAAGTTTAATTCATAAGAAATAATACATTGTCATCCAAAAAAATTTTTGAATTGCAATTTATGTCGACAGCTTCTTACTCTTGGACTGGCTTTCACCATAAAGTAATCCTTGACTGCTCTTTCTATAGTAATTTGAATAGCAACTCATTTTCATTAAAGGAAGAACATTTAATAACTTTCTAGCGACTATAAGGAAAAAAAAAAAGAAAAAGTATGGTCTCTAAATTCGAAAACACTTTGTCGTTATAAAAGTGTCCACAGGATTATGGTTATAGAACTTTTTTTAAAAAAATTGAAAGGTGAAAATAGTATTAAAATAAGAGCATTACAAATTAGGATAATAATTAGGCATTGAAAATCACCCGACTATTCCTTAACATGAATGCTAACTTCTAAGGTTACAACATAAAGAGCAAGGCAGTACAACATTTCATGTTTGAAGTCTTTCCTCTTTTTTTTTTTTTTTTTGGGTGTGTGAAAGAGTAAAATAATTCATTCTTTCACCAAGTAGTGGATACACTGTCTCCTAGTATAACAAAATGTATCATCATATATACACGTGATCTAATAGAATATAACTGTTACAATTTAGTTATTATTTTCTAGCCTTGATAAATGGTTTAGCACTACTTGGCCACGTCTACCATAATGAGGGATAGTAATGGGCTAGCCTATTGGCCAAAATTCAAGTGTTTTTAAACGTTCAACTAAGGCTGACTCGAAGTTTAACTATTCTAAGCAAATTGACATCATTTTGATTAAAGAGTTAGGTTTTGAGTAGGCCTGGGCCTGAGCAGCCAAGGTCTTGATTCAATTAAAAACATAGGTTATTTTACACTTTTAATTTTAGAAAATTTTTTAAAAAAGTAGCAGTGCCAGCCCATTGTCGTCTGTAACCACAGTCCTAATTTAGTTTGGAATTCAGTTAATCATATAGCAATCCCTCAACATCAACGTGTCTCTTTGCCTAGGCATTATCGAGATCCCTTTTTAGCTACTAGAACTCTCCTGCCACCTGACATCAAGATATCTTCTTCTTTGATAGGTGACTCAATTCCTTATTTAGCTACTGGAAGCACTCCCCGTACACCCATTTGCTTAGCCCCAATCTAGCATTTCCTCCGATTAGAATTATGGCTTCTTATTGAATATGTTTAATGGTTTTGTCTTGAGCATGCATGTCAATGCTGGTTTACACTTGTTCAAAACACAATAAACATAGAGGATCAATTTCTCCAAACCATTTGCCTTTTGTGTTAATCATTTGCTTTACCACTAGCCAACTGATGGAGGAGGTTTTTGGAATCAGTGTATCACCTCATATTAGATGAAACCAGGTTACTTTAATTAGGTGAATGATTCCAGAACATTTGAAAACACGAGGCATTAGAAAACTCATCTAAGTTGTTCCCTTTCCATATTATCCTATACTTGTCCAACTAGTTAGGATTCTATGAAGGGACAATACTAGTGAGAGTTGAGGAACCCCTAAAATTGTTGAACTAGTTTCCATCCTGAATGAAGAAATTTACTTTAGCTTTCAAGGAAATTCTAATAACTACTTGATTCATTTCACTTCTTCTTATGGGGGGCTTAAGGTACTCCAATTCTCAAACTAGAACTAGGAGTTTCTTCCATTCCCCACCTTAGTTTTGAAGTATGGATAAAGTTTATTATTTGTCTTAAGATCTGGATGAGACTCTAGGACTGCTCCCTATTTATTTTCATTTGCCAGAAGCTAGTTTCCTTTAGATAGTATTCATTAATCCACTTAGTCCATAAGGCTTCCTTATGATTAAGAATCTCGATATTCTTTTAGACAAAAGAACAATCTATATAACCTATAGTGAGACTAATCCCATTCCCCTTTCTTATTTAGGTAGGCACAATTCATCCCATTTGGCTTTTGCTTCCTTGGAAATATCAACTTTTCCTGACCGTAGGAAGTTTTTGATGCACTTTTCAGTCTCCCTAATTAGCTTTTTAGGCATGAAAAGGTGAGCAAACTAGTGGACATTCAAGTTTCTTAAAACTGAAGCTATGAGTTGGAGTCTACCTTTCTATAAAAAGGTATCTTTTATGCTATGAATTGATTTTCTACTTGAATTTTTCCAACAGTGCGAAGCAATATGCATGTTTGGGCTTCTTAGTGGTTATAGGGCCCCCAAGATAACTAAAGGAAGAAGTAAGAATAGCTAGTCATGGTATACATATTAATATTTCAGCACTTTAAACATATGAGGAGGTATATAAGCTACTTTTATGAATGTTGACACTTGAAATAGCTAATTTAGAGAATTTGTTAAGAATTCTCATCAAGTGCTTATAAGAGTAGGGGTCAACTCCATAAAAAGCATCAATCATTTATAAAAACCAAGTGATCAATCTTTAACACTTTGCATTTGTAATAGAAGTCAAACATATTATTCCTAGAAGTATATAAATGAATAATTTTGGTTAAGACTTCTATAACCAAGGTAAATAGATATGGGGAGAGAGGGTTTGTGGAATAATCGCATGGGAAAGTGTGTTTAATTAGGAGACTATTTTAGGAAAATATATTGTAACATATTGTATACTTAAATTAGGATAGTATTGGTTAAGATTTTGATAGGATACTCCATAATTTACTACTAGATTTGGGTACTAGGGTTTTGTGTATATATATAGCTAATAGTTGTTGTAACATACATATGTGAGGAAATACATTTTCTTTTTAATTTTTGACATGGTATCAGAGTTTTAAGTTCTAATAACCTGGGCATATTCCGGCTTTCAACTTCATATTTTCTAACCTTCATTGCTGACATTTTTTTCTTCCACACTTTTTTTCTTCTCCTTCTGCTTCCCACATAATTCGGCCTTAATTGCTTAGAGTCTTATCAAGAAAGCTATCAGAAATTAAGGAGTCTACAATTAAGATTGGGGAGACTGCCAAATCCCAATCAGAAAAGGTAATTTAAGCTTAACGATTTAGAGAATTGCAGAGCATTCCAGCCATTTATAGGTTAGATGGAAAAAATTATCTCAAATGGTCTCAACTCATCTTAATTATGTTGGAAAGAAAGGGAAAAATTAGTCATCTAATGACTGTAGAGCTTAAACCAAGCGATCCACAATTTAAAGCTGGGGACGAAGAAGATGTTATGATTATGGCATGGTTATGGGGTTCTATGGTCCCAAAAATCAGTGAGACATATATGTTTTTGGCCACTGCCAAGGATATATGGGATGTAATCAACAAACCTATTCTAAGGCTAGAGATGCGGCATAAGTGTATGAAGTAAAGATGAAAATTGTTGCAACAAAACAAGGAAACAAAATATTCATAGAATATGCAAATCAATTGAAATCCTTATTGTAGGAATTGAATCACTACCGGGTCATAAAAACCAAGTGTCTTGAAGATGCAGCAGTTTTAAAAATCTTTAATTGAACAAGATAGAGTTTATAATTTTATGGTTGGACTGAATCCAGAATTTTATCAAGTATCAATTTGATCAAGTAAGGATACTTGATCAAATTCTTGGGAAGTCAGATGTTCCATGTTTAATAAGGTAGTGGCTTTAATCTGAAGTGAAGAAAGTAAGAGAGGCCTAATGCTTGAACCACAAACCCTGACAGTTTACCTATAGTGGCTAGTAATAACAAATCAACCATAAATAAAGAGAGAGGAGCAGTTTTTGAAAGAAGGAAAATGATTAGTCGAAGCCTCAAAATCTTGATGAATTATAGTGCACTTATTGTAAGAAATATCGTCATAAACGGGAGAAATGTTGGGAACTTCATGGAAAGCCTCCAAGCCATGGAACAATGGATAAGTGCACATTGTTCCTATATCACAAGATGAATCAATATCACAAGACTCGAGTAGCCTCAACAAAGAAGAAATTGAGAGGTTGAGATCACTTATCAGCAGCCTTGGGAAACTTGAAAAACCTCAAGGTACTTGTTCTTTGGCATATTCAGGTGAGTTTCCTTTTTCTTTTGGATTAAATGCCTCAGGTATAACCTTTCTTAACTCTTGGGTCATAGACTCAGGAGCAGCTGATCATATGACCCACTCATCCAATGTCTTTCTAACCTACTCCCCATATCCAAGTCATAGGAAAATAGCCACAACTGATGGATCTTTAACCACTGTAGCCAGTATAGGTGATGTCAAAATAAGCTCATTAGTAATTCTAAGAAATGTCCTTCATGTTCCTAAACTGTCCACAAACCTTTTTTACATATAAAACTCACTCGACATTTATCTTCTGATGTATTTTTTTATAGTAATTATTATGTATTTCAGGACAAGGATTTGAGGAGGATGATTAGACGTGTTAGAGAACGGGATGACCTTTACTATCTTAAAGCACTAAGCCAATTGAACATGACCAAAAGTAGGTTACCACATTCTTTCATTTCAGAATTTGTTTCTTCTAATAAAGAGAAAATTTTGCTTCACCATTGTCGACTTGGGCATCCATCCTTTATGATTATTAAGATTATGTTTCCCTCTTTGTTTAAAGGTTTAGATGTTGAAAATTTTCATTATCAAGTGTGCGAACTTGCTACACACAAAAATGTACCTTTTCTAAGTAGCAATAAAAGAAGTTATATTCCTTTCTATGTCATTAATAGTGATATTTGATGTCCATCTACTATCTTTAATGTTTCTGGGATAAAATGGTTTGTTTCTTTCATTGATAATTGTACTCGTGTTATTTGGATTTGTTTTGCTTAAAAATAAGTTTGATGTTAGTACCGTACCCCCAAATTTTTATTCCATGATCAAGAATCAATTTGGGGTCAGTATCAAAAGATTTAGGTTAGATAATGCTAAGGACTACTTCGATCAAATCCTTACCCCATTCTTCTAAAAAGAGGGAATAATTCATAAGTCTTCTTCTGTAAAAACTCCATAACAAAATAAGGTAGCAAAATGGAAAAATGGGCATATCTATGAGAGAACCTAAGCCTTGTTATTTCAAAACCATATGTCCAAAGAATTTTGGGGAGATGCAATTCTTCCTCCACTCATCTCATAAATTGTTTGTCCTCTTGAACCTTAGGTTTTAAGAGTCTTATGGACATTATTTCAACTTTTTACCTAAACCTAAAAACTACAAAAAACCTTGTCCCTAAGGTCTTTGGGTGCACATCTTTTGTCTATATCCAAAATCAAAATAAGGGGAAATTAGATTTAAGGGCTCTAAAGTGTGTCTTTGTGGGTTATTCGTTAACTCAAAAAGGGTACAAGTGTTATCATCCTCCATCAAAGAAATTCTACGTCTAGGTAGATGTCACATTCAATAAACAAAAGCCTTATTTCACCAATCCTTATCTTCAGGGGGAGAATTTTACTAGAGAAGGTAAAGAAGAGTTTTTGCCTAATCCGTCATTGTCTAAGACTCCATCTGATCCTTTTACATCCGCTTCCATACCTTTTTGTTCATCTGATCCTTTTGCAACCCCTTGTTCATCTAAAACATTAAATGAACCACATGAAAAACCTGATTTGATATTTGGTAAAGGCAAAGTATACAAAAGAAGAAATATGGCTATCTTAATGCCTATATAAGTCTGAGAGTCCAACTCTAATCCTTTGAATGAGGTAACAATTTCTAACTGTCCATTATAAGATGGAAATGGATTTCATTAGGATAAAAATGACTAGGACCTTCCAATTGCTATCAGGAAAGGAACCAAAGAGTTTACAAAATGACCATTATTCCCTCTTACACATTTTCGGTCGTTTAAGAATTTTTCATCATCTTATAGTGATTTCCTTGTAAGCCTAAATACCAACACCATTCCTACCACCTTATCTGAGGCTTTGTCTAATAGAAAATGGAAAGATAGAGGCATTAGAGAAGAATAAAAGTTTAGAGTTTGCTAAGTTATCGACAGGCAAGAAACAGATGGGTTATAAGTGGGTGTATAAAGTGAAGTATAGAGAAGATGGGTCGATTGAAAGATACAAGGCATGGTTATTAGCCAAGGGGTATACTTAAACTTATGAAATTGATTATCTAGAGACCTTTGCTCTTGTTGCAAAGGTGAACATAGTTAGAGTATTATTGTCCCTAACAGCTAATTATGGTTGGGATTTGCAATAGTTTGATGTCAAGAATGCGTTCTTACATGGAGATTTAGAGGAGGAGATATACATGGAGGTTTCGCTAGTTATAAGAATAACTTAGCTACTCATACTGTGTAAATTGAAAAGGGTATTGTATAGCCTTAAGCAATCACCACAGGCATGGTTTGGTAGATTTGAAAAAGTTATGTTGGCTATGGGACACAAACAAAGCCAAGGAGACCACACACTATTCATTATACGCTCTCCTTTAAGGGGAGTTACAGCTCTTTTGTTGTATTTTGATGACATAATAGTAACAGGAAATGATGTTAAGGAAAAAAAAGGTTTTAAGTCAGTGTTTTGCTAAGGAATTGGGGAGGCTAAAGTATTTTCTTGGGATTGAGGTTGCTCTATTGGACCCCGTTTTCGGAGTCCAACTCAGAGGTCATAAAACGTGAGCTTATTACTATAACGTGGGTGTAATCTATTGAAAAACACCTTAACCATTATTAATTCATCTTCATGCTTTTATACCATAACATATCTTACTTATATGTCTCCGCAAT
>JANIIA010000006.1:26424215-26439709 GCA_027478495.1 Erythroxylum alaternifolium | reverse complement strand
CCACCCTCGCGGGGCACGGATTCGGGTATCACAATCGATATCGGGTTCGGGTTCAGCGGGAGTTGGGGTGTTACACGATTCACCTCTCAATTTATCACTAAATTATGCAATTGTGGAAATTAAATCAATCAATTCCAGTAAAACACAAACAATCAAATTTCATTAAATCAAAGATAAAATCTCGAAGGTGAGTTTAGAAACAACATCAACATCCAAAAATCCTATCACTAACTATTATTCCAATCCTGTACAAGAATAAAATTGAAAATAATAGGAAATAAGAATTTGAATGGATGACAAGAGGCAACGACGTCGAGAAACTCCTAATCTGGAAAGTACGTCGAGTTAACTTCTTCTCCACTTCTCTCTTCCTTCTTCTCTTTCTCTATCTCTCAACAATTCTCTCTAAAGTTTCTTTGAAAGTGGCTAATGCAAAAGCTGCTCACCCTTTTTTGTCTTGTTCTTTAAATACCTTTTGTATTTTGAGCAGTTCTATGGTTTCTGGGGTCTAAAAGGTCTGAAAAATCCCTCGAAACATGACATTTTTTTAGTGTCTGTGTGTCTGCTCAATGCAAGCCACCATTGTGGCCCTACATACTATGATTGTGGGCCATATCTGAGCATTTTGTCACGATCGTGGCAAGCAGGCCACATTCGTGGTCCATGTCTTAGGCTTTTGTCATAATCTTGGCATATGGGCCACAATCGTGGGCTGACTTTAATGCTTCTGTCACGATCGTGGCCTATTGTGCCATGATCGTAGGTTGTTGTTTCAACCCTAGTGTCTCTGAAACTTTTTCATTCTTTAATGTTGACCCTAAAACACTAACAAACAAATCAAGGTACCTCAAAAACATAATAGTTAAGCTCAAAGACTTGTACTAAGCCATAAAACACTTAAAACATAAATAATTAGCAAACTAACACAATTCTAACCTAAACACATACTAAACGATTGAATTAACAATTAAATGCATATCAAAATATGCCTTAAAACATGATGCAATTCACTCTTATCAATAAATTCTTTATTGAGCACTTAACTACCTCAAATAGTTTATGTTATGTCTAATGATTGCTGACTACACTACCTTTAACTAGAGTATGCAATAAGTAGTATCAAAATATAGATAATCCTATACAAGATACTTTGGTGATTTCAAGTCAAAGATCACTTATTCAATCATCATAATAAGAATTTCCATAGACACAAAAATAATGCTTCAAATCGAACTCTCACATAGGGTGAACTTTTTCTTCGACAAACATCCAGATGTTAGCTTAAGTATCTCTATACTTTAACCTATAAAATCAAATAATTCCTCCATAAGGGAGAAACCTAACTTATGCTGGTATTTTTATACTCTATTAACGTCCAATCTTAATAAAATAATGACAAGGAATAATTTAATGATAACAAATAAATGCAATATTAATCTCGTAATTATGATCTCATCATAATTTCATTTTTAATCTACATTTATCCTATGAACTTTATCATATAAATCTGAATATGTATAAGATAAATAATGTTTTGAAATTTTTTTAGCCACCAAAGTTTAAAAGTAGGACTTAAACCAACACCTTATTATTGTCATCTCCATTCGCTACTTTAACCATAACCAAGATTGATCAATAGCAAATGAAGTCGCCAATGCATAAAGTGAGTATACTTTAAATAAATTCTTTAAGGAAAAGAATCATATGACTTGGAAATTTAGTCTTGTTATTCCTCTCAATGCAATCATATCAATTGGAAATTTAGTCTTGTTTATAGTTCTTTCTCAGTAGTTTCTAGGTACTATGAATTCTTATTTTCTCATACTCCTATAAACTTACTTAGCTTTAGAATCACTCTCCATACTCCATCTACTCCTATCCTATTAGCCTTCTTACTTCAAGTGTGCACTATGTCATCTTCCTTAGCTACACTTCCTTTTTTATCTACTATGTCTTACTTTGTCTGCTGGACAAATGGATATTTCAAATGGATTCCCACCTTTTGTTTCTTATCAAACTCCTACTATATCAGTTTAGCCACCACACCAAGCTATCCCTCATTCAACTCCTAACATTGTAGGCTCATCTAATTTTAAGAAGACATAGGTGCAAGTGGCTAGCAATATTATCCCTAATGCTAGGTTGAGTCATTTTCCTCTAAGTAGAATTAAAAAGCAACAAATGGTATCACCTCCTATGAAACTACTGATAGTAGGAGCACAGAAATGGTGCGAAACATTAATAGGTTTTTTATTCATAAGAAGATAGCTTTTCCAATGATGAAGCATTGGAAACTCATTAATTGGAATCAATATGGTTTGATGGATAATTTTGCTAACAGTGATGATACTTTCTTTTTTAAATTTTCATTCAAGGAAACTGCTACAAAGGTGCTTGAAGTGGGTCCTAGTCATGTCCAAAGAAAGCCATTCCTTTTATAGATGTGGAAACCTGGTCTAAAAATTAAATAGATCAAGCAATATAAAATACCTTTATAGATTAGCATCTATAACACCTTTGGAATACTAAACAACCAATGGATTAAGTTATCATATAAGCTATTTTGGCAAACCCATTTGTATGGATCAAGCAATAATAGAGATATCTAGAATTAATTTTGTAAGATTCTATATTTTGGTAAGCTCGATCACTTATTTTCCTAAAACTATTCCCATTGTAAGACTAAATGAAAAATTTGAAGTCATAAAGAGTAGTTTGAGGGTCACTTATACATGGAAACTTGAAATGAGGGGGCCATAATGAAATGGATTCCTAATAGAGTGATGCTTAAGACATGATTTTATGACAAACTAGAGAAAGCTAATGAAATAGAAGCTGTTGATCATAACAAAAAGACATACGAGAAAGTGGAAGAAAGTCAAATTAAACCTATAGAGAACAAAGAGAGACAAGAATCTTCAATTCAAAATGAATCAGCTTAATCATAAAATATTTCAAGAGTGTGGAATATAGTGAAAGAATGTTTGAACACTCCAAGGTTAGTGAAGCTAGAGAAACAGGTTACTAAAAAGAAGTGTGATTGTAAGATCTCTGAGAAAGAGTTTAAAACTATAGTGAGGAGGAAATCGAGTAAGAAAAAGAAACCACCTACTCAAAGCAATAAGACATGAAGATTGAAGCTTGTAACATCAGAAGAGCTAATGCTCCTCTAAAAAATTACTTAAGATTTTATTTTTCAGAATAAACCTAGCCTCCTAGCTATTTTGGAATCTAGAATCAGAGTAAGGAATTATAATATTCTGAAATTGCTAATTAGTAATTGGAAAGAGAAAGCAAATTTTCATCAACATCCTAATGGAGAAATCCTAATGTACTATAACAACAACTTAGTTAAAATGTCTGCAACCTGCATTATAAATCAATTAATTCACACTAATTCTCTTTATAAATCCATAAGGATTAGTTTTCAAATTTCCTTCATATATGCTTATAACAATTTATATTAAAGAAGTTAGCTTTGGGATGTAATAAGAACGATTACTAACCATACTCATAAACTATAACAACTCACTAGTGACTTCACTCCCATTTTAACATAAGAAGAAGTGGAGGGCCTTTATGAAAACAAGACTCCTTCTTAGGAGTTAAGGCAATGTATGTTAAATGTTGAAGTCGCCAATGTGGCTTTTAGAGGAAATTTTTTCATGTGGAGAAAAAAATAATAATGAAATCATCTCATAAGGAAAAAAATTAGATAGGAGTCTAGCAAAACTCCAATGGTTCTAGCAATTCCCAAATAGCTTCACATAGTTTCCTAACATTTGATTATCAAATCACAAACTAATAAACACTATAATAGAATCTACAAGATTCAAATACCTTTTAGATTTAACAATTTCCACCTTTTAGATTTAACAATTTCCTTATTAATGTACTAGGTTTTGAAGATAATTTATAGAAAGGTATTAGTGTTGAGGTGCATGGATCCAAACAACACAAATATATGCAAAGATTGAAATTGATTAAACAAAATCTTAAGCTATTGCATAAGGAAAATATAAGAAATGTATATAACCTTATAACTACAACATATAGAACTTGGGTTTTAGTCTAGGATGACTTATATAAAAATCCACATTATAAGATGTTTAAGGATAATGAAAAATAGGCAATTAATAATCTCCCAAAGGCCTATCATGTAACCACTCTTTGATGAAGCAATGATCCAAAATAAAATGGATCAAAGGAAGTGACAAGGGCTCATCATTCTTTCACATATTAGTGATTGGTAGGAAATGTGCAAATAGATTCTGCAACTTAATGATTGACAATTAAATCATTTCCAATAAAGACATGCTGAAGTAGGAGGCTTACAATTATTTCTCTAACTATAAAAATGCCCCCACCTATGCTCAATCATCTTTTGAAGTGTTGAAAAGTATAATGATAAGGATCATATCATGAAAAAAACAAAATACATTCCAAACCTACAACCAGATAAGAGAATGAGTAGGTTGTCAAATGTCTGAATCCTCATAAATCCCTAAGACTAGATGGTTCAACTTACTGTTTTTCATAAAAACTTAGTCTATCATTAAAGATATGGTTCAGCAGTTTTTTCTTGAATTTTTTAAGAATAAAACGCTACATAAGAAGATTAATGTCAATTTCATTACACTCACAAAAGCATTTCAGAGACTTCTGGCCTATAGCTTATTGTAACTCCAACTACAAAATTGGTTCCAAAATCATGGTGGATAGATTAAAGGAAATTATATTCAATTATGTGGATAGTATACAAAAGGGCTTACATACCTAGAAGAGAAATAGGAGACAACATTAAGCTAATGTGAGTGTTTATGAAAGGCTATTCTAGCAAAAAATAAAAAGGAAAAACTATATTTTGAAAGTTAATATGAAGAACGCTAATGCTAATGCTAGCTTGAACTTTCTATGTAACATCATAAGAGCCTTGGAATTTCCAGATTGCTTCATAAATTGGACAAAATATTGCTTCATCAACCTTCTTTTAGCATCCATATAAATGAAGAACCTATAATTACCTTTAATACCTCCAAATGCATTAGACAAGTTAATGCAACCTCACCACACATATTTGCTCTTGTTATGGAAGTGTTCAATAGACTATTGAAGAGACTTGTGAAGAGAACTAAGCATTTCAAATATCATTACATATTCTAGAAATTGGGCATCACTAACCTCATTTTTGCTAATGATCTAGTTATCTTAGATAGAGTGGAGCGAAATTTATTATCAACTGTGATGAAGGCCATCAGATTTCTTACCAAATTTTATAAACTTCATATCAAAATAGACAAATGCTCTTTTCACATATCAGAGAATGCAAGCATTAGAGTCACATGATAAGAGACACCACTGGCTTTAAGGGGATGCCTTTTACCATTTAATTATCTTTGAATTCTAACAACTACTAGTAAATTAAACTATGTAAGCTTAAAATGATTGGTGGATATGATACAAGCTAGAATATCCAGATGGAGTATGAAAACTTTATCTCTTATTGGAAAAGCTTAATTACTTACAGTTGTGTTGTCTTTAATCAATATACATTAGGCTACACATCTTGCAATTCCTATAGTGATGATCAAAACTATTGACAAGATCCTTAGAAAGTTTCTCTAGTTAAGGAGAAATGATAAGTAGTTATAAAGCTGATACCAAATAGTCTGAAGTACGCAATTGAGAAAAGCATAGAGGTTTGAACAAAATTCCTTTGACACTATTGAATACATGCATGCTTGTCAAGATATTGTGGAGATTTTAAGTCATAAAATTCAATGGGATAAATTTAGTAATTTTGACTACATCGTGTATTAGGAAATAACTCTTGAATTTTATACTACTCTTCAATTTGCATCCTGAGATCTAACTAAATTTAGGTTTTGGTTGAGATGTTAACCTTATCATTTGAATTATTTTTTTTAGCGAGCATTGGTGGATTTCCTCATTCGAACATAACTTAAAAGCATGATGCTTTTTGTAATAAGAGGTATTGGAAAAACTTAACAGGGTTAGATAATTATAATGTTCAAAATACACTTAATAATTTCGTTCTTTCTTTCAAGCATTTGTTACTACATAAGTTTATATGTGAAAATGTTTTTGATAAATCATAAAGTAATAAATGTTTTGTTAAGTAATTATTCATTTTGTGGTGTCTGGATAACAATTTAAAAGTTTACAAAATGACCCATATTTTCAATTAATAACTACTACTCTTAAAAAGAAAAGTAGTTATCTTGGCATGAGCTATATTGTCACTGAACTTACTATGTACTATAGTGTTAATTTTAAAGGACTAATCATTGTATTTCCTAATATTTCAAATCATACTCACTTAAAGTGAGCTGAAATCTTGGCAGTTGATAATATGGAACTCCAAGATTTTAGCTCCAAAACACATGTTAAGCACAGTACATGACCAGCTAGTTCAATTTCTACACCACCACAGTAGTAAATTTAAGGCTTAACAAGTGAAGAGATAAAGGATGATGAAAAGGAAGGCTAGAAGAAGGTCTTCAATTTGGTTTCTGACAATAACAAACTACTAAAGGAGATGGCATAAGAACAGTGATGACCACGACACGAAATCAAGAAGATTTACAAATAATTCGTTACTTAAGGTGTTCAAATTTTGTCTCCAATACTGTCACTACCTCAATCTCTTTAATGGGTTTCATGCTCTTAACCTTTTCTTTTTGTTATTGCTTTTCATTTTTCTTTTTACATATGTGTTGTTTGTTTTCTCACATTAAGGATAATGTATTGTCTAAGTGTGAGGAGGATTGTGCATTGACTTTTCATGTGTATGAATTTTGCATATCATATTGTCTTAGTTTTTTATTAGGTTGGCATTGTGTGAACATATGTTGCATATGTGTAAATATGTCAAAGACAATAATTTGATGGAAATACTTTAGCTTTGAACATAGTCAATTAATTTGTAAAGGCATATTTATTTGTGAATTTTTTTGTTTTAAGTACCTTTGGTTGAATATGCATGTTAATTAAGAAATGACATTCATCTTTTCACCTTAGGAAATTTGTTGTATACATTTATCATTATAAGTTAATTGAATGAGTTAGCATCGTTAATAACTTTTCATGAGCATGATTGACTAAAAAGAAATGAGGTAGGCATTGTATTAAATAAATATAAAAATGTTTTAAATAAATAACTATTATACCCTTTTGAAACAAATATTAGGTTATGAATAGATATGGTAGGCAGTTGAGAATGTGATATAGCTGAGTAATCAAGGGCATTCATATAAAATGTTTGTCTTTATATCAAAAGGCTAAAATGACATTCCAACTAAGCTATAATAAAATGTTGTCTAATTGAGTAACCCAGGAACATTCATAAAAAGGTGTTTGCCTTCACATCAAAAGACTAGGTTAATGTTAAAGAAAATAAAAAATGTGGTGTTTCGATAAATAAAACCTAATGATCTTTGAAAATAACAAAAGTTTTCATGAAGGGATACTTAGAAATAATTGCAATTTTTAATTAATTAGTAATTATATATGTATGTGTACAAAGTGATATAGGTGAATGAATATAATGTTAACGTTTTGATTACTATCATTTTTCAATTCAAAGTGCTTAAACATGAAATACATAGGTTAGTAAATTAATGTTTGTGGTTAAATTGATTCCATAAAGTTTGATGCAATTTTCTCATTATTACATGTTGTATGAATGTATTCTTAAGTTTTTATATTTGGTTTGTTTGAGTTTGTATTTTGATTTTGCTTGAGGACAAGCAAAATTTTAAGTATGGGGATGTTAATCGGTGCAATTTACATTATGTTTTGATAGGTGTTTCAGTATGTTTATAGGTGTTTATTAGATGAGTGTAGCATGTATAGGCCTAGAATTATGTTGATGTGAGTGTTTGTTTATATTCTAAGTGCTTGTGTGGTTTTGAGATTGTTTTAAATATTAATTTTACGTTTCTTGAGGTGTTTGATGTGGTTGTTAGTGCTAAAAATCAAATAATTAAAGAATAAGGAAGTTGGAAATGCATAGAGCTGTGTGGGCATAGTCACAAAGAGACTTGAAGAGTTTTTCCCAGAGTCGTGATCGTGATAAAGAGCAATTTTCGAGAGTCATTATCATGACATGCGAGACCTTTCCATCTGTTTAGGGTTCGGGGGAATGTTTGAAATCGATCAAAGGGACAAAAACCTAGTTACACCCCCAGGTCCCTAAGACACTATTTAAGAACATTAAGAAGCCACAAAAACACAACAACAATTATACATAAGTGGATTAAACATGGGAGATCAAGAGAATGTCCAAGATTTCCAATTTTCATATCAAGCTCCAAACTAAGTTTTTCTTCTTTTCCTCTTATTATTTTAATCATACTTGATGTATAAACTAAATTACTAGATGTTTATAACATTTATGAGTTTCTAATTTCTATATTAGGATTTATTGTAAATTTATTTTGTGACTTTGAACTTTGTTGATTCAATACAAAATTCTAGTATTGTGATAATTATGCATGCTTGTACTTTGACAACAAATCAAGATAGTGAGTGAAAAATAATCAGATTAGGTTATACAATAATAGTTGGCTATTTAATAAGTCGTGCAATCATCAAATGGATGATCATTCAAATAGAGATCTTGTGTGAGAACTTAATTATCCAATAGACTTTAGATCTAATTGAAAACATTAAGGAGTTTTATGAATTGAGAGGTTGCAAAATCTGGAATTTCATATTCAATTATGGTTAATTGATTAGGTCTTGAGAGAGAGTAATCAATCATTTAGGAAATCTAGGATTAACATATAATTGGATCAATAATATTCAAGGGAACAAAATAATGAAAGAATAAATCCAAAGCATTCATCCTTGATCAATCGTAATTCAATTTGGCAACTCACTTATTATTTGCATATTTTCTTAGTTTATTTAATATTTTTAATCTCTATTATTATTTTCACTTAAATCATATTCTAGTACCTTAGACAAAATTAGGTTTAATTCTTTTTATCTAGTTCCTCGTGGGATTGGTACCTTTCGATACTATAAGATAAGATCTATATACTTGCCAATGATGAGAGTTTTATTCGATATAAAACTTGCTCAACTACAATCCATCTTCTCCCCAAGAATTTCGACCTATTTCATTCCATAACCTAGTGTATAAAGTTATTGCAAAAATTATGGCAGACAAACTCAACAAAGTCTTAACCCCACTTGTAAGCGCTTACTAATGTTCTTTCATTGAAGGCAGAAGAATTGGCAGTAATCTTCTATTTCCACATGAGCTTTTTAAAGACTATGACACTAATTATAGCAATAAAAGTCATTCCTTAAAGATTGACATCTATCAGCATTTGACACACTAGAGTGGAACTTCATCCTGAATTGCCTTAAAGATTTCAAATTTTTTGACATTTTCAGATCCTATATAAAGGCTTGCATCACCTTTCTGTTCCCTAATAAATGGTGAACCTACTCTAATATTGAAAGGAACTAGAGGCATTAGGTAAGCCTTTTCATTATTTCCACTGCAATTCTAATTAGGATCACCTAAAAGCACAACCAAAGCTCTAAGCAGTTCAAAAATCATTTAAATATGATAGCTTGAAGCTATATACTTTAGCTTATACAGATGACGTACTCTTATTCTATAAAAGTGATCTACAATCTCTATGAGTTATCATCAAATCCCAGAAATTGTTTTCCTACATGTTAAGTTTGAGAATTAACCTTAAGAAGGGTAAACTAATTACTTTAGGTGGTGTTCCTAATGTGATTTTATTATGGAAAATATTTGGCATGTTGATATAAGGGCTCCCCCTTTATATACCTTGGCTTCCTAATTTTCCTTGAAAAGCCTAAGTTCTCTAACTGCTATAAGCTCATTGACTACACAAAGAGAAAGCTTGGGGTATGGTTAAACAAGTTCTTATCATTGGCTAGACGCATATAACTAACCAAGAATATCCTTACTAACTTACAGACTCACTAGGGCTCAAACAATGCTTCCTAAAAGATTTAAAAAGTAATTGGAAAAGATCCTAAGGATATTTCTTTAGTCAAGAGAATTAGCAATGCCTATAGAGCCAAATTATGTTAAAAGAAAGTTTCCTCTCCCATTTAAGAAGGAGGCCTTGAATTTACATCCCTAAGGAATCAGAATGAGGTTCTGATTGCAAAATGAATTTGGAGATTACTAAAAAATAAAAAGGACATATGGGTTAAATAGGTCCATACTTACTATTTGGAAAATATCAACTTCTAAAGCTTGAAAGAAACCAGAGGGCATTATTGGCCTTTAGTTAAGGTGCTAAGGATGAGGAAAATAATCTACTCCTATATCAAGATACATGTTGGAAATAGGCTCGATACATAATTATGAATGGACAACTACATTAATATTAGCCCCCTCTACCTAAGAACTGAGCTAAATTCCCTCAAAAAAAATTTCCAAAGAATTCTAAGGTCTCACAGATCATTCAAGGGTTAACTGCCACCTTACTCATAGAGGTACGTCCAATCATAACCAATAATCTCCCAGATTATCTTCCTAATCCCCTAAATTTAGACCTCCCTTTCTGGCAACTCTATAAATCTAAACTTTCACACTGCTTCCCTCCTTCAAAATATAAGATCTCACTTTCCTAAGGTGAATTGGTTAGATCTTATATAAAAGAATTCAATTATGTCAAAATCCTCTATAGTATGTTAATTAGCCATACTAGGAAGACTATGGACTAAGGACATGTTCAATTATATTCAGAACCTTTTATATGTCCTTTATAAGACTGACCTAGAATTTATCCCTCATATATTCTTTAAATGCCTCTACATCTCTACTAATTAGTCTAGCATCCAACCCTAAATTATGAATCTACTATAAGGAGGTAGAATAAATAAGAATAGTGGATTGGGTAACTAATTTATCAACAAATAAAATCGAACTCTATTATGATCCAAATAACCTTTTCCTACCACATTTATACTCTCGAGAGAGCAAAATTATCGATCCATAAGGGAATTGAAATTCAAAAATATCCATTAGCAGAAAAAAAAACTCTCATATTAGATTAGGGAGGTATTACTAGCTAACCAAAGCTAGATCATGTTAAGTAATAGATGCTGAGAATGATAGGGCCTACCTTAATTCTCAATGGAGAAATGGGCATAGAGTAGAGGATACACTACAGCTACAAAAGAAATAACAATAATATGAAGCATTATATCTCTGCTTGCAACATCAATATAAATAGGAAAGCCTAGCAAAAAGAACACAATGGAAGGCGATTATCAAACTAAATAGTGAAAATATAATAGTTGAGTGTTGATTGTTGCTTACCCATTGACAATCCCCTCTGCTGCATGGTTTGCTTCAGACAGTAGATTGTTATCCCTTTCCAAGTGATCATAAATAGGCTCCTCCTCAGATGGAGCATATAGACAAAGTCTTGAGAAGTTAGATTAATTAGGGTATTGGCTTAATTAATTAATATGTTTCTCCAATTACAATTTTCGTTAACATAAGTATAATATGTTGTTTCAACCCATCCCCACTACTCTTAACTTTATTTCATTTTGATTATACATGTTTGGGATTTTCTGAGCTTACCTTTTATAAAAACATGTTGTATATCTTCCTTTAATATATATAATTTTTAGTTTCTAAAAGAAGCAAGGCATTTTACCTTTGTTTTTAGCATCTAATGATACTGTTTATTTTTTTAAAATGTAATAAAGAATTATATTAAATTAATCTCCCCAGGAATTAAATTTACAATTCAATCAAAGGATCATTAAAGATAGTAAGTTTGAATTACTTAATACATAAGTATAGCTTTAATCAAAAGGAAAATTAAATTCTAAAGTCTACACATTTGAATGGTTTGAAGGCTAATGTTATTTATGAGTTGTTGAACAATATCAATGCTCTAATTATCTATAGTAGGCCTTACGTAATGGCCTCAACATTGGTAGCAACATTAACAAATAGCCTTTTGTTTCTTTCATACCAAATTCCATAAACCAAAGCTCCTAATGCAACCTTAAATAGCTTTAGATCCCCCTTTGAATGGAATGCATTTTAGTAGCATATTAAATGATATCATACCAGTTATGAAGAGTGTAATGAAGAACAAAGAAGATAAGGATGTTGCTTCATAGTCTTGTGGAGAAATTGCAATTGTAAAAAATGGTCTAAGTCCTTAAGTGCAAGTAAACAAATAACATAACTCATGTCATAACTTCAAGGTGAATTTAATACCAATCTTTCTAAACAATGCGAGCCACAAAGTAAAAGTACTAGATGGAATGAGAGAAGTAGCTTATACCAACTTCTTCATTAGTAGTTAGAATGGATACTATTTCTTTTTTGGTAAAGTTTAATGAAAACCAAAGAAGATAAGGATGTTGCTTCATAGTCTTGTGGAGAAATTGCGATTGTAAAAAATGGTCTAAGTCCTCAAGTGCAAGTAAACAAATAGCATAACTCCTATCATAACTTCAAGGTGACTTTAATACCAATCTTTCTAAAACAAATGAGAGCCACAAAGTAAAAGTATTGGACGGAATGAGAGAAGTAGCTTATACCAACTCCTTTATTGGTAGTTGGAATGGATACTGTTTCTTTTTTGGTAGAGTTTAATGAAGATCAAAAAAGATAAGGATGTTGCTTCATAGTCTTGTGGAGAAATTGCAATTGTAAAAATGGTCTAAGTCCTCAAGTGCAAGTAAACAAATAACATAACTCCTATTATAACTTCAAGGTAACTTTGATACCAATCTTTCTAAAAAATGTGAGCCACAAATTAAAAGTGTTGGATGGAATGAGAGAAGTAGCTTATACCAACTTCTTCATTGGTAGTTGGAATGGATAATGTTTCTTTTTTGGTATATGTCATTAACATTTTTTATACACATTACATAGACATGGGTTCAAATATTAATAATATATTTAATAGAGTCATCACTCCACTTTACTAAGGAAAGATAAAGAAAAAGCTAAGGGACAGAAATTAAAGAGGTCCTCAGAAGCAAAATGAGTTACCCTAAGTGGTCACTAAGGTCTGTGAATGATTTTGTAAATTTAAATATTTTTTGAAAGAAAATAAGCTCAAGTGTAAAGTTAAAATTAGGATAAATAAAGAAAATAAAACATGTGGATAAACATTTGAGAATATTTGAATTTAAGTACAACTTAAAATAAAAATCTTCAATTGATATTTAAATTTTGAAATTAAATTTAATATATGTGGATGAATGCTTAGAGGTTTATGTTTTGACCTAGGGATTAAAAAATTAAACATTAGAGATGCTTAGATTATATCACAAGAAATAATATTTATTTATTTAAAATAAGATATTTTGACTTGTATGAAAATCAATTTAAATTAGAAAAAAAGGTGATAGGAAAGAGGAAAGCAAAATAAGGGCTCTTATCTAAGGCTAAAATTTTAGAAAGAAATTGATGAATTAGGCTATTTACATTAAAAATGGGATGAAATTTATTTTAATTAGTCATGTTAGGTCGATAAACTTTTGGTTTTGAATTTTCTAAAGAAAAGAAAATTTAAATGTCTATTAAGTAAAAGAAGACCCTAAATCTTAAAGGGGTTGGAGGTTCGAAACTAGGGGCTTAAACAAACAAACCTAATGGGCTAACTAACCCTATATTCAAATGAAGTACAAAAAAAAGATAGAAATATATTCCAAATGGGCTTGTATACCTAACTAGATTTTAATCTCAAACTAAGTAAGAAATAATAATTTATTCTTAATGGACTTATAGACCGAAGTAAATTTTTATATCGTAATTATTAAAAAAAAGAGATTCTAAAAAGAGTCATGGGATTCTGAGAACGTTATTTTTTAATAAGCCATTTATTTGGATCTTTCTTTCATATTATACCCCTCGTTAGGTCAAGCATTCACAATTCTTAAAAAGTAAATAAAAGATATTTTTAATTAATTTTAAGTTTAACTTTGGATATGGTCCTCTTGAATCAATCTCATTACCTAATTTAATTATGAAAATAATAATAATTTGTAGTCCTCATAAGTTAAGGCCAATGTAATTGTTTTTTCTAATTAGCTAAAAAGTGATATAAATTAACTAAAATAAACAATATTAAAATATTTAAAAAGGTACATATATTTATTCCATATAATAAGTTAGGCTTAGTCTTAAAATGGAACTTATTTGATTGAATTTAGGCTCAATAAAGTCTCATAAACTTTCAATTTCCTTGCAAAACTTATACTTTGTGTTTCCCTGCTAATCCAGCTAAAAAGAATGCATAAATTTTTTTGCCTATGGAAAGCAAGCAAACATATTAATAAATTCTTTTAAGGAAATAACATTTGAGATAATGCCCCTAATTTTTGGAAATTAAAAGAATATATTAGAATAACGCAAAGCTAAAACATTACGAGAGACTACAACCCAAGAAGTAAAGGAGCTAGTCTTAGAGATGAAAACAAAATGAAAAATAACTAGAAAGAACAGACAATCCCTTAGAAAAAGAGTACAAGCCAAGCTATTCAAAAGACTAAGTTAGTAGCTAAAACTAGCCATATATGCTAGAAATAACATTAATCAAGCTCATTGCAAGTGAAAGAACTAAGCAAGCTCCTCTTATTATATCCATTTACCTTAATATCATTATGTTTCTTAAGATCACTAAGTTGAAGTTTTAACTAATCCTCTTGAGCACACTTCAGATTCGAAGGAATACACCAAGCAACCAAAAGCTATTTGGAGTAACTTTACATCAACCTTTCTAAATGTTAGGGGTTTGATGCCTATTGAGTGATTCCATTCCAACCATTAGCCTCACATGTAACTCCATATCTATTATATCCATCAGTCCATAGTTGCTGAGAGAAAGAATAGTCAAAGAAAAAGTGGTTAATAGATTTATGAGCAGAGGAGCATAACCTACAGGTGGAATTAATATAAGTGAATTCCTCTTAACCTTATCTAGTGTTGTTAAGTGTTCTCTTATTGCCAGCCACAACACAAAGGAAAGCATAAGAGCTAGGAATTTATTCCAAGCTGACTTGCAACAGCTGACCTTAGGGGTTAAAGTTCTAAGTAAGTCTTTACATGACCTATTTATGAATAGGCTTGTAGATTGTCTTAGCCATATAGCTCTATCTTCATTAGTGTGGTTAGGTAGATAATTTACGAAATAGCTCTAAAGGGAATTCACGTACCTAACTATGCACAACTAGTTCCTCCTATCAATCAAGGCACTTACACTAGTATTGGAGGGGAAAAGGCTCATTAAACTAAAGAAATTAGGAATCAAGTATAAAGGACTAAAAAGGCTCTAATTTTCACTCTAAAGCCATATATTAGCACCATTACCAATTGTGGTCTTAATAAATGATTGCAGAGTATCCCTCAGCTTTAAGTGTAACCCCCCATTACCCTAGAGTACATACCGAAACGCCCGTGGGTCATTCCGACACATAACCTAAGATAATGGAGT
>JANIIA010000006.1:26405833-26424115 GCA_027478495.1 Erythroxylum alaternifolium | reverse complement strand
GGACTTATTTCACCCATAGATAGCCCTTCTCACTAATAATTCTCCATAAAATTTTATCTGGGAATATCTTATTCACAAATTATATAGAGAAAATTCCTAGACCACCTTCATTTCTTGATAAACATATCGATATTCTAGCATATATTTAAAATTATTTAGTGTTATGCATAACCTCTTTAGAAGCGATAGATAAACAGACCAATATATATAAAGGTTGTTAAGTACATAGGCAAAAAGTAGTATTTCAGCATATAAGAGGCTTTTAATTATCCAACCCCACTATTCTTCTTCTTATCAATTAAAAGATTAGTTGAAATTCCATATAAGAATTATCCTTAAGCTTATAAGAACACCTAGTTAGATAAAGAGGGATTTAAGTGAGAAACATGCTAGATTACTCAACTTATTAACGATGTGAAAACTATCTTGGCAAACCATTAAGAAACTTTTCTCCTTCTTGATGGAAAGTCTAGATAGCAAGCTAAATTCCTTAACTGAATTCAAAAGCAGGAAATAGAATCAAGATTTGCACTAGAAAACAGAAGGAGATCAAATGCAAACGCTGAATATGAAATCTTCAAGGAACCACACACTTATAATGTCTAAAACTCCTCTCATATTGATATTGAGCTTAATGGTTCTTAAAATTACTTTACTGGTAAGGCAAAAAGGAGCCCCTTACTTAATTCCTCTAGAACACATAACATCTTGTAAGCCTCCTTATTCAAAAGAACATTAAATAAAGTTTTGGAAATGTAATAGACAATACATGCGATAAATAATTATGGAAAACCAAAAGTAGTTAGTTTATGTTAATGAAGCTTCATTCCATAGTGCCAAAAGCCTTACAAATGTTAATTTTTGATACACAATGTCTGAACTTTAAGATGGTAGTTCCCTAATAGGTTTTAAACAATCAAAACATTATTCCTAATGTTCTTATCTTTAATAAAAGCAATTTGGGCATGATTTATAATACCTAGAAGAATCAATTTAAGTATATTAGCTCAAATTTTAAGTACTTTTATAGAAGATATTACAATTGAAATGGGCCTATATTCCTTCTACGGCGAGGGATTGGAAGGCTTGGGAATTAAATATAAGTGAGCATTATTTCAGGCTTTTAACATCTTGGAGCTAAAAAAGAGCTTCATAAACAAGTTTTTTTAGATGATCCCAAAATTTTTAGTAAAAGAAGGCATTGAATCTATGTATCCCTAAAGCCTTATTTGAATTAAAATTAAATATCACCCTCTCAATCTCCTCCCTCATAACATGTTTGATTAAGAGCTCCTCATGATGCCCAATAATCAACTTTGGGATGATTGAACTAATAGATTGTTTTGAAGCATGGCCTCTTCTTAAGATCCCTAAGATGATTTGAAAATATTCCTTAGTATGGTTTAATAGGTCAACATGCTCAGTGAAAACAATTCCTTCTTCTTTTAACAATAAGGTAACTTTGTTGATGTTCCTTCTAGCTAAAAAGGCACGGTGAAAGAACTTGAAATTATAGTCACCATCTTTAAGCTATAACATCTTTAACTTTTGCATGATGAGAGAGTTATAGTCTTTTAGAGAATTTATATTCCTTTATAGCAAACATCTTTTTGGAGTCATCCATTGGCTTTACTTGAACTGATATCTTTTCCACTTTTACAATATTCATTTATCACCAAAAGTAGCTCTTTTTGTAATGGATGGTTTCTTCCTTACATGCGCTATTACATAGCTCATATTGTCTCATTAAGAGGGACTCCTTAGTCTTTGTAATGATCACAAAAGCATCTTATAAACCATTATTCTTACACAATTGATTGAAAAAATTGAAAGGTGAAATTCTTCTTTGATTTAATGACAAAACTCTATTTTCTATTAAAGAATGATTTAAGCATAGGTAATTACTAAAGTTTGCACTACTGTGTTGAATTTTCTTAAACATTCAAAATTTACTGATGTCATGTCAAGATTTTTCTCTAAAGAGCCAATCCCTTCTTGTCTATTTTTCAAAGTAAAATAGCATCCATCAAGACTAAGACCAATAACTTATAGACTTAAGAGGCAAGACCTAAACTCTTTGTAAGAGTTATTGCTACTTTGATTTCCCTCAGCTTCAAAAGAAAGCAATGCACAATTAAAGTCCCGAAAAATTGGTTCTATGATTAAATTATTAAATAATAAATGCTCATTCCATAATGACGATCTTTGGACGGCAAGATTTTAAGCATAAATAAACGATATCCAGCCTTTACCAATGCCCAGACATTTAATATAAAAGTAGACACATTAAAATGATATAGAAGAGTTTAATACCTTAATCAAGTTAGGATTGTAAGCAGTAAGAATTCTACCTAGATGATGTTTATTATAGTTGGTGATTAGCTTCCATTAATTTTTGAAAACTCAGATATTTGCAAAATGATTTTTAAAATACCAAAATGGATTGGATTTTGAGACTTAATACAATATACTACTACCAACTGGTTCTTGGGGTTATTTAACCCCTTTGTGTTCCAAGAAAAACGTAGACATTAGTTAGAAGAAATTGGGGCATTGCCCTTGGCCCTAGACCTTGACTTTCTCCTCTTTGTTATTTAAATCCTTTCTGGATCTCACAAAAAGGACTTAGTTAGTATCCTTGCCTTCGAAGCTTCCATCAACTTTTGAGGATACCTAGACTAAATTAAGCTGTGTGAAATTATCACTAGCTCTCTCCTACTAATTTAATAGAGATTTCCTCTTTGTAATGGTTTCTAAGTAAGCCTTTAGAGTTGGAGAAAAGCTGGTAGCTTGATCTAGAGTCTTCCACCCATCTCTAGCCTATTACCTTTCTAGAATAGGCTTGTCAATAATCATTTCAAAATAACTATCCTACTAGTCCATGTAGATGGGATTGAGATAAGACAATGTTATACTCCTTTTGGTGGCTCTCCAGTCCTATCAAATCATCAAAATCACCCGTAACAAAATTTCTCCTAATTGTTTGTCAGGCTTTGCCTTACAGTGAGTAGGGCCTCTATTGATAAGAGACTTTTATTATATCTTCCACTAAGGTATCATTCTCTCCCAACCTAAGCAAGGGGATCTTTTTAAAAAGTTTATGCTTCATGTCAACATTAATACAAAGGTCTGTATCCTTTTTCTAACAGTGATAGCCTTATCTAAACACACCAGTCTTCCAAGGAAGCTAGCCAATATATATAGGCCCTTTGTAACCAATATTCAAATGGAATTTTATAAAAATTGTCCCAAATTTATACTTGCTTTTGCTTAAAATTCTTAAGGTTAATGCATGATTTGTACATTTATAAATAAATAGGGAGATTATTGCAAGGATATATATTAGAATCAATCACTTTCTAATCCTTTTCCTTTGTGGAAAAATTAAAGAGGAACATATACTCCTCATTAAGCATTATCTCTAGGAATCCCTTTCCTTTTCACTACCTAAATGCCCAAAACTTTATAATCAGGAAAGACGACTTTGTACCTGAGAAAAATCCCACCATTATTCAGCATCAGGAGCAAGAACCCTTTTTAAAAACATCCAATGAAGGAGATACAATAATGGAACCCTCTATAGACATGGGAGGGTAGAGTAAAGAGGTTTAAGGATTTTCCTATAATTAGGAGGCTAAGCAGAAGAGGAAGGAGGTTAAAGAGAAGTCTCAGGGACTCTAGGTTGGCTAAACAATTTAGAGGGTAATATAGAAAATTGAATATTTGAGCATGCCCAAGGAAGCGATTGGTTTTTTATACAAAGAGGGGAAAAGCTACAACAACAAATAGATTTTTTCGAAAATCAATTACCAAAAATGGTAACTTTGAGGGCGGGAACAAGGAGAATACTATAATTGCCCTTCTAAAGCCAAACTGTAAGAAGAGTAATGACGGTCACTAATAAAACAAAAAAAGGAGAGGTAGAAAGAAAAGGAAACATTGCTAACAATGGAGAGAAGGATGAAACAGATAACAAAGGAAGAGATCTGACTATGGAGGAATTCAAGGAACTATCAGGACCAAAGGGTAACCATGCCAATAGCAGCTTTTACCTATTTGATAATGCTAGTTTAAATACAATACCAAGGGCAACTGAAATGGGAATGAAGAAAGGTACCATACTATTTAAGTACTTTAGAGTATCAATGTCACAAAGAAAGCTGTCAGTAGATGATTGCAAGCTATTGATGAAAAGATTCCATAACAAAAAGTAAGTCACTGATACAATAGATCCCTCTGCTATAGAGGGAGACTACATATTGTTTAAACAATACTGAACTATCTAGCAAGCTACTGAATCAACCATTTATCACTCCCAAAGAATATTCTAAAGGAGATAGACAAAAAGTTGAAGGACTTCATATAGAATGGACCCAACTTAAGCAGAAGGAAAACTAAAGTAAGTTGGGAAGTGTTATGCCTACCTAAGAAGCAAGGGGGCTAGGAATTTACTCAGCTAAACTATAGAATAAAATTAGTTTAGAAAAAAAGTTGTGGTGGATATGTAGCAACAAAGAAGAATTATAGGTGAAGTGGGTGCATAAAGTATATATATGGGGTAGCAGCTTATGGAGGTTGAAAATGAAATAGAACATGACATGGCACCTAAAACAGATCTTGGAGATTAGAGAGTGGATGTAAGATTTGATTGTAAGAAGAATAGGTAATGGGCAAAACACATTCTTTTAGTTTGACAACTGACATCAAAAAGGATCTTTGTATAGAGTACAGGAGCTCTAACATCTCAAACGAATGATTAGCCCAAACATTAAAGTTTGCAGTTTCATCAACAACAATCAGTGGAAGTGGTCATTTCACAACAACAGAGGAGCAGAACAAATAATAAACAATATATCCATTATTCAAATAACAAGGAATGAAGAGATAGAGTGGACAGTGAGCAGCAATAAGGTCTTCAGCACTAAATCATTCAGAAAGCATCTATAGGAAGCACCAACAAGAAAAGTAAAGTGGAGTAACAAGGTCTGGGAAGCAAACATCTAACATGCATATGCAAAAGACAAATTGATGTTTAATATTGAGAACCCAAGCTGTGAACTATGTAAAGCTGAGAGAGAAATAGTGGGTCATCTGTTGGTAAAATATAGTTACATGAAACCAATATGGGGAAGGATACAAGATAGGTTGGGGATTCGATTACCAGCTCAACAGTGGGAAGAAATGGTAGATTGAGTCACTAGACTGAATATGGCTAAAATTGCGAACTATAAAGCTTTAAAGATATGCATTATGGCAGTGGTATATTTCATATGACAGGAGAGGAATAGAATACTCTTCAAAGAGGAAGCAAGAGAAATGGAACAAGTCTACCAGAAAATAATTCTATATGGTTGGATCTCTATGCTAGTAAGAAAAGTAATAAATAACCTCTCCCTCAACATGGAACTTTGAATGAGAGTGTTATAGTGTGTAAACTAGCTAACTATAACTTTCTTACTCTTTAGTTAGAAAGAGTTGCTATTAGCTTCTTGTAGTCTTCATCTAAATTTTAACATGTTATAGATGTTTATTATTTATTTTTTAATATAAATCTTTAATTTTCAAAGAAAAGGAAGAGATCTAAAGAAACTTCATGCAAAGCATATAAAAACTTAGAACGATCATATTGCAATGGATTTAAATTAATGCATTCTTAGATTGTCTTAGATAAAACATTTAATTTACTATGAACTTTTGCTACATTCATGATTTTGGATGCATACCTAATTTCGAAGTCATTTAATAATTATTTATCAAAACAAATAAATAGGCTGAATTGAGCCTTTTAAAGCTAATTTCCTTAAACATCTTACTGAATTGTGGGCGTTTATAGATATTCTAGACTAAAAGACAATTTAAAACCAACTAATATGGTTTTAATAAGATCAAATAGTTTTAGCTTTTTGTTTTCAACTTTTTGGAAATTATTTATATGCTTCACCATCTTTATCATATATCTTTGATACTAAAAAAAGAAACGATAACTTCCTTCCTACAATAATAAAATTACTATTTCAATAATAATCCAAACTCATATTTGTAAAAATGGACGTGCAATTTATTTTATACTACAAACAACCTCACAATTTTCTACCGGTATTTTCGGCTACCCATTACCGTATCGATGGTCCCCTTATTCTATATCAACAAAATATATATTCATCATTCATTTGTGTTTTACCTCGACTCATTTCCATTGATAATAACGAATATATTTTTTTTTTCTGTTTATCCTATTTTTAAATAACTTCAGTTGATGAATAAATTAATCATTTATTGCCAATAATAAGAAGAAGTCCGTAATAAAAATTAACAATAATGAGTAAAAAATCCCAATTAATTGTATAATAGCAGTAATTAATCAAATCTCCAATTAACACTATCAAATCCTAAATTACAGAACACACTACTATATTTGCTAATACAAAATGTTACTTGACTATCAAAGAGAAGTAAAAAAACTCATTTAGTACTGCATCATTCAAGATCTAATTTCGTAATATCTATTTCATGTAACATAACTTGAAAATCACCTAAACATAATAAACAGTAACTTGGAGTTGTTATCTATTTTGAGCTCTCACAAGTTGACTCGTTGAAGTTATTTGTTTTTCCACAAGAATCTGACTACATTTCATTAATATTGATGGAGAATATGCATCTTCTTTAAAATAAGTAGAAAACATTTGTACTCGCATAACCAGATGAGTGTGGTATACAAGCTAAATATTAAAAGTAAGAAAAAAGATTTAAGAGTTTATTTGGTAAAAATAGAAATTCAGGGTGTTAAATGTTCCCAGTCGAAAAATACTTGGAATTTTTAAAAAGTTCGTATTGTGGTAGCTGTCTTCGACTCTTCTTTTCTTGTTCATATTGTGGTATAGTGTCAAGGTGTTTTATCTTTTCATTTGTAGCCTCCAAGGAACGAAGTCTTAATGGCCTTCGTGTTAGAGCAAGAATCACTCCAGAAACCAATCAATTGTCGGATAAAAAATATTTATGTCGAAGGTTATATGTAAACCAATACAAAGGGCAGATACTATAGTTGTTGAGATCAAAGCTTTTAGAAACAACATTCAAGTGCAAAATAGGTTAAAACATTCCAACATCACAAACCAAGACTTTTGACACACATCCTTCACACAATACAAGCGGTGTTTCCGGTGAAAACTATCTGAGAATAAAGGAATTCTCGCATTTTCCATAATAAAGCTTTATCTTCGCAATAGTTCAACACTAAATTAGTCAAATGTCAAGATCCAGAGTATGGAATACAGGAGTCAAGCATGGCTCTAAGTTTTATGAGGTTGTAATGATTGTGTTTTATATCGTATTCCAATTGTAGACTCATGTAACGCTCTATATAGCACTCGTACATTTTGCTTATGCCTTTTATAGCTTAATTTATTACCTTCTTTCCAAGCCAAAAAAGAGTGCCCAAAACACCAAGCATAAACACACATGTTAATGATTTGAAATGCCCAGAAAGTTTCTTCGCTAAAAGTAAGCTGAATTTGATTATCTCCTACACCATTATTGACTAACGGGGGCGTCAGGTATAAACGTACGTATAAGAATGTAATATATACACGAATGATCAAATACTTGCGGCAACACTTTCTTTTATAAATTAGAAGCAATCTTCAGAGATAAAATAGAAACAACATTGGAATTTACTCGTCTTCCATTTACGTTAACCAACACTAAAGAGCAATTCAAAGCACATATTGGCTGCAATAGAATGTACTATCTTGTAATTGTCTTCAACAAACTGTTTCCCCAAGAGCTCACATACTTGAGAGCCTGGGGAATATGCCGTCAGACTCTCAATTCTGACTCTTTCTCTTTTCCTTTTTCCTTTATACAACGATATACGAGGATATCCTATATCAGAAGCTAAGAATGACTTTAAACTTTAGGAGAAAGGTACCCCACTGATGCCAAAAATAAAGCCCGAAAGTACCCTCTCCGCATTTTAAACTTGCAAATGTTTTAAACTTTTGGACCAAAATTAGCACACAGTCCGTCCATAGCATATTGAGGCAATGTAGAGGTTTTTCGACCACTTTTCCTGAAAGAGGAACACAACAATACAATTAAGATGCTTGATTTTGTGAGTATCAAAATATCCATCAGACACCTTGTTTGTCATCTCCACTCGCCCTCTGTAAGCTGCAAAATACAAGTGGGATCAAACTGAAATTGAATCTCAACAAGGTACCTTTACATGGGTGCTTGGGAAGGCAGAGGTACGCAGCGTTTCCTGAGTTTCATCCACCATTTTCCGTCTTGGTATGCTAAGTATGAAGGCAGCCTGATCTGTAGTTGCAGCCATAGATGTAATTCTGTAGCCACTCTCCCATCGCCGATGTATTCCCTCACTTGGGTACAAAAAATCAAGCTCCACAACCTTGCAACAGCAATAAATAAATAACGTTGAGATCATTTTATAAATTAAACATGTACAACATTATATGCAAGGGTAACCCTTACCTGATCAGAATATCCAGCATTCCTAGACATTACAACACCCCAGCGGGTGCCAGCAGTTGTCATAGATGTAACATGAAATCCTTCTTTCCACTTCTTATTTATCCACTTGAATGGAAATGATTCGCTGACTTTGTAAGACTGCTGTGTATAAGGAGTCCCTATGTATTGACAAATTTTCAGAAATTAGTTTGGTTATGGTTAATTTGGCTACTTCAGTGGATTGATCTTTTTCAAATAGCAAGGACCTAACTTGTTAGTCATCCTCCAAGCCCAGTATCCTTATCTTAACAACAGAAGTCCACGTTTAAACACAGCATGCAATAAATCATAAGTATTAAAAAAGAAAATTTGTATGCAGTGCAGAAGTGTTGCCAACCTTTCGACATTACAACCAATGAACTTCCATTATTTGCACCAGCAATTGAACTAATATAAAAATTTTTCTCCCATTGTTCCATGATCCAATCCTGAAAGGAAAAAACGGAACAATACTAAAATACTTGCAATCACCAGTAATCAAGCTAATAATAGACTGAAGTCTTCATATGACAACCTTATGCAGGAATAAGGCCGACAAATCATAGACCTGTGAAGAGAAACCAGTTCCAGCATCCATGATCAGGGCCCAGAGATTAGCTGCAGAGGCCACACAGCTGATAAATAACCCATCTTCATTACCCTTGTCTACATGCTGCGTAAGCCTTGCATCAGCTACATTGTAGTGGTACCTGCAATTCCAATTGTTTACTCTTGCATAACTTATTCATTACCATAAAGCATTACAATATGGAGAAACTCATTTTTGGAAATTGAAGAAAATGCTCATAAACATTTACACACAGTGGAGCGACATGTAAACTGTAAGATTCTACCTCAACCATCAAATTAAAACCACCATTTACAGGAACAGAAGCTTGTCCTAAAATGATGTACTATTACCTAATCAGCTATCAACCAATACCCAAATTTCAACAGAACAGAGCAAAGAGGGAAGATAACTGCTACTGAAGACATTTCCCCTTGAAATTATCAAAGGATTTATAGATATGCAGTAGATTTATATTGATTTGCCACAAGCCAAGAGCACGTCTATTCTTCAAAGTGATACAAGAAGACTTTGATTAGCGAAAGAAGTAGATTAATTGGCCAAATCCTGCTCTTTGTAAACCAACTCTTTTCAAGACATAGCTAGAAACTGTACCCAGAGGTTGCCAAGTACTATGGTCCATAAGGTCCTAAAGGACCTTAATGTTTGCTTAGGAGCTGAAAGACAACAGGGCAACTCTTTTTGCAAAGTTCAGCGATTTGATAACATACACAATACGGGATAAGACTTTAGCATATAAGCCAAAACTAATTGCAAACGACATATGCAGCAAGAAAAGAAGTTACCTCTGCTTCATGGGCCGATGGGCATTGTAAACAGAAATCCATTGTGTAGCAGGGCTACCCAACCTTAATTTTTTCTTTGGTTGCTCATCATCTTCCAAATTTAAAAGCAATCTTCCACGCTTTTGGCCCACCTGCATCCGTGTAGATTAGAATGGAACAGCAATTAAATTACCTAAGTTTCCTAACAAATTGAGCAAAAGCAAAGTCAAACCTTCAGAGCCCCATCAATTCTGATTGGCCTTAACGGCGAGCATGGTTCAATAAGGCTTTCAAACAAAGATATCAGCTTCGAGTAATTGGGCTCCTCATCAAACTTCATATTGGTAACAGCTTCAAGGAATTGTTTGAATGGAGCAGGGCAGAAACAACACATCAACTCAGGAGAAGTGGCCATCTTCTTCTTACACACAAGAAAACTCTTGTTATCACCCTTTAAAATTTTAACAAACACCAAGTTAGTGACAACAATCAATAAGGTTTGTTCAAGAAGAAACAGCATTACAGAAATCTTCTATAAAAAGAACATAAGAAAAGCAAAAATAACAAACTTGCCTGATAGCCTTGCCATGGTAACTTTCCTTTTATAAGAAATATCAATGTATATGCCAATGACTCGAGATCATCCCTTCGACTTCCAGTCCGACCTAAATGTGCATGCACACTTGCATACCTTATTGTTCCCCTGCCAAAAATGTCAGGTAAATATTGAGTTTTGCAATCCATCTGAACACCGTATCTTCAATGCATACATCTCAGTAGTCGAGATACTTGCATGGTTCTTCTTTCAAACCATATCTTTAAATGTCAACTTTTAGATACAATGCATACATCAGCTCATTCATAAAGGGAAATATCCACACACCTGAATACATCAGGTCGCTGATCATAATCAACATGCTGACCAGTTGAAGCATCTTTCCATCTAGAGGCTGATCCAAACACATATCAGGTCCAAATTTAATCATATGGTAAAAGAACACCTCATATACATATACATAAATGAAAAATGGTTCAAGTTGTCATGAAATTAGTTAATGGCTCTTGCAGAAGATGCATTATAAGCTAGAAAGAGCATCATATGATAACATGGAGAAAAGAGAACATACCCAAACCAAGATCAATAAGATAGAGTTTCTTCTCATCTGCAGTTCCAGGTTGACCAAGTAAAAAATTCTCTGGTTTTACATCTCCATGAACAAACCTTATTGCAACATTGTAGCCAATGTCAATTTGATGCACTGACATTATAACTGACAATGATAAGGTAGCACACAAAAAATGAACTTGTAAAGAAGGAAAAAGTTTTCTACCCCTTCAAATGAAGCTTTTCAAGGATTGATATTGCCTCCACAGCAATGCAGGCTACCATATTCGGAGACATCCTGTCGCAGTTACAAACACATTAAATAAATATAGAACGAAGGTTACATTAGAAAGAAAGAGACATAGATAGAGATAGAGAAAGGTTCTATTACGATTGGCCTAGAGAGTTCCAAACATCCCAAAGACTGGGCCCAAGCACGTCCATTACCTAAAAAATCATAACACATGTTAGAAAGATAAGTGACTTCACAAATTCCGATAGTAGGGTGCCCATTTTCAACCCTTACCAAAATGTAGAAATCTCCTTGGCGACCCTTGAAGTGTACCCAAGGAATTCCATAGCATCCGTTTAGGGTACTTTTGAATTAGACAGGAAAATTTGTATCAGGAAAATTAAAATACATCTTAAGATGCAAATTCAGACAATAAAAGATTGTACTTACTTGTACACTTGCCACTCATAAGGAGGGCCATAATTGCAACCTTTACTATTTCGGTGCTCAAATTTTAATGCAACCTGTAACAAAAGCAACATAAAGGATCAGATTGTAATTGTTTGTGATTTTCCATTAAAGACCCCCGGCAGACACATGAAGTAATAAGTCATACCTCAACTGCATCTGGTCCGGTTCTATCAGAGCCACCACTGACCCTTCGGCCAACGTAAACTTGGCCAAAACCACCTTTTCCCAATTTTCTTTCTATTTTATATACAGGGGAATTCCCCACTTGCACCTGCAACACAGGAACACTAAGTTCTACAAGATTTATTTGCAGGGGAATACTTGAAAAGATAGCACAGAAATGAATGAGTATTTATTCAATATATAGTAACAAGAGATAAAGTAGGCACACCAAAGACTAATTTGGACATGATAAATAAAATTAGTCAAGTACTTTTCAAAATGTCGATGCCCCATAATAAAGATGAGAAGATTTGGTAACTTTTTAATCAAAATCCTTATATGTTAAATAACAACCAAATAAAGAAAATAAAGATAGTATTGCTTCTGTCTGCCTAGACAATGAATAAAATAGTTACATGAACTCATACAAGAAAAGTCAAAGTTAACAAAGATCATCAATACCCTCTCTGGAACTGGAGTCGTGTTCCCTTCTTCTTCAACTCCCACAGCCTTATCTGCACTCCCACCCTCCATTGCAATATCTTTATCTGCCGCCAAGTCTACTCTATTAAAACCAGGGTCCGCTGCTCCCAAAGCTGCAGGTTCAACCTCAAAAGGTTCTGGGTCTAAATCTATCAACCTAATGCCCCGGCCTCTACCCACAGCAGTTGGCCCTGTAGGAATTGCTGGTGAAGTTCCTTTTGCTACAGCATTCCCACCCCTTCCCCTTCCTCCACCAGCTCTCCTCCTGGTCTTGTTTTGAGTAGGCAATATCCAATTCTCTGCTTGGTTTGTTGGTTGTTGAGCTTGCTGAAGATCGTCAAGACGCTTTGATCTGCGGGCTCCACTTCTCAACTCAGGCATCCTCACTCCATGCAAATCACATTCCACTATATTCCCTCAATACCCACTCAAACATCCTGTAATTCATCAGCAATATATTTGACACATATATTAATGATGGATGCATGCAAATAAGCCAAAATGAGGATTTTTTCAAATGGGGAGCATTATAATCAACTAAATGAGACTTTCAACATGGCTTCATGCCAATAAACCAATTTGTACACATATTTCATGAAGAGCACATTAGTATTAAAATAAAATAAAGAGCACGAAAGCCAATCTCATCTCACAAACCTTAGGCAACAAGTGTATGGGCAGAAAACTAGGTAAAATTTATTTATCCAGACGCAAATGACGTGTGAAAAACAGATAATTTAAAATTTATTTATCCGGACGCAAATGACGTGTGAAAAACAGATAATTGACCAAAACATACATGGAAATTTATTTAAGCAATAAGAATGAAAGTTTTAATTTTATCCATTTTACAAAAAACACAATCCATAAGATTTTATAGCTAGCAAATTAAACTTCAAACTACAACGACCATAACTGATAACTAACAACATAAAAGTAAACATGCCATCATAAAGAGAATCAAATGCATAACTGAAACAAAAGCAAACACTGCTTTCTTTAAGAGCAAAACGCACAATAAGCATAATTATCTCGGCGCAAATCAAGATAAAGAAAATGTAGCTAAAACTAGATATCAACACATGCATTTAATTCTTCCACTCTGGGAATGCAGCTTCTTTGCTTCATATCCCAATCAACCACTGCCCTAAATAACCAATATTGCCATCTCAAGAAAAGAATCAAACACTAGTATTATGTAAACAATCAAGTTAGAAACTTCAATCAACTAAACAAACAATCGCAAAAAGAATTTTGGGTGTAAAAACTTTAAAAGGTTCGAAAATTTAGGACTCAAATCTCAACTACCAACCAAACCTGCAGCCCAGTCATTAAAAGAAAACTCAAGGAACAATCGGTAAAGAAAAATCAAAACCGATCATCGAAGGCACTAACGGTAAATTTCAGGAATCAAAATCAAGGCAAAAAAAGAATCCTCACAGATCCACCCTCGGTGACTGAAAAAACTATAATGACCGGAAGACAATGGAAACCGCGAGCGATTGTTGATGAGATCACGTATTTGGTCGGAACGATGTTTCGTCTTAGGAGAAAAGGAAGCTTTTCTTTTTTTCTTTGTTTCCAATGGATAGAAAGACAGATTCTTTTATCGATGCGATCGCTGCTCTCTTATAAGGTAAAGAATATTTAAGAGTTGTTTTGAATTTTGGACTTTGCAATGCAGCGGAAGACGCGGTACCTGTGGTTATGGTGCTAGTGATGGTGGAGAAGGAGGTGGTGGCGGAGTCTCTCCGATGTTTATGTCTGGTCTGGACGCATGTATGTCTACATGTGTGTGTGACTTTGGGTGAGGGAGATGAGCTTTTCTCTGTTTATTTCTTTTTTCCTTTTTGGGTTTTCTTACTCTCAAAGAGCTTAAAAAAAAATCTTTAATTTCTATTCTTCCCATCCCCGTTCATTTATCAGTTCGGACATGCAAAATGTGGCCATTGTAATAACCTAAACGAGATATTTCTTTTTCCCTTTCTTTTTACATTTTTATAACAACACCCTTATGTTCATAAGCATATTTACTATATTTAAATTTAGATTTACTCTATTACTGGTCTCATCTCTTTACCAATACTGTTGTAAGTGTTGCAAACCAAGGACTCAAAGTTGCCCTGCCTTATGAAATATTTTGCAACGTTATGTTTATTCTTAACTTTGTATATGAGATAACTAATTCTATGGTACCCAACATATTAAAATTTTTCAATTCAACACTCAAACTTTTAAATTTTTTAATTGAGTGATTAACTTTTAAAACCTTTACAATTCTATTCAAAACGTTAGTTCCGTTAATAATTTGTTGATTTGATTAATGGAATCTTTGTTGTTCATGGCATGTAAGTGTCCCACTTGAAAAAATTTCTTTTTATTTCAATCTAACCATAGTCATTATTTTTTCAGGCGGACATCTAAATGTCATGAATAGTAAATATTTCATTAGTCAAATTAGTAAATTACCCACGGAACTACCGTTTTAAACTGAATTGTTAAAGTTTTGAAAGATGAGCCTCTCAGTTGTAAAATTATATATATATATATACATAGGGATTTTAAAAAAGATATTAAATTTATATAAAGTTTTAGCCTTTACATCATTTTAAGAATTAATTAATACTCAAATAATTACTTGACTCCATATAAAACACCTAATATTTTGCATAGTTTTAATATGACATTTACAGTTTTTTTACATAAAAATTATGAACTAATAGATTTTAGTTCGAAAAGCAAGCTACTAAATCACATTTTCTTGAAAAATTTTTATAATAACTTTAATCAGAGATGGCAAATATAGTCAAATCTACTTTGGTTCAATCCAAAGTTAATGGACTTGAGTTAAATTGACTAGGTTTTGAGTAAGAGTTCTTTAATAAATCTAGGCTTTGGACTTTGGGTCAGATTCAGGCTCGAACTTCATAACCCAACCCAGTCCAAAGCTAATTCTTCTCCTCCCCTACCCTCTAATTGGCCAGCACTTTATGTGTTTCTCTTGGCCTTTCTTTTTTCAGCATAGTCCTTCTTATGTAATTGACACAAACCTAGGCAAAGTTCTTAATATACCTAATACCCTTTACCTTCCTCAGCTTACAAATTCAAACAAACCTTTCTGATTTCCTCAGCATAAAAAGCATCTTAATATTTTTTATTGTTTTAATTAGATTTGTTGGTAAAATATATAAGATAACTAATAGATACGCATAGAGTTAACAACAAAATTGATGAGTTGAACTTTATTAACAAATGACAAGCACCTATTACACCAATTCCCAATTCTCCTTTGAATCCTCTTAATAAGTCGTAATTAGTGCCTACGGCTTGGCTTTTAGTAGTTACAAGCGAGCTAACGAAATTACAATGAGAATGTTTTTAATTTCAAACTTGACAAGTTAGCAAGCCATATTACTAGGTGATTGGCACTAGCTGATTCTGTTAGGCAACTCTTGTCTTTATTGATAGAGCCCCCAAATATATTCTTGAATGTATATAGAGCAGTCATTAGATTGTTTAGTGAACTATCTTCAACTCTAAAAAGAAAAATTGTATAAAATTACATTAAAGATTCTTAACTTATTACATTTATGATGGAATTTGAATTTCCTTTCTTGCCTTATTAAGTGATTAACTAGCCTACTTAAGATCTTCATGCATAAGGTGAACAATTAAGGTGAGATTGGATCATTTTGCCTTAATCCCTTACCATCTTTGATTATATTAGTAGGCTTACTATTAATCAAGATACAAAAGGAAGTAGTAAAGATGCATTAATCAATCCAAGTTTTGAACTTTGAAAAGCGAAAAACTTAAAGGATATGCAAGATGAAGTCCTACTTGATGGAATCGAAGGCCTTATAAAAATAAATCTTAATAGAACAGCTTTTTTGAAGGAATCTATTCTATTGTAGTTCTTGAGAAGTTCATGAGCTAAAAGAATATTATCCTCCATTTGCCTTCCCTAAATAAAAATACTTAGAGTGATTGATATAAGGCTCTAAAACATTGTTTAGTCTTAATGTGAGTAGCTTAGAAATAACTTTATACATAGTGTTACAAAGGCAGATAAGTCTGCAATGTTTAAAGAAGAAAGGTTTAGTATTTTAGGATTAAAGTAATCAAGGTTTTTATTTCAGTCTCTCAGCATCTTCCCATTTAGAAAGAATTTTAGTATTGCCTTATTTACCTCATTATTGATCAAGTTCCATACCTTTTAAAAGAAGAACGTGTTTAGGTCATCGAGCCCTAGTGTTATATCAGGGTTTGGCTCAAAAATTACTTTTTCCATATATATTACATTAAGGGGTCCAATAAGTGATGTTGCCTCTTCACTTGTGTTAAATGACTTTAAGACCTACACAAATACAAAAATACAAAAACACTAGCTTGGGAACCAATTGTGTCCCTAAAAAATTTGTGAGCCTCTTACATTAACCCCTTTTAAGTATGTACTAATTCTCTATTGTCCTTTGGTAGGAAAGAATGGACTTATCGAAAAAAGTTAAGTTCATATCTCTGTCCTTGAGTTATTATACTCTTAATTTTTGCTTTAATAATAAGCTATGAGCCTGTAAATCTTGAATCTAAACTACAAGAGCTACGCTTTCCTCAATTTGCTTAATAAGGTCATCAGTAACTTATCATAGCTCCCTTTGAATCTAAATAAGTTTTCTTTTCCATCACTGCTCTTTAAGTATTGCCAAATTTTTTGTAGTTCAATCCTTTGAGTTCCTTCTTTTCATGTAAGCATAGGAATTTACAACCTTGGAATTTTGAAGCTATATATTTTGCCACTACTTGTTAAAAGCCCTAAACTCTTACAAGATAGTTATTAAAGAAAAAAGGGAGCACTTCTTTAGTAATCAGTGAAAAATTTTTAAATAATAATAGCGGTATGATCAGAGAAAATAGGGTTGATGAAAACTGCTTGACTATTTGGGGATTGGTCTATAACTAGAATTCATTAACCATGACTTTATCTATCTTCTTTCTGATAAGCCAAAAGCCACATTGCTTAAGATTCCCTTTTAACTTCAAATCAATTACTTCAATAGGGTTACTGCAATTCCTGAAGTACTTATTAAAATTCCTCAAGAAAATATTACCTTCATCTTTCAAATGAAAGAGGGTACTATTAAAATTTCCTATAATTATCTATAGATACTAATAGAAGGATGAATCATCTTCTGTTTACAGTACAAAAATCATTTCTGAGATACATGGTTAGATGCATACACAAAAGTAACCTAAATTATAGTCTTCATTTAAAGCAAATTTATTGACAGATAAATAAATTGGTTAATGATCAGGGGATTAGAATCTTTAATTTTATCTAGGTCATCACCAATTACTATTCTTTTACAGTGTTATCCTTGGTGATTAGTGATAATTCAACAATGATTCTTAAAAAAAAATCGATCTATTTACACTTTTCAAAATTGAGCTTGGTCTTTAAAGTCCTAATAGTTTAGGTTTAATTTCAACAACGAAATCCTATAGCACCTAGTGCTTTTTAGGACTGTTAAGCTCCCTGACATTCTATAATAGGATTGTCATCAAGAAAGGTTTTAAGGTTTAGAGCTTTTGGCTCTGTTCCTTTTACTTGATCTCCTTCCACTAGCCATTTTGAATTCATTCTATATAGTCTCAAGCACTTTTTGATTTGATTGGGACTTCCCCAAAGGTAAGGTTATATTGGGGATGATAGGGGAGCAAACTAAAGAGTTTCTCTTATAGAGATAGAGGGTCCCTCCTACCTTAATTTCCTTTAATAAGAGGGCATTAGAAATTTCCTTTAATAGGAGGGCATTGATCATTGTGTTAGAGTATTGAGGACAACCTTGCTGTTAGTTTAATCCTCTAATGTAACACCCCAACTCCCGCTAAACCCGAACCCGATATCGACAGTGATACCCGAATTCGTGCCCCACGAGGGTGGCGTGTCACATCACTTAACACATCA